>CM049857.1:28088545-28433545 GCA_027422415.1 Schizothorax lantsangensis | reverse complement strand
AATCCAAAAGTAGTCAAATAAAGCACATCCATGCATAATGAAACGTGCCTCACACAGCTCCGGGGTGGTGGTGGTGGGGGGGGGGCGTGAATAAAGGCCTCCTGTAGCTAATCAATGCGTTTTTGTAAAATAAAAATATCCATATTTAAAACGTTATAAACACTTTTCTCTCATTTCCGCTAACTGTCGTGCACAGAAGCCGTTCCGTATGGATGACGTAGGATGTATGCGTAGCGTTTGCGGCGGTGATTAGTGACGAACGCAGAAGCACAGCAGAGAGATAGCAAAACAAAACGCCGGTCAAGGAATTTGAAGCACACAACGAGGATTTCGATATAAGCCAAGAGGAGACTGGTTTTCCTTTGCTAAAGTAAGGAAACGTTGCTTCCTTTGCTCCTGTAAACAAACTCGCAAGACTAGCATATCTCACCGGCGCATACGTCCAACGTCATCCGCCCGGAATGGTTTGCACAAATGACAATTAGCAGAACTGAGAGAATAGTGTTTATAACGTTTTACATATTGATATTTTTCTTACATCGATTCATTACAGGAAGCCTTTATTCACCCCCGGAGCCGTGTGAGGCACGTTTTATTACGGATGGATTCGCTTTATTTGACTACTTTTGGACTGTTGAAAAAAACACCTGCCTACTGCTATTCTAAAGCTTGGAAGAGCAAGGATAATTTTGAATATAACTCCGACTGGATTCGTCTGAAAGAAGAAAGTCATACACACCTAGGATGCTTTCAGGGTGAGTAAAACATGGGCTAATTTTCACTTTTGGGTAAACTAACTCTTTAAGGAAATGTAAAATGTGATTACCAGGTTTGGAAAAGTTGTCTTGAAATGTAAATGTATATAGTGGAAATATATTTTTACATTTCTATTTTGAAAATATATATCTAGCTACAGTATGTTCAATTTTATTGGATAGAAAGCCTTAGCTCTTTGAGTATAGAGTCTTCTAGATTTCCTTATCCAGCAATAACAATCTAAAAACAAAAAAGTTTATAGCTTGCTTGCTTGTTTGTCTTAGCCTGTTTATATTTTCTTTCTATTATTTCAAATATTTCACAATATTACTATTTTTACTAGTTTAGTAAAATAAATACAGCATTGGTAAGCAGAAGAGACTGCTTTAAAAATACATACATACATACATATAGTGCCCTCCACTAATATTGGCACCCTTGATAAATATGAGCAAAAGCGGCTGTGAAAATAAATCTGCATTGTTTATCCTTTTGAACTTTCACTCAAAAAACACTCAGTAAAACAATTGAAAGTGGGGAGAAAATCTCATGATGCAATAAATGTTTTTCTCCAATTAATGTTTGGCCACAGTTATTGGCACCCCTAGAAATTCTTATGAGAAAAATATCTCTGAAGTATTTTCCCAATTATTTTCCCAACTAAAAAAATTTAGCTCAGGACCAAATTCAGGACCAATCTGAGAGCAACTCTGAGCGAGGAAAAGACAAAAACTTTTATCTTAGTGAGGAGGCGGGGCTGACCCCGTTGCTAGCTATGACACAGTCTTTTGAAGACTGTGATTGGTTGGTTGTCCAAGAAGGAAGTAAGAGCGCTTTTAAGAGTAGGGTTTATTATAAGCCTTCACTTTGAAATTACAAGCGTAATTTTTCCTGTTTTACCGTACTCTCTCACACGCGCGCACACACACACACATTATATTCTTTATTTTTTATTTACCATGCTGTCATACTTAATGTATTCTATAGGAAATGAACAGCGACACAATAAGGTTCTGAAAGTGCTGTAACAGACCCAAATCATCGCTGCTGCAGTTGCATTTTTCCAGTTGCCAAATATGTTAATGTAGTGATTACGTCCATTTGTGGCGCTATGGCATTTCTGCGCAGTGTCAGGGATGTTAACATGTCTTTAATAAGATCTGTCACAAACATGATCCCTGCACGATCTAATGTGTAGCGTCTTATTAACTCACTGTCATGCATTGTGTGCAACACATTTCTTCTCCCTCTTCATGTTTGGTTCATTTTCTCCACTGCTAAAGAAACTCTTAAGCCTCTTAAAAGTCCTCGTCCGTACTCCTAACAATTTCGGACCTTAAGACCTCTTTTAAGGGTTAAGATGCTTTCTGAATTACTTTTTTCTTTACTAGGGTCTTTTCTTTAAATTTAAGAGGAAACTAAAAATTCATTTCTAAGAATTTTCTTAGAATTTTGTTACAAGGAGCAACTCTTAGCACTAAGATTTTTCATGAATACGGGCCCAGATGTGCAGAACAAGATTGTTGAGCAACACAAAATAGAAAGTGGCTGTAAGAAAAGAGTTAATTAATAATTAAGAGGTTCCAATCAACTACACTGTGAAAAATTGCTGTAAAATTTACAGTGACATACTGGCAATGTTGGTTGCCAGTAAGACTGTAAATTTACAAAAGTTCTGCAAATCAATAATTACAATTGCACTGTAAAAATACAGCAAACTCTTGAATGCTGTAAAATTGTTGTGATGGTGTGTAAACATTTAGTTAACTTATTTCATTTGAGTCCACTGAGAAGGAATATTTCTTAATATAAAACTGCAAACAATTAATTTGTAATAGTAAAGTTAATAAAAACATGACTTTAACTCGTTGCAGTTCATCGTCAGCTATAGCACACACGTACTAAAGCACTTAAAGAGATCACCACTGTATCAGCAACTCTACAGTCACTGTCTTTAAATAAAGCAGCAGAACATCAGTGTTTGTGTCTCATCATTGACTGAAGCACAGGCTCTACTCTCCAGCACAATGGTGACCCACAAAACTACATTAAACTAACATTTTTTCAGGCTGCTTTAACTGTTGAAGCACATTTGTTATAGCAAGAAAAGCCAAAAAAATCGTGCACTTGATTGATTATTGATAATGATATAATCATTATCTAGTGACCTGATGCACTGATATTTTTCAGTAGCTAGCCTTTAATGACATGTTGTGTTTTTCTTTGTTAAATTGGTGTTGTTTACAATAGCTATATGATCCTGCACGATATAACAAACAGCTACTGAAGGATTTTAAAAACATCTTATGCATAAAACCTTTAGCATTATTGCATCATTTAGACACACACAGACATCAAGAATCAGCATATGAATCTCAACAATGGTGACAATCAAAAGCTTCATGCTGCAATGAATGCTGGGTACCAGTACAGTACAAAGCTCACCCATGACTCCCAGCGTGCTTTGCGGCATGAATAAATTATGCCACTGAATTGTCCACTTATTGCCTTTAATTCTTACTATGTGCTTTTACTTTTGCTTTTTGTGTGTTGAGTTTTAGTATCATGTTTTGTGATGTTCAGAGTTGATCTGTTTATTTCTTTTGTTGATTGTCACCATTGTTGAGATTCATATGTTGATTCTTGATGTCTGTGTGTGTGTCACTTTTACCGTAGTACTAAAGGTTGTGAATATGTTTTATTTTTTTTTAGTAGCAGTTTGTCATCTCATGCAGGGCCATATAGACATCAACACAAGACTAACAAAAAATATCCACACCATGTTTTTAAAGATCAGCCTCTGAATAAGATCAGTGAATCAGACCACTAGACAATGATTATATCATTATCAATCAAAAGCACATAATTACAATCTTTTTTTTGTGGTTTTTCTTGCTATAACAAATATGTTTTACAAACACAGTTACAGCCTGAAAAAAAGTTAAGATTAAAAGTCAAGGCCCAAAGCCCAAATAAAGCAAACCCTGATCGCCACAATGGTGAGGCTAAACGAAACGTTTTCAATAAAACAACTAAATTTCTGTTAATTCTCAAATATTTTTTATAAACATATGACAGAAATAAAGTAAAATTGTAATGTGTGAAGCTGGTAATGCTGTTTGTGGAGTTGTTTAATCAGATCTTGAGAGATTTAATGATGTCTTGTATTTCAGTTGAGTTCATCTTCGGCTGTGGCTGAAGTCAGTTGTAGTTCTTGTTTCTCTTTCATTCAGTGATTCTGCTTGTTAACAGCAGCTGTTCATCACTAAAGCACAACCATCACTTAATTAATCACAGAATTATCTATAAGGAGAGTAAATATTTAACTGAACTGTATTATTTTGCACAAGAGAGATCTGTTAGTTTAATGTAGTTTTGTGGGTCACCATTGTGCTGGAGAGTAGAGTCTGTGCTTCAGTCAATGATGAGACACAAACACTGATGTTCTGCTGCTTTATTTAAAGACCGTAACTGTAGAGTTGCTGATACAGTGGTGATTTCTTTAAGTGCTTCAGCACATGCATGTGTACTATAGCTGACGATAAACTGCAACGAGTTAAAGTCATGTTTTTATTATCTTTACTATTACAAATTAATTGTTTGCAGTTTTTTATTAAGTAATATTCCTTCTCAGTGGACTCAAATTAAATAAGTTAACCAAATGTTTACACACCATCACAACAATTTTACAGCATGCAAGAGTTTGCTGTATTTTTACAGTACAATTGTAATTATTGATTTACAGAACTTTTGTAAATGTACAGTCTTACTGGCAACCAAAATTGCCAGTAAGTCACTGTAAATTTTACAGCAATATTTTACAGTGTAGAGGAAGCATTTATTTCACTATGAGATTTTCCCCCTACTTTCAATTGTTTTACTTCAATGATAGGTTGGAATTTTTGTGAATGTTTTGAATGAAAGATAAAAATTATAAACAATGCAGATTTATTTTCACAGCCGCCTTTGCTCATATTTACCAAGGGTGCCAATATTAGTGGAGGGCACTGTACATACATGCATACCTTGCTGACCCATTTGAATGGTTATAAACTGTTATTTTTGTAATTAAATATTCTTTAAAATAAATAGGTAACACTTTATTTTAGGGTTTCTTAACTAGTTGCTTATTAGCATGCATATTACTAGAATATTAGCCATTTATTATAGTAATTAAGCACATATTAATGCCTTATTCTACATGACCTTATTCTACATCCCTAATCCTACCCAATACCTAAACTTAACAACTACCGCACTAACTATTAATAAGCAGCTAATTAGGAAATTGTTGAGGGAAAAGTCATAGTTAATTGTGAATAAGTGTTCCCTATTCTAAAGTGTTACCAATAAAGGATATCAAGTTATGTTTTATTGTCATTTCAAAATGTATCCTTTCATTCCAGACAGGTGTAATTGTTAGGTTGCTAGAGTGCAGTATGAGTGTGAAGACTTGGTCGTCATAGAAACGACACTAGGTGACATTCATGTATATAACAGCATCTCAATCAAACTGAATGTGCAATTTAAACATTTAAATTAACATATGTTTATTTTTTCATAGGATTTGCATATGTATTGTTTATATTTGAGAATATTAATGTACCAATATATTTGTGCAATGTTTTGTTTTGAAAACTCAATAAATATGGAGAGAAATTATAATAGTCTACTCAGATCATTTATCATTTATTTAAACCTGATTATTGTCATGTTATCATGAAGGCAGACTTTAAAACTTTGAGATCTAATAGGATTCATTATCCTCTTAGAGGACAATATTAGTGTTACGGCATTCATCTGATTCTCACTGATATAAATGGCTGATATTTAAAACAAATAAATAAATACTGTTAGGGCCCTGAGCATCAGAAATACATGAAACTTGGCATGTTTACCCAGAATGTGTTGTTGCTCATGTGTATGGAAATAAATAAATAATAAAAAACGTTACGCATAAGCATGGTTCCCTGAGAAGGGGAACGAGATGCTGCATCCCATAGAGGGTGCTTTTGGGGAAATGACTTCGGCATGACTGGTGACTGAAGCATGAGTCTAAACACGACAATGAACTTGACATTGGCAGGTGGTAGTCCATGACGTCTTAACAGGTGTGCCCGAGAGTGTAAAAGGGCACCTGTAAAAAAAACATCATCCACTGTTTCTCTGAAGAAGACGTGCAGGAATTCCTGAAGCATGGCAAAGAGACGCTCGTTCCCCTTCTCAGGGAACCATGCATAACCTGAGACATTCCCTTTCGAAAGGGAACTCCACGCTGCATCCCCTAGAGGACGCTTTTGGGGAATGGAATACCCATGCTGCCATGCTGCAGAGATGAGTGCCTAAACGGCTGAACCAAGTCAAAGACTCAGAGTAGTCCTCATCCCTGCACCAGCAACGCCATAGACCAGACCTTCTCAAGAACGGAGACCTCCACAAGAAGCCTGATTTAGGCCAGCAATGAAGAAAGCTCACAGAGAGCCTGAAAAGCCCGCAAACCTATAGAGAGTGGAGACCTAAATAAAACAACTCTCAAAAGAGAGGCGGCCTAGCAACACTCCATACTACCTAACCAATACCATGGTGAGCCCTAAGTGCGGAGGCCTCAGCATGATGACTTTCTAAAACATAAGGAGGCCTAAATGCACCCCACACTCACAGAGAGCCTACAACTCACAGATGCTGCCCTAGCGGAGCCCTTGTCAAGAGGAGGCCTCAGCATGAAAAAGCTCTAAAACAAGAGGAGGCCTAGCTACACCTCACGCTCAGGATGTCTTGTAAGGATCCCTGCAAACAAGCCTGCACTGGCCCTTTACGGGCTGCCAGCGCAGGGCCCCTGAGAATTTGCTCATCGGCAAAACGTTGGCCCCTTAGCACTGGCCCTGCACAGGCAGCCCTCACTTAGCCTCCAGGAAACCTAAGCGCTGTTTTATTGAAAATAATAAAGTTTGAAGTCACCATTATGGAGGTAAGTACTTGCTTTAGCTGGGTTCCTGACCCTTCACTGTTTAACTTAAGTTTTTTTTCTGGCTGCTGTATCTGTGTGTTTCTGAAGCACATTTGTTATAGCAAAAGTTTCAAGAAGAAAAATTTGATTTGACGATTCAGTCATCATGTAGCCTGATCTCACCCAGAGTTTGATCTCTGAGTATATTATTTAGACTTAATTATTTCATGCTGTAGTAACCCTAGAATACAACTGCATGAAATTGTCCTGTCTTAATATATTTAACATTTATAAGTTATGCCAAAATAATTAGTGTGGGATCATGTAGACTCACACAGATATCAAGATTCAGCGTATGAACCTCAACAATGGTGAGAGTCAATAAAATATTCAGATCAACTATGAACATCACAAAACAAGCTTTTCGTTGATTGTCACCATTGTTGAGGTTCATACGCTGAATCTTGATATCTGTGTGAGTCTACATGATCCTGTCCAAACAATTTCTGCGTAATGACTTAAAATCATTCAAAATATTAAAGCAGGTCAAAATTTCATGCAGTTGCATTCTATGGCTACTACAAAGTGAGATTATTAAACATAAATAATGTTCTCCAAGACCAGCCTCTGGATGAGACCAGTGAATCATCAATAAATAACCATCACCATCTGATCAGCTTGTTTTCTAACAACTTTTGCTATAACAAATGTGCTTCAGAAACACACACTTATAGCTGCCAGAAAAACATTAAAGTTAAAAAGCCAAGGGTCAAGAGCCCAACTAAAGCAAGCGCTTACCTCCATAATGGTGACTTCAAACTTTATTATTTTCAATAAAACAGCACTTAGGCTTCCTGGAGGCTAAGTGAGGGCTGCCCGTGCAGGGCCAGTGCTAAGGGGCCAACGTTTTGCCAATGAGCAATTTCTCAGGGGCCCTGCGCTGGCAGCCCAAAGTGGGCCCGTAAAGGGCCAGTGCAGGCTTGTTTGCAGGGGAGGCTCACAGAGAGCCTACAACTCACAGACACTGTCCTATGCAGTGCTCATAGCAAGCAGAGGCCTCAACTAAAATAATTTTCTATAGCGAGAGCTGGCAGTAAATGGCCAGTCTCTAGGAGCGGAAGCCTCAAATGACGATTCTCAAAAATGAGAAGAGGCCTGACTACGACCAACACTCAGGACATCATGTAAGGAGGCTCACACATCCCCTTTCCACCAGCAGGAACCAGGTGCTAGTTCAGATTCAAGAATATTCAAGATTTTTTTATTTGTCACATTCACGATTATATAGAGAGTATATAACCAGCAGTGAAATGTGAGTCAGGTCCACTCCATGGACAGTGCAAATATTATAGAATACAACACAGAGGAAATATACATAAAATGAAATAAGTAAAAAATAAGATATAAAGAACAAAATATAAAAGAATGTGCATGACAGTATACTGTAGACTTAAATATTAAGACAAGCAGGAATGTACAAGAGAGGAATGTGCAAACAGGTTGTACATGGTTGTCATGTAGCAGCAATACCAAAAAAATTAATAAAAAATAAAAATACCAAAACACAGAAAGTGTTACAAATGACACTGTCAGTATATCTTACTGATTGTTAGTGATTATAAAGTGGAGTCATGTGATGTTAAGAGGCTGAGTTTGAGTTTAGGAGCCTGATGGCCTGGGGGAAGAAACTCCTCCTGATAAGTCTCTCGGTTTTTGCCATAAGGCTGCGGAAGCGCTTACCAGATGGCAGCAAAGTGAAAAGACAGTTAGTCCTTGATGATTTTGACAGCTCTGCTTCTGCAGCGTTTGAGGTACACTGTAAAACCCAACAAGTTAGGGTAACTCAAACCGTTTGAGTAAACCAATTCCCCTTGGCTTAAACCATGTAAGTTTTAAAACTTGCAGTTAAGCAATTAAGTGATTAATTAAGTGCTGATTGAGCATTAGTGATGAACACCTGCTGTTAACAAACAGAATCACTAAAGAAAAGAGAAACACAAGAACTACTACAACTGACTTCAGACAAACTGTTTGGAAAGTCCTTTATATTAACTGTTTGTCACAGAATCACTGGCTCTTAGAATCACTTTTACTACAATCAATACAACATCTATTTAACCAGAGATTAGACACACAATGAGTATGTTCACTCTCAATGAGATCAGTTCACTAATGTATGATTGTCACTATAAATATAGAACAACCAACTACTGATAATTTTTTCTGGCCTTTTGAGTTGTAACAAATATGTTCAAGAAAAACATGGTTATAACAGCCAGAAAAATAGAAGAGAAAAAAACAACAACACAAACATCAAGGGTCAAGAGCACAACTAAAGCAGACACTGATCTCTAACATGGTTACTTCAAATTAAACAATAAATCAACATCTAAACCTTAGTTAATTCTCAATAAGATCTTCTGTAGATGTCTGACAGAAATAAAGTCAGTCTGGTTATTAATAAGTGGAGCTGGTGATGCTGTTTGTGGGGTTGTTTAATCAGATCTTGAGAGATTTAATGTATTTTATTTCAGTTGATTTTATCTAAGGCTGTGACTAAAGTTAGTTTTTGTTCTTGTGTTTCTTTTTCTTCAGTGATTCTGTTTGTTATCAGCAGGTGTTCATCACTAATGTACAATTATCACTCAATTAATCACTTAATTACTTAATTGCAATGTTTATCTTATTTTAGCGAACTCAACTGACATAAGTTCAGAGCACTCATAACTGTTAGTTTTAAAAACTTAAATATTTAAGGCAATCAGTTTCCTCAAACGGTTTGAGTTAACCTAACTTGTCGGGTTTTTAAGGCAATCGGTTTACTCAAACGGTTTGAGTTACCCTAACTTGTTGGGTTTTACAGTGTAGATGTCCTGCAGAGAGGGGAGAGCAGACCCAGAGATACGCTCAGCTAAGTGCACAACTCTCTGCAAGGCTTTGCAGTCTTGACTGGAGCTGTTTCCATACCACACTGAGATGCACTGAGTCAATACACTTTCTATGGTCCCTGAATAGAAAGTTTCCAGGATTGTTGGTGAGACCCTGAATTTCCTCAGCTGTCGCAGATGGTACAGTCTTTGCCTGGCTTTCTTGACCTGTGTTTGAGTGTGTGTAGTCCAAGTCAGGTCCTCGGAGATGTTTACACCGAGGTACTTGAAGCTGCTAACTCTCTCCACAGGGGTCCCGCTGATCATAAGAGGAGTGTAGGGCAGCAGGTGTCTCTTCCTGAAGTCCACAATCAGCTCTTTAGTTTTGCTCACATTCAGAGAGAGACAGCTGTCCTGGCACCATGATGTAACTCATCCAAGTATGCGGTCTCATCATTGTTGGAAATGAGGCCCAGAACCACAGTATCATCAGCAAATTTGATAATAGATGTGGATCTGTGAGAGGACACGCAGTCATGTGTGTAGAGAGAGTAGAGCAGGAGACTCACACTGTAAAACCCAACAAGTTAGGGGAACTCAAACCGTTTGAGTAAACCAATTCCCCTTGGCTTAAACCATGTAAGTTTTAAAACTTGCAGTTAAGCAATTAAGTGATTAATTAAGTGCTGATTGAGCATTAGTGATGAACACCTGCTGTTAACAACCAGAATCACTGAAGAAAAGAGAAACACAAGAACTACTACAACTGACTTCAGACACAGCCTTAGATGAAATCAACTGAAATAAAATACATTAAATCTCTCAAGATCTGATTAAACAACCCCACAAACAGCATCACCAGCACGACTTATTAATAACCAGACTGACTTTATTTCTGTCAGACATCTACAGAAGATCTTATTGAGAATTAACTAAGGTTTAGATGTTGATTTATTTTCATTTGAAGTAACCATGTTAGAGATCAGTGTCTGCTTTAGTTGGGCTCTTGACCCTTGACGTTTGTGTTGTTGTTTTTTTGCAGCTTTTTCTGGCTGTTATAATCATGTGTTCCTCAAACATATTTGTTACAACTCAAAAGCCCAGAGAAAATGATCAGTAGTTGATTATTATATATTTATAGTGACAATCATCTATTAGTGAACTGATCTCGTTGAGAGTGAACATACTCATTGTGTGTCTAATCTCTGGTTAAATAGATGTTGTATTGATTATAGTAAAAGTGATTCTAAGAGCCTGTAGTTCTGTGACGGTCAGTTAATACAAAGGACTTTCCAAACAGTTTGTCCACAAAAACGTTTTACTCTATGATAACAACTAGACTCACACAGACATCAAGAATCAGCTTGTGAACCTCAACAATAGTGACCATAAAAAAAAAAAAAAATCATGCAGCAATGCATGCTGGGAGCCATGGATGAGTTTTGTACTATGCTAGTACCCAGCATGCATAGCAACATGATTATTATTTTATTTTTATTTTTTAATGGTCACCATTGTTGAGGTTCATAAGCGGAAGGTGAAAGCGGTGCATCGAGGAGAAAGTTTTTCTCTTTTTCCCCAATATCTGCCAGGTTTAGCCACTGATGTCTCTCCATAGCTACTATCACTGTCATCAAACGACTGATAGCGGCAGCCGTTTGCTCAGTGGCTTAGTCAACAGAGACACCATCTTCAATGCGGATACCTCTCTAACCGAGAGATAGCTAGCCAGCGTCTCTTCAATAGGAGGCATCAACACATATCCATATTTCTGAATTCCATCCACATCAGCACAGTTTACTTGTGAATAGTGAATGTGAGCAGAATATGGCTTTCCCCATGCTCTCTGCACTTCAGTGTGAAGATCTGGCAGAAAGGGAAGATGCATACGAGCTGGGTGGTTATGTCCTGACAAAAATGTCCTGGCAGCGCTTGCTGCCGGATCCGCTGACGTGAGAGTCATCATCCTGCAGCTCGCTCTCACCCACCGCCGATGAATAAGAAATACTCAAACTTTCTCAAACTCATCGTCAAGCTCCACCTGCGAACCCTGATTGCAGTATCCTACTCGCCTCGGCTGCAGCAGGTCCTGAACCACGGGGTAGAGATGGCTGTCCCAATTCACTCGAGAAAAGGGACAGATGAGAGCAAAGCTTCCTCAATGAAAAGCATTCACAATGCACACAAACAGCCCCCTCGAGGACTGAGCGTGCATGCTCCTCACCCATGCACATAACACACTTTACATGCATGTCATCAGGTGTCAAGAAACACTGACACGGATGAACACACTTCCTAAAGTTCACGGTGCTAGTGCTTGCCATAGTTCCTTGAAGACAAGAAAGAGGATTACGTTTTTTTACAGGTTCCCTTTTATACTCTCGGGCGCACCTGTCGTGACGTCATGGACTGCCGCCTGCCAATGTCAAGTTCATTGTCATGTTTAGACATGCTTCAGACACCGGTCATTCAGCGAAGGCATTTCCCCAAAAGTGCCCTCTAGGGGGTGAAAATAGGAAGTTAATCCCACACTGAAGTTGGCTTAATGTATATGTAGGCCAATATGAGATCATTCAATATGTCTGACATTCAATTTAGACCAAATTAACATCAGTAAATTAAGACGTCAGTTTGATTTGCACATTTGACCTTTTTTTTTTACCAATGTTTGATGTCAATTTGATGTATTTTCAACATCAGTTGCCCACTGGGCTTGCATGTTCTGACAGATCTACTTAAACAGATCAATTTCTACTGGTGATATAATGCTTTATAAAGTTTATCTTCTTTTATACTTTTACTGAAGCCTGATGTGCAAATGCATTCCTTAATAAATATCCTAAAGACACTGCTTTACATACAATTTTTATTGTACAAATGTCACATTGACAAAGATATAAATTACATACAAAACTTGCAAAACGAAACTGCATTAGTGATACACAGAAGAGTACTTTAAAGGGTTTCAGCCATGAACATTTGAATCATTGAATTCTTCTGTAAATCATGACAATGTCACGAGTCTGAGCACTATAGATCCTTCATATGATACAGAGCATTAGTGAACTGAACAACATCAGTCAACTCTTAAGCACCATCTGGAGTATTTCACTCTGAGACGTTCCTTCATGTGCACATACTTTTCATGTGCAGTTCAGGTAAATGATTTGTTCTATTAAAGTTATTACATAATTTTATTATGTTAAATGCCATTAAAATCAACAAGATCACGACCAGCATGATGTCAGTGTATTCATTCTTTCATTACTTACATTAAGTATAAATAGTTATATTATACAACTGAATCTCACAAAAACTTTTCAGAACACATTTCACTCCAAAGACAACAGAAAGAAGACGTCATATTTTGCAATAAGATAATTACAGCACATTCCATTACCATTTCTAAAATTACATTCCATTAAGTTCTAAAATGTTTCATTATCTTTATACAAAATATTATTACTTCTTTTTGTTTTTTTGAATTTGGGGAGAAATGTGAACATTTTTTTTTTGTGAGATTCATCTACAATTTGTTCTTCAATAAGATGTTTTTTTCTTTCTAAGAACATGTTTCTCTCACACACACACACTCTCTCTCTCTCTTCAAAACATTGTTTTCTAACACGGTCAGTGTCTTTGGCATTGACAGTGGAGTGTCTGATATGTTCCTGTATGTGGGTTTATTTGCTGCGTTTGAGCCAGTCTCTCCAGGGCGTCTGGTTCTGCTCCGGGCTGATCTCTGATATCGTGGAGGGGGAAGAGGACGGCCGTCTGGACTTACGCAGGAAAGAAAGACGCCCCGCTGATCTCTTCTGAGGCTGTTCTGTCTGCTGCTGGCTCCTCAGCTGCTGATTGATGATAACCTGAATATCGTCCTGCAGGGACACATGAATAGTTCACAAACATCATAAATTATAATATTTTAAAAATCTCCTTCAACATATCCATGCAAAGTATTCGGTACAATTGCAATAAATCATTATAAATGCATTCTTCTGCACATTATTATTTTTATTTGTGTGTATATGCTAGTTGATAGCAATGCAGAAATGTGAAACAATCTCTTTTTTTATAGCAAATAAATAATAAGCATAGGGTACAGAGTTATTATTCTTACCAAAAAATAAAACTGAAACTAAAATTAAAACCATACAAAAACATGATCATTTCTTGAAATAAAATAAACGTTGTCACACATTATTTTAAGCTCCAATTCTCACTATTAACAAACCATTAACTACAACTTTTGCTTCAATAAACTCCTAATATGCTGCTTATTAATAGTTAGTAAAGTAGTTGTTAAGTTTAGGTATTGGTTAGGATATGGTCATGTAGAATAAATGCTTTATAAGTATTAATAAATAGCCAATATGTTAATAATAGGCATGCTAATAAGCAACTAGTTAATAGTGAAATTGGTCCCTATACTAAAGTGTTACCTTAAATGTTAACCAAAATAAATAAATAAATATTTTAGCCAGTTGCCAAGGCAACATTTGTCAATTTATTTTGAATTTAATGTACTAAAATAACTAAAAGTGACATAATAAATATATAGACATAAAAATAAAACAAAATACTAATAACAACACAAAACATAAAATTACTAAAACTTTAAATTGAATAGTGAAAATCTATAAAATTAAAACTAATGATTCTAAATATTAATCAAATCTGTAATAGTATCTCAATGATACGACTGCGTTTTAGTGCCACGTTAAAAAATACAAAAATCTAAGATTACGAGATTAAAGTCGTAATATTTCGAGAATAAAGTCGAAATTATGAGAATAAAGTCAAAATATTTCGAGAATAAAGTCGAAATATTACAAGAATAAAGTCTAAATATTTCGAGAATAAAGTCGAAATATTACGAGAATAAAGTCGAAATATTACGAGAATAAAGTCGAAATATTGCGAGAATAAAGTTGAAATGTTTCGAGAATAAAGATTAAAGTTATAATATTTTGAGATATTCTAACCATGCAAATGGCCCGGATTGGGAGCACCGGCAGATATTCCAAAGTCTCAGTTTTCAAAATCTGTCAGTTTTATAGCGAAATACAAACAATATTTATATTATATTTTCCACGCTCTTTAATGTGGCGTGACAGATCGTTGTATTCGCTTCAGTTTAAGAGGCATGTCAATCATCTTTCCGATTACAATAATGAGACATTATTTTCATTATAAATTAGTATAGGCTAGTATTTTCATGCCTTCTGATGTTCCTTCACTTTTAAATCTTGCTATAATCTTGAAATAAAGAGGAAAAACATTTATAATTTGTAGTTCATGATAAAACTGACAGAATTTGAAAGCTGTGTTATTAAAAGCAACAAAGCACAAAATTGTTGTGATTACTGGGTGGGTGGCGTGCTACAAACAATGAATGGAAGACGTTAAATATTATGTCCAATCATTTACTGTATTATACCATGAATACAACAGCTTGTGAATAGTCACTTAATGTTATAGCCTACAACCTATACCGCAGAAAAGAAAACAATATAACTTATGTTAATGAGTTGGAGTCCACTTCAACCGTTAGCACGTTTTATTAATTAAACAGGCTACATGTGAGGAATGAAAGTTTGGACGCCGCAGACGTTTTTGCGAAGTAGGTGGAATTTTCACAAAGAAAACAGTATACTTTAATGAATTGATTCACATAAATACAGCGATGTGGTCATTAAAAAGCTTGAAAAACACATTATTGTAAGACACATAATTTGTGTTTCGCTATAAAACTGATTTTGAAAGCTGCAGACTTTGTTTATAGCCTATTAAAAGTACCAAAAGCACAAATCTGATTGCTATTGGGTGGCTGGCACACTAGTTGTTCATGTTCAGTCTGTTAATAAATATAATATTCTTGATATTAAGCTGTTCCCGCGAGTCCTTAAAATTGACTCTTCCTCATCCCAGTAAGATGATGTGGCCGCTCGGACGCAACAATATTCAAATAGGCCTAAATTCCGGTGGCCTGCAACTTCTCCAGGTGCTCTCAATCCAGGCCATTTGCATGCGCAATATAGGCTATACTCTCAAAATATTATAACTTTGATTTCTACGATTTAAATTCTCGAAACATATCGACTTTATTCTCGTAATATTTCGACTTTATTCTCGAAACATATCGACATTATTCTTGTAATATTTCGACTTTATTCTCGTAATATTTCGACTTTATTCTCGAAACATGTCGACATTATTCTTGTAATATTTCGACTTTATTCTCGAAACATTTCGACTTTATTCTCGAAACATATCGACATTATTCTTGTAATATTTCGACTTTATTCTCGTAATATTTCGACTTTATTCTCGAAACATATCAACATTATTCTTGTAATATTTCGACTTTATTCTCGAAACATTTCGACTTTATTCTCGTAATATTTCGACTTTATTCTCGAAACATTTCGACTTTATTCTCGTAATATTTCGACTTTATTCTCGAAACATGTCGACATTATTCTTGTAATATTTCGACTTTATTCTCGAAACATTTCGACTTTATTCTCGTAATATTTCGACTTTATTCTCGAAACATATCGACATTATTCTTGTAATATTTCGACTTTATTCTCGTAATATTTCGACTTTATTCTCGAAACATATCGACTTTATTCTCGTAATATTTCGACTTTATTCTCGAAACATATCAACATTATTCTTGTAATATTTCGACTTTATTCTCGAAACATTTGACTTTATTCTCGTAATATTTCGACTTTATTCTCGAAACATTTCGACTTTATTCTCGTAATATTTCGACTTTATTCTCGAAACATGTCGACATTATTCTTGTAATATTTCGACTTTATTCTCGAAACATTTCGACTTTATTCTCGTAATATTTCGACTTTATTCTCGAAACATATCGACATTATTCTTGTAATATTTCGACTTTATTCTCGTAATATTTCGACTTTATTCTCGAAACATGTCGACATTATTCTTGTAATATTTCGACTTTATTCTCGAAACATTTCGACTTTATTCTCGTAATATTTCGACTTTATTCTCGAAACATTTCGACTTTATTCTCGTAATATTTCGACTTTATTCTCGAAACATGTCGACATTATTCTTGTAATATTTCGACTTTATTCTCGAAACATTTCGACTTTATTCTCGTAATATTTCGACTTTATTCTCGAAACATATCGACATTATTCTTGTAATATTTCGACTTTATTCTCGTAATATTTCGACTTTATTCTCGAAACATATCGACTTTATTCTCATAATATTTCGACTTTATTCTCGAAACATATCGACTTTATTCTCGTAATATTTCGACTTTATTCTCGAAACATTTCGACTTTATTCTTGTAATATTTCGACTTTATTCTCGAAACATTTCGACTTTATTCTCGTAATATTTCGACTTTATTCTCGAAACATTTCGACTTTATTCTCGTAATATTTCGACTTTATTCTCGAAACATTTCGACTTTATTCTCGAAACATGTCGACATTATTCTTGTAATATTTCGACTTTATTCTCGAAACATTTCGACTTTATTCTCGTAATATTTCGACTTTATTCTCGTAATATTTCGACTTTATTCTCGTAATTTCGACTTTATTCTCGAAATATTACGACTTTAATCTCGTAATCTTAGATTTTTTAATTTTTTAACATGGCACTAAAACGCCGTCGTACAATGATGCTAAAATAACACTGACAAGGTGTTGATTTCATAATGACTTTATATTTTAACTTCTTTTGACTACTGAATAAGAACAGGACGTTTTGAGAACATGAACACATTCACTTACAAAAGAGCATTATACATTATTATTTCAATGTTATCTGCTCTCATTTAATGCTCTCAAAGCAGTTACACAGCACATGAAACAGCTGCAAACTTCCACTGTGAACAGCAGAGAGCGACAGAGTATCCAAAACATCATTAACAGACAAAATACACCTTCTAAACCCAGCTAGGAGCAAGAAACTAATCCTAATTACTCAGTGAGGACTGAGAGGTTTGGTCATTTAACAGTTCTGACCTGCCAGGCCTCCAGTTCCTGTGACAGCTGTAGTTTGCGCTGAATGGCTTCCAGGAGTTGGTTGTTCAAACACATCATGTCATGTTTAGTCCTCAGCAGCTCTGCTTCCATCGCTGTCTTCCTGCATGACACAAAACCAACATGAAAACATTACAAATGCCTCTTTTCTATTAGACCATTTATTTATTTAAGTTTTAATGCCATATCAGCAACAATGGCTATATTCATGGCAACACTAACAGTATCATTTCAATACGTCATTTACAATAAATAATATAACATTTTCTTAAGAACCATACAAATAACAACTTTTCTCTTAGACAAAACTATTTAAGTATCCGTTCCAAAGAATATAACTCACATAAGTGATAATGAATTTACTTTCTCATAAATATTTATAGAATCATAATAGCAAGTAAATGTTCAATATTTACTTAGTGATGGCATCATCGCGGTCCTTTATGGCCTGCTGAAGTACTTCCTGCTCCACAAGTCTCTCAGCTCGCAGCTTGAGCTCGGTGTTTTCTGCTACGAGACGCTCATTCTGAGAGAGAAGCCCAAAATCATGAGTAAAAAGTCTAATACTGCTAATAATCATATTAATAGCACATAAAATGCTAAGGGCAAAGGTCACACACAAATACTCTGTATTCACTCTGCTTGTAATCTTAAAGGTGTGTTTTGTTTGGAAAACTAATTTTATGCACTTAAGCAATTTAAAATATTTGTACAGAAAGTGTATGGATGCAAATGTTACAGTGAGTTGTTTAGAAACAAACAGGCGCTTCTAAAACTACTGTATAATTGCAGTAAATATTTCTTAAATATTAAATATTTATGAGCTTTCTATAGTTGTCCAATCAATGTTCATATCCTTGTAAATATGCAAATAAAGAACCCAGAGCTTATAAATGTACAGCATGAAAACTCAAAACACTGCCAATCCTGGACTGATGTTAAACCCAGGGCAAAGTCTAAACAGTGTAAAACACAGAACAAGATCAGCCAGGATGATGCTAATGGTGGGTTTAAAGGTCAAGCGTCATATTTTGGACCAGTGATGTATGGGGTGGAGTGAAAGCGTCATTAGTTTTGCAAATGGAAATTTTTCAGAAATGAAACATTTCACCTTTACCAAATTAAAGTGTGAAGCCCAAAAGAGAGTCAAGGAGGACTAGTTTCACTACACAGGGTTTCTTCCTTCCGTCTACACAAGGTTGTTCCTCAGTGTTTTGTCTTGTTTTCCAGTGTAAATGTTTAAAAATTCTTAAATGAAGATCCATTTACTTGAAAAGCAAAATTACATTTAAGAAAACAAGTATAATGGGTTTAGAAAAATCAACTTAATTCAAACCCAAAAATTCTAATTCAAAATTAAACTTAATTTTCAATCCCTATTGAAAGATAATTGCTCTTGTTTTAAGCATAAACTCACTTAATCTATATCTCAAGACTTTATTTAGCATTTCATATTGTAAATATGTCTTGATTTAATGATGTTTAGGTATTTGTATTGGAACACAAGACAAAAATACTGAGGAAGATTATTTTATTATTATTATTATTATTATTTAATGCAATGACTTCATGGTTTTAAGACATTCTGCTTTGATTTAATAATTTTTTAAGGCTGTAATTTGTGGAAGTGCAAATGAAGACTTTTTAAGAAACCCTGACTAAGTATTCTTTCCTTCCTGAAAGCAATAAATTCATCAATTGACTGCATTTGACTGCAGTCTTCATACAGCTGTGAATCTCAGTCAGAAAAGCAGTGAATCTTTGTACACAAATTCCTCAGGTGTTGCCAGGCCCTCCAAACAATGGAAGCATTCTGTAAGGAACTGAGCCCAGGTCAGTGGCAGTGGTATTGGGCTGCTGTTAGCTGTGGCTGAAAGCTTTAACCCATGAAGAACTGTTACCTGATCCTGCAGCTCCTGTATCCGGACGGCATTCTCACACGGATCGCTCACCGATCCCACAATGGACTTCCTCTTCTCCTGCAGACACAAATGATACAGGAGCGTTCAGCACTGCATGCTGGTTAGGCTGGGAGGATTTGTCAAGCGTGGTCTTTGTTAGACTGTGACGGCAGGGAGTATCTCATACAGCATCAGTATCATGTAACGAGCATAAATGGCCCTCTGTTCAATCTCTCTCTCTCAGTCTCTACCTCTGGCTACATTTGTGGCTTCATTGATCCTCACCGAACACACCTCAACCTGAACAAAACCTCTGACGCAATTCCCACTTCAGTACACAACTACCCAAACTAGGTCAATAATGCACCAATAGCATAGTGGGAAGTTTGTTTAATATCCAAATATTGTGTGCATGAAACATACTGTACATTATTCAATCCTAATTTTATGTTATGTACTGTTTGAGCTCACAGAAATAGCATGTCAGTTTCAGCAATAACTGATGCAAATTGAAGATAATTAATATACTAACATATATTCTGATCCACTCTCCATTCATAATCGGGTGAATCTCACAAAAACACATCCAGTTGTCATTTTATCTCCAAACATACAAACAAGTAAATAAATAAAGTTGCATTAAGCAAATACAGCCTTTTTTGCATAATCAAAAAGAGCATTTTTTATATTACCATAACATTTTTTGTGTATTTTTCTGTCCATTTTCTGTAATGCATCTGAATATGTGAGTTTGAGTTTTTGTTTTCCCTTTATTCTCTTTTTAGTTTATGCTAATATAGTACAGCAATTTTAGTACAAAAAACTGTAATAGTATTACAGTATATAATATGTGACCCTGGAGCACAAAACCAGTCTTAAGTCGCTGGGGTATATTTTTCAGCAATAGCCAAAAATACATTGTACACTGTAAAACCCAACAAGTTAGGGTAACTCAAACCGTTTGAGTAAACCGATTGCCTTAAAAACCTGACAAGTTAAGTTAACTCAAACCGTTTGAGGTAACTGATTGCCTTAAATATTTAAGTTTTTAAAACTAACAGTTTTGAGTGCTCTGAACTTATTTCAGTTGAGTTCGCTAAAATAAGATAAACATTGCAATTAAGTAATTAAGTGATTCATTGAGTGATAATTGTGTATTAGTGATGAACACCTGCTGTTAACAAACAGAATCACTGAAGAAAAAGAAACAAGAACGACAACTAACTTCAGACACAGCCTTAGATGAAATCAACTGAAATAAAATACATTAAATCTCTCAAGATCTGATTAAACAACCCCACAAACAGCATCACCAGCTCCACTTATTAATAACCAGACTGACTTTATTTCTGTCAGACATCTACAGAAGATCTTATTGAGAATTAACTAAGGTTTAGATGTTGATTTAGTTTCATTTGAAGTAACCATGTTAGAGATCAGTGTCTGCTTTAGTTGTGCTCTTGACCCTTGACTACTGTGTTTGTGGGGTTTTTTTCTGGTTGTTGTAACCACGTGTTCCTCGAACATATTTGCTATAACTCAGAAGCCCAGAGAAAATGATCAGTAGTTGGTGTTGTCATGTATTTATAATGACAATCATCTGTTAGTGAACTGATCTCATTGAGAGTGAACACATACTCATTGTGTGTCTAATCTCTGGTTAAATGGATGTTGTATTGATTGTAGTAAAAGTGATTCTAAGAGCCTTATTTAACCAGAGATTAGACACACAATGAGTATGTGTTCACTCTCAACGAGATCAGTTCACTAACAGATGATTGTCATTATAAACATACAACAACAAACTACTGATCATTTTCTCTGGGCTTTTGAGTTTTAACAAATATGTTCGAGGAACACATGATTACAACAACCAGAAAAAAACAAGATCATAGAAGTCAAGGGTCAAGAGCTCAACTAAAGCAGACACTGATCTCTAACATGGTTACTTCAAATGAAACTAAATCAACATCTAAACCTTAGTTAATTCTCAATAAGATCTTCTGTAGATGTCTGACAGAAATAAAGTCATTCTGGTTATTAATAAGTGGAGCTGGTGATGCTGTTTGTGGGGTTGTTTAATCAGATCTTGAGAGATTTAATGTATTTTATTTCAGTTGATTTCATCTAAGGCTGTGACTGAAGTCAGTTGTAGTTCTTGTGTTTCTCTTTTCTTCAGTGATTCTGTTTGTTAACAGCAGGTGTTCATCACTAATGCTCAATCAGCACTTAATTAATCACTTAATTACTTAACTGCAAGTTTTAAAACTTACATGGTTTAAGCCAAGGGAAATTTGTTTACTCAAACGGTTTGAGTTACGCTAACTTGTTGGGTTTTACAGTGTATGGGTCAAAATTATTGATTTTTCTTTTATGCCAAAAATCATTAGGATATTAAGTAAAGATCATGTTCCATGAAGATATTTTGTAAATTTCCTACTGTAAATATATCAAAACTTAATTTTTGATTAGTAATATGCATTGCTAAGATCCTAATTTGGACAAATTTATAGGCGATTTTCTAAATATTTAGATTTTTTTGCACCCTCAGATTCCAGATTTTCAAATAGCTGTATCTCAGCCAAATATTGTCCTATCAAAACAAACAATACATCAATGGAAAACTTATTTATTCAGCTTTCAGGTAATGTATAAATCTCGATTTTGAAAAATGTACCCTTATGACTGGTTTTGTGGTCCAGGGTCACATATTAGTATTTAATGTATTTTAATAGTATTTTATTACTGTACAATAAATGCACAAATACAGTACTACAACCATTTATTTATTTTTAAATTAATTTTTTTCTGTATTGTTTTTGCATTAATTTGCTTAATTTTCTTTAATCACATCATAATAATTCCCCTATTTGATGCCAGATTGGATATGATCCAGGAAGGTTATGTGAGATTTACCCAATGATAAAACTAAAGCCATGAGAACACAAACCGATATAGTCTAAATGAAGACATACAGTATGAAGATGCTTGTGATGAATGTGAATCATTGTTGCTGAAATGTGAGACAGTACGAGATGTCAAAATACTCCAGGCAAGAAGATACGTTACATGCAGCACATGATATGTCCCATAGAAAACAGCTGTACCTGTAGTGTCTCACTGTGTGCTATCAATTGTGCTGTGTGTTTCAGTTGTCCCAGCATGCCCTGCAGGCTGTCATCTGAGTCCTGCTCAGCTTCTGATCTGTAGGCCACAGGCTGCAGCAGTTCCAGGATGCAGTGCAGCTCCCGACAGACCTGCTGGACGAGACACATGTTCTAGTTGTGAACAAATATCACATTAACAGACATGAATGTAAATCTCTTACATGTATTTAGCTTTGTTCCAGAACCTAGAGAGCTGTCTTGCTGTCTACTGCATCATCTTAACTGAGAAGCTCACAGAGGCTGGGGATTTACAATGCTTTGCAAATACAGCAACTCATTGTACCACAAACAGTGTGCTTCACATAATACTATGCACAAGAGACTTGACTCCATTTGTGTTCAACAGAGTAACGAATCCTACAGTATAAGCATTAAAATTAGGGCTGTCAAAGATAACGTGTTAAATTCTGTGATTAATATTTTGTGTTAAATGCATTATAATAAGTAACCCAGTATCAGCATTTTTTTCCCATCCTGATGTAGCTTTTATTCATGTATTTTCCTCACATCGTTTGACTAGCATTGTAGTATATGATCACATAAAATATTGAGACTAAATGTTTTAACTAGTATTTTTATTAATTCATTTACTTATTGAATTCAAAAAAATAAACTTAGTAGGGAAAATATGAACTGCCAGCTCAGTCAAACAGGTAGAGCTGAACCTGAGAGAGAGAGGAACATCACTATATTATTATATACACTATATACAACACACTACATAAAGGCACCAAAATGTGACATTATAATGGGGTTATGTCTAAACTGATTTAAGGTCATTTAAATTAAAATTTAAAATAGTTTTTAATGTTCTGTAAGACATTACTGTAAGACATAAAGGCACATATTTTACTGTAATGTTAAATTGCTTATATTAATCTAAATGTATCTAAAAAAATAAAATCCATTTAACAGAAGCATCAGCATTAATATCAGTCATATTTGCTTTCATTCATAGTACTAAGTTAAAACATGCCATTAAACAAATATTTCAAATATACTATCTGTATGTTGTTTCTAAATTATTTTTGAGAGTCAATCTGCTAAAATATTTAGGATTACATAATTTTAATTTTAGGTGTGATTAATCATGATTAATTAAAGAAAAATGTGTGATTAATCAGTTAATGTTTTTGACTGACAGCACTAATAACATTGCAAATTGTAGTAAAATGCATAATTTATACTGAAATTTTCTTTAAATAACACTTGTCAGGTCTAAATACAATGTCTCTCGACTCGCCCGCCATGTTTCGTACACGTTTCTTGTTGCAATGCATTCTGGGATACCACTTCCGCATATCCTCTAGCATACTGCATTGTGCAAGATAATCAAGACTTTAAAATCTTAAGGGGGTCATACACACGTCTAGGGGATGACACAAACAGAAACTAGCATTAACATGCGTTTTGTATCTGGATAGTATCTGGATATTTTTTTACACCTTCACTCCACGTGTCTCCAGTGCAGTTGGACAGAGAAAGTGAACTGCGCAAAAAACAAATCAGCACAGAGGGCGTGTTAACTAAAACCCCTGTATGTATTTTTCCATTGCAGGGCTCAAATAGCTCTATGTATAGTGTGTAGCTAAAAATCAATTCAATTGAGATGAATTACCACATGAACACAGAACTCTTCTTCTGTAACACATTAATTTTAAGTAGAATGTGGTCCAGTGTGGCATTATCAGGTTACAGTGTATCACCTGTTCTTTGTCCAGGCTCCAGTCTGCAGCGTCCAGATTGTTTTCAAGCTCAGACAGTAAAGACGAGTCGTTGTGACTCTTCTCCTGGAGGGCCACCTCCTCCTGCAGCTCCTCGACCTGAGACTGCAGCTCTTGAGCCCGGGAACGAACCCCATCCACTTCCCGCCACGCCTCTGCCAGCTGGGACAGAGAGAAAAAATGTTATCGTTCATGTAAGTTATGTACACATACATATAAGAGCCAATATATTTACCCTGAAATTCACTTTTTTTTAATATTCAGGGACATATTTTTTCAAACTAAAAATATTTTGCCAGTTTTGGTGTTTTGCCAATTTTTGTCAATTTTTGCCCGGAGCCCTGGTTTAATTCAGACTCTGATTCTCTCATGCATCATGAATCTCTTCAACAATTCTGAATCAAACCTGAAAATTTCAGAATCAATTCTGTTTGTGCACGCTAGAGACAGTCATATTCTGCCTTTTGGCAATTACATACAAACACACAACATCAAATAAGTATATAAACTTGTATGACGTTTCATGATTGCAGATTCATTGCACAGAATATGCACTGAGAAACATGTGGTTTCACCTGCCAGTATTTCAATGTTTTCCCTTCCAAATGCTTCCGTAAGCATCATTTATGCCGCTTGGAATGCAGCACTTATTGGATACTTGAAGCTCACTTACTGACAGACAGCTGCTTTTAAATGCTCACGTGCACTTTGTGTGATCATTCTGAAGGAGCTCGTGGCATGTGACTGTGCACGACTCTGTGTGAGCGGTAAATACACCTGCATCTCAAAATGCTTTTATAATGCAAAATTAATATAAACACAATCGGTTATGTCTTAAAGGCAGGACAAAACATCTGATATGTTGAAATAGATGTGTGCATTAGCCTATTAGAGCTGCCACAATAATGCAGAGAAAAACAGAACAATCCATAACTGCGTTTGTCTGGAAAACTTTATATTTAAAGCACTCTCAGATAGTAAAAGCACCTTGTGCTTCTTAACATGCAATTGTTCTGCTTTATTATTAATATGCAATTATTTTTATAGTACTTTTATAAGTCATTTAATAAAATGCACAAATAAATTTGATATTGAAAGTCGGTCAACTCATTACTAAGAAAAAGGTGTGGATCAAGAATCAGAATTGGAATCAGATTGGATTGTGAGGTCCCTAAATATTCCCACGACTAATGTACACACAGACTTCTTGTACTAACATATTGGCTGAACATGAGCATTTGAAAATGTGTGTCATTAATCTCTGGTCATATGACTTTATTTTTACTGTTCATAAGGACTGTGTTGAAATTTTAAGAGACAAATCCTGAACCACCAGATTCCAGTTTCACTTAAACTACAGACCACAGTTTCCTGCCTTCTTATTCAGTGTAACACATTCTGCTCAGTTGAGTATAGTGTGTGTGTGTGTGTGTGTGTGTGTGTGTGTGTGTGTGTGTGCGTGTGTGAGTGACCTAACCTGTTGTATGTGTGTGTGACTCTGTTGTTCCTGTAGATCCAGGCGAGCGTGTAGTGTGGACACAGTGTCTTTTAGTTCCTCATTCTCGTGACAAGTCATCGTCAAGCGCTGCTCGACTGTTTGCTCCCGCTGCGTGAGCCGTGCCACCTGAAAATACACAAACACACACATTATTATAGCTTTTACCCTACACTGTTCTGTAAGTCTACAAATTCTACAATCATTCACGTTCACTTTATCATGTGGTTCTAGTTACAGTAAAATAGTTATGTTTGCATGCTATTATAATCCTTGAATGGAAGAGAAGGTGAACAGATTTTGCTTGCTGTCCATGATGAAGGGCTCAAGCATGGTGAACTTCTTCAAAGAACTGCATTCTGTAGCTGCAATTCAGAGGCTGCATCCTTTGAAGGCTGCATTTGAAGACCAAATGCATCACAGCGGCACAATGAAGGCTGTCCCAATTCAAAGACTCCTTTAAATGCAACATTATTTCCCAGGCCATGAAGGCTACCACAGATGGATCCTTCGCATCCCGGCCCAAGATTCATTGCACACCAGTGACGACAGGATTTTGACTGAGAAAAAAAATCCTGGATTACGATTTTAAATCTAAAGGGATAGTTCACCTAAAAAGTAAAATAATTTATTCACCCTCATATCATTCCAAACCTCTATGATCTTCTTTGTTCTATAGAACTTTGTCCTATTTGTTCTATGGAATGGACTTTGAAGAATGTTGGAAACCAAACTGTTGCTGGCCCCCAAAGACTTCCATAGTATGGAAAAAAATAAATACTATGGAAGTCAATGAGAACCAGAAACTGTTTGCTTCTTCAAAATATCTTATTTTGTGTTAAGCAGAAGAAAGAAACTCATCCAGATTTAGAACAACTTGAGGGTGAGTAAATGATATCAGAAGTATCCTTTTTTTTTGGGTGCACTATCCCTTTAAGTGTTGGATCTAACTGAATCTAACTGAAACATGACAAAACAACCCTTTCAAGTGGTGTATGTCTTACTAAGATTCTATTTTATAGCTATATACTTTTATGTACATAAATGGCCCATGGTGAACATATTAGGCAGGTTGTGAGCCCTGTTTTGCTTTCGCTCAGATCAACCTTTAAGGTGAAGGTGTGGCCTTTGAAGTCTGTGTCCTTCCAAGGATGCAGCCTCTGTATTGGAGCACAGCTATTGTCTAGTCTAGAATGCCACAAACAAAGACAAACGTAATGATACAACAGTGAAAGCACTTTTTGAAAGTTGCTCAGCCAATCAAATTTGCGATCTGGAACTTACTGTTGCATAACATTTAATAAACAAGCATGCATGGACAGCTGCAGATTCAGTATAGGACTATTTTTTTAGCATATTTTCACTGTAATTACTGTATATACCATTTAGTAGCATAAAATACGATGCAGTGGGCGAGTATGAACAGTTTCTCACCTGTTCTCTAAGAGCGTTGATGATTTCTTCGTCCTGGGGTCTGGCTTGCCCTCTTTCTCTCATTTCCTGTTTCAGTCTTTGAAGCTCGCTGGTCATGGCTCGCTCCACTTCCATTCCCTAAACATACACAACACAGCTCACTAATCAAACCACTGTATGTCCGAACGCTTTTACAGCTTTCATATATGTTCAGAAATCAAATGGGTGATATCCAGAAGCAGCAACATTGAGAAAAGAAGGTAACAACAACAAAAAGACGTGTTTTTCCACTAAGGAATGCATCCCATTTTCACAATGAAAAGGAGTTAAGTTCGCTTGATAAGAGCAGAACAAAAGCACGCATTGGCCGATCGGGGGCCTCTGGTGATGAACCTGAATCAGCAGATAACTAGACAGACGTCAGCGTGCATCACACGCGTTCAGAACCTGATCAAAGAGCCGCGTGACAGATGCAGCTTGGCATCTTGGTCTTGGCAGAGGCATCCTCATGCCAGATGTGAGCATTTATGGGACGGGGGCAGGATTGACCCCACGCTCAACAGCATATGGAGGGGTGGCTAGAGGTCCTGGTTCAATTAGATTCAACTACCAACCGCCACAAGGTTAGTGGTCCCATGAGGGAAGGGCTATTCAGGACTGGCCTACGTTAACCAGTGCATTGTTGCATTCAGTAACGCTCCTGCCAGCTGATGCCCCAAGCCAGACAGTGTCTCCAAACTAATGAATCTCTAGTTCTGAGGATCTTATTTCTGATACTACCTTGTCAGTTTGTATCACAAGGTTTGCTGAATTAATAGCAGTACTAGCTAAAATAATGTTATTTTTTTGCATGACACACAGTTGTCAAAATAGTAAACTGACTCAAATTTCAGAAGAAAAACCAACAAGAAAATACAAATGAGCTCATGAGTTAGAACTGGGAGTGTTTGCAAGTGTGCAAACACAGAGAAAAACATGTGTAAACATTGGCCTTGGCATAACAAATCTGATTAGATATTAGATTAGATACCAGTCCAATGTGAGACAAACGTGTGAGAAAGTGTTTTACACACAAATGTGGATCTAAATTTAAGTTTAGATCATAAAAGAAGACACAGAGAGGATTAAAAAACAGGAAGAATTGACTCCAAAAACATCTAATAAACAGCAAAACTACTATTATGAAATACATTGTTCAGACTCCAGTGTTATAATACCTGAGCTGATGCCCCAAGGCAGACAGCAGTCTTGAGGAAGCATATTAACCTGGAATCTCCAAACTAATAAATCTCAAGTTATTAATGAATCAGATTGTATCACTGAAGGGACTGCATTATTAGCAGTATTAGCTAAAATAATATATTTTTAGAAGACACAAAAGCTTTCAAAATAGTGAATTCGCTCAAGGAAGAAAATTCAAAAGATCAATGAGAAAATATACAACAAACAAATAATTGTTGCACAAAATACTATGGAAATAACTGTATGTACAAGTACAACTTTTTTCATAATTTGGAGATTCCCTACTTTAGACTTACAGGGTTTGAACAAAATACCTGGAAAATATAGGCAATATTTTTATGAAGGTGTTTTACCACCATTTGCCTTTATTACAGCTGTCAATCATCTTAGTACAGATTCATATAACTTTTGAATCGTCTTCAGTTGAATGTTGTCTATCAGAGCATCTGCTAGTTGCTTTAGAGATGCTGAAGGAGGGAATCGGTTCCATTCTTCTCTCCAAAACTTCCCACAATGGTTTGATAATACTGAAGTCAGGTGATTTGATTTGACTGATTTGTTTGGTTTTATGATCATGACATCGTATTTTATTCATTTTAGCACTGGTGTCCGTAATTTAAAGTTTTAGTGGTTTCCATGGATGTTGGCTTTGTGGTCAGTTTTGTGTAAAAAGGATCTTCAGAGTGAATATTGAGGTTTGGTGTCATGTTTCTGCAGTAGTTCTGTATTGTTCGGACACTACCCGTCTCAGTCTCTGATGGTCCCTATCATTCACTTTCAGATTTCGCCTTCTGTTTCACCTACTACTGAAGAAGTCTTGTCATGCTTAGTACATGCAGTCATAATAGTAAAGAATGTTGCTCCTAAAACACCAAACAACCGGGCCGTGAAGGTTACAGACGCTCCGCTAAATGGACTCCCATTTGTCCTTTTTTGACGTCTGACAATCACACATTTCACTGAGTGCTTGTGCTAAACACTGCTAATTATACCACAGTACAGACAATGTAAAGAAATAAAAGCTATTCAACAAGTAGTGTAACTTCATTTGTGGAATTTGTTTTCATGCTATGAAGCATCACTATTGCTGTTGCTCACACAGCTATTAAACTTTGGAGAATGGCTTGGATGATACCTCAGATCGTGCAGTTTGTTGAGGACAGGTGTGGCATTACGTAAGACTGGTCCACCTCACAGCAGGTGACTGGAGAACAGCACAAGTGTGAATGATTTACGAAGCCATGATTAAACTGTGACTGATTCGCTGAATCAGAGTCGCATGACCTCAACAGCTCGACACTTCCAGGATACTTCTTAAAGTAAACAATTCAAAGAGATACTCCTGAATGTTTGTTAGTAAAACTGTGTCAGACGACTTGACATCCCCATTCATTTCTTTTAGATGAATGGAAAATAATTAATCTGTGCTCAGTGAAATAAAGAAAGAAAATCATGCAGTCCTAATTGCAACATGGAATGTTGTAGATTAGAATAATAACTATACTAATGTACTACAAAGCATATGAATAAGGCTATTGTTTATTATGTTTTTTTTGTCAAATCCTACTAGATTCAAACATGATCACAAAAGCAAGCCTATACGCGTGTTTGTAGCATCCCGAGAGGTTTACACCCTGGAACAGGAAGGCACTTTCCTGCAATAACAAGTGCTTGTTTTAAGGCTTCTCTGTAAACAACATGGGAGGCTGATCTCCTCTTAAATTACCCTGAATTCTCCTGATAGACCCTCTTAGTGCTTTTGTGCGACTATGTTCTGTACAGACTGTTAGGTACTACGAGTGCGTCACAAACAGTAACACCAGGCTGAAAGAAATACTCACAAATACACATATATAACCTAATCTAATCCTAAACCTCACACAAAGCTTTCTGCATTTTTATGAAAACATTCAATATTTAGCTGGTTTCAGGTTGTACTGTCTGTGTGGGAACACTGGTCCACACACATACATACAAAAGTTTACGTTTGCCCCAAAAGTATATCAAAACACAGACACTCACACACAAATACTCACCATTCAAGGCTTCATACACCCCAAAAAGAGCTGTTTACCATAACAGACAAAAGCACATCTGAAATCGAAGCATAAAAGGCGCTTATCTGTAACTCCACTCTAGACCCCGTTTGAGAGCAGTTATAATAAAAACATATACATGGTGGAAGCCGTGGTGTAATGAGTAAGACATACTTCCTCTTCCTTCGGAGCAGGATGGGATTCATAAACATCAGTGTTTCCTGATCTTTGATTTCTTGGAAAAAACGCTCACAGACACAGTCTCTGCTGCGGCTGCTTCAGTGTGACGTGTGTTGTGTGTTGATGAGAGGGAGTGGAACGCTATGAGTTAGCCATTAAACTCACAACAATACATGACTACAGCCTGTCTGTCATACCAATCTGTGATTAAATGTTATTAACAGCTTTATTAAATTACCATGAGTTTGAACTGGGAGTCCTGGCAAGTGTGCAAACAGAAAAAAATCTGCAAACCTTGACCTTGAGCATAACAAATCTACGAGATTAGATATGAGTGTGAGAGGAAGGTGTGTGAAAGTGGTTTCCACACAGAATGAGTCAACAGGAGCAGGTGGATCTAAATTTAGGTTTCTCGTCTCATAAAAGAAGACATAGAGATGACTTATGGAAGCTTGTTTCCACCATGGAAATATAAACAAGGTATAAACTCTGAATTCTGACTTCCTTTTGCAAAAGAGAGTTTACATTTAGCCATGTTAAATTAAATTAAATTAAATTAAATTAAATTAAAACAGTAAGCTAATTGTGACATTAAATTAAATATAAAACGGTAAGCTAATTGTGACTTTTTATGTCACAATTCTGACTTTTTCTTCTCAATTGTAAATGTATATACAAACCCGATTCCAAAAAAGTTGGGACACTGTACAAATTGTGAATAAAAACAGAATGCAATGATGTGGAAGTTTCAAATTTCAATATTTTATTCAGAATACAACATAGATGACTTATCAAATGTTTAAACTGAGAAAATGTATCATTTTAAGGGAAAAATAAATTGATTTTAAATTTCATGGCATCAACACATCTCAAAAAAGTTGGGACAATGCTATGTTTACCACTGTGTGGCATCCCCTCTTCTTTTTATAACAGTCTGCAAACGTCTGGGGACTGAGGAGACAAGTTGCTCAAGTTTAGGAATAGGAATGTTGTCCCATTCTTGTCTAATACAGGCTTCTAGTTGCTCAACTGTCTTAGGTCTTCTTTGTCGCATCTTCCTCTTTATGATGCGCCAAATGTTTTCTATGGGTGAAAGATCTGGACTGCAAGCGGGCCATTTCAGTACCCGGATCCTTCTTCTACGCAGCCATGATGTTGTAATTGATGCAGTATGTGGTCTGGCATTGTCATGTTGGAAAATGCAAGGTCTTCCCTGAAAGAGACGACGTCTGGATGGGAGCATATGTTGTTCTAGAACTTGGATATACCTTTCAGCATTGATGGTGCCTTTCCAGATGTGTAAGCTGCCCATGCCACACGCACTCATGCAACCCCATACCATCAGAGATGCAGGCTTCTGAACTGAGCGCTGATAACAACTTGGGTTGTCCTTGTCCTCTTTAGTCCGGATGACATGGCGTCCCAGTTTTCCAAAAAGAACTTCAAATTTTGATTCGTCTGACCACAGAACAGTTTTCCACTTTGCCACAGTCCATTTTAAATGAGCCTTGGCCCAGAGAAAACGCCTGCGCTTCTGGATCATGTTTAGATATGGCTTCTTTTTTGACCTTATAGAGTTTTAGCCGGCAACGGCGAATGGCACGGTGGATTGTGTTCACCGACAATGTTTTCTGGAAGTATTCCTGAGCCCATGTTGTGATTTCCATTACAGTAGCATTCCTGTATGTGATGCAGTGCCGTCTAAGGGCCCGAAGATCACGGGCATCCAGTATGGTTTTCCGGCCTTGACCCTTACGCACAGAGATTGTTCCAGATTCTCTGAATCTTTGGATGATATTATGCACTGTAGATGATGATAACTTCAAACTCTTTGCAATTTTTCTCTGAGAAACTCCTTACTGATATTGCTCCACTATTTTTCGCCGCAGCATTGGGGGAATTGGTGATCCTCTTCCCATCTTGACTTCTGAGAGACACTGCCACTCTGAGAGGCTCTTTTTATACCAATCATGTTGCCAATTGACCTAATAAGTTGCAAATTGGTCCTCCAGCTGTTCCTTATATGTACATTTAACTTTTCCGGCCTCTTATTGCTACCTGTCCCAACTTTTTTGGAATGTGTAGCTCTCATGAAATCCAAAATGAGCCAATATTTGGCATGACATTTCAAAATGTCTCACTTTCAACATTTGATATGTTATCTATATTCTATTGTGAATAAAATATAAGTTTATGAGATTTGTAAATTATTGCATTCCTTTTTTATTCACAATTGTATAATTTCATACATATATAATCACTGTATAATTTTTTATACAGTGTCCCAACTTTTTTGGAATCGGGTTTGTATTTATATACTTACTTTGTCTATCCCGTGGCAGAAACAAGCTTATAAGGACTCCAAAACAGAAGGAATTAATTACAAAATCATTGGAATTTATTATAAATTTCCAATCAATTAAAATAAATTAATAAATAAAACAGTAAAATTGCTGTTATAAAATACATTGTTCTGACTCCAATATTCTATTATAATCCAATGTTATATTAATGCGGTGAGTTGGTTTATTTTTAACCTAAAAAAATAAATAATATTAATAATATTATTCCATTTAATGACAAGTTCTTCCTTGTTTTGATTTTTTGTAGTTGCTCATTATTATTAACATTTTAGCTGTTTATTAGTGCTTATAAAGCACATGTTATGCATGAGCATATTCTACATCCTTACAAACTACCTTACTAACTATTACTAAGCAGAAAATTAGGAGTTTATTGAGGCAAGTCATAGTTAATGGTTTGTTAATAGCGAGTTGGACCTTAAAATAAAGTGACCCAATTTTTATTTATTTATTAATTTGTTTGTTTGTTTGTTAAGTATTTATACATCATGGTGTTATTTGTTGCACTGCCTTTACTTTATCCTGATTAAAAAAGTAAATGTATTGCAGTATTTTTTTTTTTACTGTAAAAATGTAAAACATTACTGTATTATGGTAATGAGAATGGAATTAGAATAAATAATATGAATAATGTGAATTATTTAACAAACATTCAAACTGCAAAATGTGGAAGAAAAAAATCAGTTTGGGACACTTCACTATAATCAGTTGCTTATTAGCATGCTACTAGCATATTGGCTGTTTATTAGTACTTATTATAACACATGGCCATATTCTAGATCCCTTAACCCGACCCGACCAATACCTAAACATAACTACTACAACAACTACCTTGCTATCAATAAGCAGCAAATTAGGAGTTTAGTGATGGAATTAAATACTGTTATCTCTGGAATCTGAGTCAGATGTTGCTGTGGTTTCACTCACTCAACCAGAAAGTAAACAGGAATGTCACAAAACAGCACTGCCACAAACCCTGAGCCTGAGCCAAATACTGTGATGCACTCTTTACAAAGCTAAAATCAACATGTGACCACCGTGTCATTTCATAGATCGGTAAAACTTTACAATACGTTCCTATTCGTTAACATTAGTTAATGCATTAGTGAACATTAACCAACAACGAGCAATATATTTTTTTCCAGCATTTATTAATCTTTGTTATTGTTAGTAAATAAAAACACAGTTCTTCATTGTTTGTGCATGTTAGTGCATTAACTCATTTTAACATAACTCTTTTTATTTTAAAAATGCATTAATACAGTAAATCTTAATAACTAAGATTAACAAATGCTATAGAAATATTATTTATCAAAGTCAAAAGTCAAAGTCAAAGTCAAAGTCAAAGTCAAAGTCAAAGTCAAGTCAAAGTCAAAGTCAGCTTTATTGTCAATTCTACCACATGTACCGTACATACATACAGAGAATTGAAATTGCATTACTCTCTTACTCCCTGGTGCATACAGATAACACTAAACACTAACAGTAGAACGCACAAATATACAAATAAGGACATGTAGGAAAAAATAAAAATAAAAATAATAATAATAATAAAAATAAAAAATATAGATAAAGTGACATAAGGCACATGGTAAATAGTGCAAACCAGTGAAATACACAGACAGTGCAGAATATGAATGGTGTAGTGCAAAGAGCTTATTAAGTCTGTTCTATTAAAGTGACAAAAAGAGAGGTAGTTGAATGAGGTCAGTCCAATGCTGTACAAAGTGACTGGTGGTTGTCACAGTGTGTGTGTGTGTGTGTGTGTGTGTGTGTGTGTGTGTGTGTGTGTGTGTGTGGTGTGTGGTGTGTGGTGTGTGGGGGTCAGAGTTCACTGGTGCGTGGTGTGTGTGTGTGTGTGTGTGTGTGTGTGTGTGTGTGTGTGTGGTGTGCGGGGGTCAGAGTTCAGTGGTGCGTGGTGTAAGAGAGGGGAGGGGGGGCAAGGACGGGAGGGAGTTCAGCTTCCTGACAGCCTGGTGAATGAAGCTGTCCTTCAGTCTGTTGGTCCTGGCCTGGAGACTCCGCAGTCTCCTCCCTGATGGAAGCAGACTGAAGAAGCTGTGTGTCGGGTGGGTGGGATCACCTGCAATGCTGAGGGCTTTGCGGGTGAGACGGGTGCTGTAGATGTCCAGGAGGGAGGGGAGAGAGACACCAACGATCTTCTCAGCTGCTCTCACTATCCGTTGAAGGGACTTGCGGCAGGACGCGTTGCAGGCGCCATACCACACAGTGATGCAGCTAGTCAGAATGCTCTCGATGGTGCCTCTGTAGAAGGTGCACATGATGGGGGCCGGGGCTCTGGCTCTTCTAAGTTTGCGGAGGAAGTAGAGACGCTGTTGTGCTTTCTTGACTAGTGCTGCAGTGTTGTTGGTCCAGGAGAGGTCCTCTGTGATGTGTACACCCAGGAACTTGGTGCTGCTCACTCTCTCCACGGTCGCACCATTGATGGTCAGAGGAGCATGCTGAGTGTGCACTCTCCTGAAGTCAACGACAATCTCCTTCGTCTTCTCCACATTCAGAGAGAGATTGTTGTCACTGCACCACCCGGCCAGGCGGCTCACCTCGCTCCTGTAGTTTGTCTCATCTCTGTTGCTGATGAGACCCACCACAGTCGTGTCATCCGCAAATTTAATGAAGAGGTTGGAGTTGTGTGACGGTGTGCAGTCGTGGGTCAGCAGAGTGAAGAGGAGGGGGCTCAGCACACATCCTTGGGGGGCCCCTGTGTTCAGTGTGATGGTGCTGGATGTGTTACTGCCGACCCGTACTGCCTGAGGTCTCCCGGTCAGAAAGTCCAACAGCCAGTTGCACAGCGATGTATTGAGCCCCAGATGGACCAGTTTATGAATGAGCTGTTGAGGGATGATTGTGTTGAATGCTGAACTGAAGTCTATGAACAGCAATCTGACATACGTGTCCGTTTTGTCCAGATGTGTGAGGGCTGGGTGGAGGGCAGTGGCGATGGCATCATCGGTCGAGCGATTGGACCTATATGCAAACTGGAAGGGGTCCAGGGAGGGGGGGAGGACAGACTTGATGTGTTGCATGACTAACCGTTCAAAGCACTTCATGAGAATAGGAGTGAGTGCTACTGGACGGTAGTCATTGAAGCAGGATGGAGATGACTTCTTCGGGACTGGAATGATGGTGGTAGCTTTGAAGCATGTGGGGACAACAGCCTGACTTAGTGAGATGTTGAAAATGTCTGTGAAGACATCAGTGAGTTCCACTGCACAGTCTCTCAGTACACGCCCAGGAATGTTGTCAGGACCCGGAGCTTTGCGTGCATTGATCCTGCTGAGGGATCTCCTCACGCTGTCTGGGGACAGCGACATCACCTGGTCGCCGGGAGGAGGTGTAGTCTTCTGTGCAGTGGTGCCGTTTTGTGCCTCAAAGCGAGCAAAGAAGGCATTCAGCTCGTTCAGCAGGGGGATGGTGCTGTCACAGGTCTGTGGTGGGGGCTTGTAGTCCGTAATGGTCTGAATCCCCTGCCACAGGCTCCGAGTGTCTCTGCTGTCGCTGAAACGATGGGCTATCCTCCTGGAGTACTGACTCTTGGCCTCTTTGATGCCGCGGGATAGGTTGGCCCTAGCTGTCTTCAGGCCCTCCTCATCACCAGCTCTAAAGCTGGTGTACATCATTCATGTTTACTGATACTGTAAAGTGTAACCCATAGATGTACTAATAGCATGTACTTTATGGACTTTCTTCCTCACACTGCATTCACAATATTTGTATGTCAGCTCATTTTTCCATGTCATATCTGTTACACTGAGCCCAGGAACAGTGTGACTTCATCTTTATCTGAGCAAGAGACAGTATCAGTTGCATTATTGGCCTTTATAATCGTTAAAGTCTTTTATGAGCCTTATGTATGCGTATGTGCTCCAGTAAAGTGTGTGGTTGGGTTTTGCTGTCTGGCTAATAAAGGACACATTCATTACACAATCAAAGCAACAGATGCGTAAAGAGACCTGCCCTTAATGATCACATCATCAAAACTGGCTTGTCACTTTGATCACTGCGTATATGAGTACGGAAAAAGTTACAATGATTTTCATATGATAGAGCGGTGCGATAATGATCTAACGATTTATCATGATTATTTTGCTCAAAAATATAATATATATTAAAAAAAATTACATTTCAATTTTACATTTTGTTTACATTTTGAAGATTTAGTCACAGCAAACAATGCAAATGACTGCATGAAAGAAAACAGACAGGCTGTAGTAAACTTTCATTTAAGAAGAATACAGATAGTATACTCCAACTGTTTTCAGCTCAGCAGTGTTTTTCTGTAAAGTAGAGAGAACGCACGCATGCACATAGTTGCCAGGTTTGGAAGATTAAATAAACCACTGGGCAAAAAAAAATAAAACATAAATAAAATAAAATGAAATAATACTACAGATTTATGAAAAAACTCTGAATGGCAGATTTAGGGTGAATCCCATTTCTCTGTCTTACCCCTTCCCCTTAGTTTTGCGCGTTCGCGTGAGAGTAAGGGCTATCCCAATTCTCGTTTTGATCGAGGGGTATGGCTAAGGGGAAGTGGTAGATACCCCTTAAAACCAAGCATTTTCGCGAGCTTACTTGAAACCAAGGGGTACCCAGAACACACTGCGCAACCGGCAACAATGTCGGCCAGATCATCCAGAGAGTCCTATTTTCGGCTTAAATAATTGATTTAAAAATTACGACAGTCTTGTTTTGTGCTCTACACAGTCCTGTACATATATATTTGCAACCATGTTCTTAATTGAAACGTTTTAAAAAATCGCTAGTTTGCTACGCTAACGTTACATCGCTGATTTGCACAACAATCGCAAAAACATCACTAATAAAACCCACGCAATCGACATACATACACTTGCAGACGGCATCTTGGAAGTTTGTGATCAACACTTGTCGCCTCTGGTGACGTAGCAGCCAGCTAGCGACGATGTACGATGACGTAACCGTAACAAGTGGTGTCTCATTTCATAGGGGTATGTTTTCACCCCTAGCGCTTACCACTCGGTTTCGAGGGACAAGGGCTAGGGGTAAGACGAAGGGGTAGGGGAAGGGGAAGGGGTAAGCTTGAAATCTGGCAACCAAAAGCTTGTGGAGGCTTGTTACCAATGCAAATATCGCAGATGATTACACATATAAATCGAGAGAAACAGAAATCGTGATTAAATACAATTCATCGTGATATCATGTAAAAAATTTTGCATTAATCAAATGTGAGTGAGCGTGGAGGATTCTGGCCAAATGCTGCATTTGAGCTGTCATGTTATGCCTGCAGTTCCAGTGTTACAGGATGAGTTATGCACAAAGGATTCATACTTATGGTTTGTGTTTGTTCAGATCAGCAGACATGATAAAAGTGATGATTGAAAAGAGAAAAGATAGAAGAGTGGTTGATGTGATGTACAGTAGGTGTCACTGACCCTCTGCAGCTGTTCTCTGAGTCTCTGGCTCTGTTCGCTGTGTTCATGCTTCAGTCTGCTCTTCTCTCTCTCTGCCTCGCTCAGACTCTGTCTCAGTCTCTGGACCTGCGCCTGCAGCTCCTGCACGTCTCGCTCCAGCTCAGACACCTGACTCTCCCACTGAGCCTGACAGTCCTCCAGTTTGACCCGCAGCTCGTACCTGCCCTGCTCCAGCTCCTGAGGACACAGATCCATCAGATGCTCACACAAACCAATCTCAGATATCACACTTTAATTCCACAGTCCACTGCAGACATTCGTCTAACTATAAGTAACTTTGCTACTACATGTCAACTAGCAGTCATCAGAGTATTAGTAGACTGTTAGTTTAGGGTTAGTAAGTTAATGTAGTTGAAAAGTTACTTATTAATAAATGTATGACATTTGTTTTGTAATTATTTTATTATTTTTAGTAGACATTTAGTGAACTTCCAATGACAAAAAAAATAAAAATCTGTCATCATTTACACACCCTCATGTCCAAATAATATAAGGGAACATTTTTGGTAACACTAGAATAGGGAACACTTATTCACTATTAACTACAACTTTTCTCTCAATAAATTACTAATTTGCTGCTTATTAATAGTTAGTGCGGTAGTTATTAAGTTTAGGTATTGGGTAGATTAGGGATGTAGAATAAGGTCATGTAGAATAAGGCATTAATATGTGCTTAATTACTATAATAAATGGCTAATATTCTAGTAATATGCATGCTAATAAGCAACTAGTTAAGAGACCCTAAAATAAAGTGTTACCACATTTTTTTTTTTTTTAAAGTGGTCATAACTTTGACCAAAATTGGTCATTAGTTAAAAGGTAGATTAGTCTAATTTGAAGTTGAAAATTAAGACTGATTACCACTTTGTTAACTGCTGGTAAGTCAAACTAGTAGGCTACTTAAGACATAATTAGGCTATGTTTATGCAGAAAAGTCATGAAAGTTATGTCAGAAAAGGCATAGTGTATGAAACAACATGATGGTGAATAAATAATAACAGAATTTTAATTTCCGGCAGACCTATTCCTTTATGGTAACATATTTGATATTCAAAGTCATACAACTTTTTCAAACTGAATCGGATTTGCAATCATTAAATGAGAAAACACCAGCATGAAATCTGATCTGGCCCTGTTCTCATTTCAGATCTTATTTGAAAATGCTAAAACTAAAAGAACACTTTTTCCTCTTTTAAAGAGAAATTAAATTTACTGTTGCATTACATTTTGAATACCTGACTAAAATATGCCTTTAAATATTTACACAGTGGCATCAAAAGAATTTGAAAAGTAAAAATATCTGATTAACCTACATTAGATAAAGAATCAAAGCAAGTGCCTGCTTTAAAGAAAGTTTACTGCTCAAAGAAAAAAAGAAACTTTTGGTAACACTTTATTTTAGGCTCTCTTAACTAGTTGCTTATTAGCATTCATATTACTAGAATATTAGCCATTTATTAGTAGTAATTAAGAACATATTAATGCCTTATTCTACATGACCTTATTATACATCCCTAATCTACCCAATACCTAAACTTAACAACTACCCCACTAACTATTAATAAGCAGCAAATATGAATTTATTGAGGGAAAAGTCGTAGTTAATAGTGAATAAGTGTTCCCTATTATAAAGTGTTACCAAACTTTTTTTTAGTAAGCCTATAAAACAACAGATATAGAGCTGAAAATGGAGACACCTGTGTGAACCTGATGGAAACTGACTTCATAAAGTCACTAAAAAATATACCAAGACACCAGTTAGCCTACATAAAAGTAAAATTAGTTTTGAGGAAAATTCATATTCAAAGTTTTCATATTTAATACAATAATTTTCCTTTAAAATGCTTTTCTGGCCTCATGTGTCCAAAAACATTTTAGGACCACTTTACATAAAGTATTAGACATGTAATAACATATAGATATAGAGACATGGGTTTAAAAATTAATATTACGCTTTATGTAAAACAAGAAGCTTTACAAGAACACATTGTCGCAAGAACGTAAATTCTGCCGACTCTGGATAAATCCACGCTGCGGTTATGAAGCTGCAGTGAAACTGACCTCCAGCTGCTGCGTGTATTTGTCGTGAAGAGCGTCTCTCTCCTCCTTCAGCTGTCTGTTCTCCAGCAGAAGAGCGTTTCCCACCTGAGCAGCCAGAAGAACCTCATCCTCCTTCTGCCGAAGCGCGGAGAACAGCTCCTCACTGTCCTCATCAGTACTGAACTCATACGAGTAAAAGTCTTCCTCCACTTCCATCTTATGTGCTTTATAACACAGCTCTTCTCTCAGACTCATAGCGCCCGTGTTACGAGTGGAAATAATGAGCACCTCAGGTCTCCATGGGTGAGAGAGACAGAGAGTGGGTGAGGAGCCTCTGGTCGACACTCATGGGTTTGTTTGCAGACGGATGATGGAAAGGAACTCGTGTGGGAGGGGCTTGTGAAGTTTCAGGTGACTCGTCTCTTTAAACCTTTTTTTTTTTAAACAAATGTATTGCAATAATTGAAAATTATGATAAAATGATTAGATAGTTTTGATGGCGTATTTCATATTTTCCTTTTTTTTCTCAAAAACGAGGCTGAGGGTATGGGGTTATTATTGTTGCACAACAGAAAATTTCACAAGCAGCTAAAATAAGAGCCGCACACAAAAGTGAAACGGATTCACAAATAAATAAACAAAATGAGCTTAAAATTGGCAGCATTAAATGCCAAAAAAAAAAAAAAAACCTCTTGAAAAACTTTCCACTCTTGAAACTAAGCAGTGGGGGGAAACTCCAAAAGGGGGCGGGGCTTCCACTCAAGGTTACAGCTCACTTTTTCAGTCTCCGCCCATTTTGGACAGGTACCTGCAGGCTACTGTATATCCTTCCTAGAAGAAGTGTTCAAATTCACAAACAGATGGACTCCACCCTCCATTCTAGAAGATGAAATTTCAGATTGTTTATCAGTGCAGCAGCAGACTATGTAGGAACTTAATATCAAAGTGAAATCTCTCTTTTTCCCCCTGCACTTTTACGTATGAGTGCTCAGAGGTGTTTTTATAGACATCAAAGATTATTTCTTTATATATTTTACCTCTACACTGTTAAAAAAAAAATACTAGTAATTTCTGAATGAAAATTGTATCTACACTTTTTTCTTCAGTGAACAGTGTTAGATATGCATTACATATTCAGTGAAACTGTGAATGATTAATATGTAATGGTATCTGTTAGAATTATCATTACTCTTTGGAACACTGCTTGTCCAATCACATTTGTGGGCTAACTAGAGATAAGATAATACATGGATAAGTAATATAACAGTCTACAGCAGTTCAGAATATGAAAAGGCAATGCAGAAAAGCTGAGCGGATGTGGCGGAAGACGAAACTTGAAATTCACTATAGCATCTATAAAGACAGCCTTCATGCTTTCAATGTGGAACTAGCCACAGCTAGACAGACCTTCTTCTCAAACCTTATAAACAGTAACTTAAACAACACTCGTACTCTTTTTGCTACTGTTGAGAGACTGACAAACCCCCCAAGTCAGATTCCTAGTGAAATGCTCTCCGACAGCAAATGCAATGAGTTTGCTTCCTTCTTTTCAGAGAAGATCAGTTATATCAGAAAGGAGATTGGCACATCTTCCTGTAATACAGAGGTCACACAGATTCGACCGCAATCTCAAAAAGAAATGACTATGTCTGTTTTTGAAACAATTGATAGCAAAATTTTGGAAGAAATAGTACAGCATCTTAAATCGTCAACCTGCTATCTTGACACACTTCCCACATCTTTTTTCAAAAGTGTGCTTAACTGTTTAGAAGCAGATCTCTTAGAAGTGGTGAACACCTCACTTCTTTCTGGGACTTTTCCAAACTCCCTGAAAACTGCAGTTGTTAAGCCCCTTCTGAAAAAGCGCAATCTTGATAGCACCATGTTGAGCAACTATAGACCAATATCAAATCTTCCTTTCATAGGTAAGATTATTGAAAAGGTAGTTTTTAATCAGCTGAACAACTACTTAAACTCAAATGAATACCTGGATAATTTTCAATCTGGTTTCCGTGTGCATCACAGCACAGAGACAGCACTCATTAAGATAATAAATGATATTCGCTTTAATTCTGATTCTGGCAAAATCTCAGTGCTGGTACTACTAGATCTTAGTGCTGCGTTTGACACTGTCGATCATAACATACTTCTAAAGAGACTGGAAAACTGGGTCGGGCTTTCTGGGATGGCACTCAAATGGTTCAGGTCATACTTAGAAGGGAGAGGTTATTATGTGAGTATAGGAGAGCATAAGTCTAAGTGGACGTCCATGACATGCGGAGTCCCACAAGGCTCAATTATTGCACCGCTCTTGTTTAGCCTGTATATGCTCCCACTAAGTCAGATAATGAGGAAAAACCAAATTGCCTATCACAGCTATGCTGATGATACCCAGATCTACCTGGCCTTATCTCCAAATGACTATAGCCCCATTGACTCCCTCTGCCAATGCACTGATGAAATTAACAGTTGGATGTGCCAAAACTTTCTTCAGCTAAACAAGGAGAAAACTGAAGTCATTGCATTTGGAAACAAAGATGAAGTTCTCAAGGTGAATGCATACCTTGACTCTAGGGGTCAAACAACTAAAAATCAAGTCAGAAATCTTGGGGAAATTCTGGAGACAGACCTTAGTTTCAGTAGTCATGTCAAAGCAGTAACTAAATCAGCATAATATCATCTCAAAAACATTGCAAGAATTAGATGTTTTGTTTCCAGTCAAGACTTGGAGAAACTTGTTCATGCCTTTATCACCAGCAGGGTGGATTATTGTAATGGTCTCCTCACCGGCCTTCCAAAGAAGACCATTAGACAGCTGCAGCTCATCCAGAACGCTGCTGCCAGGATTCTGACTAGAACCAGAAAATCTGAGCATATCACACCAGTCCTCAGGTCCTTACACTGGCTTCCAGTTACATTTAGGATTGATTTTAAAGTACTTTTACTCGTTTATAAGTCACTCAATGGCCTAGGACCTAAATACATTGCAGATATGCTCACTGAATATAAACCTAACAGACCACTCAGATCATTAGGATCGAGTCAGTTAGAAATACCAAGGGTTCACACAAAACAAGGGGAGTCTGCTTTTAGCTATTATGCTGCCCGCAGTTGGAACCAGCTTCCAGAAGAGATCAGATGTGCTAAAACATTAGGCACATTTAAATCCAGACTGAAAACTCATCTGTTTAGCTGTGCATTTGTTGAATGAACACTGTGCTACGTCCGAACTGACTGCACTGTATTTTATGTATAATCATATTCCATTTAACTGTTTTAAATTTCATTTTAAATCAATTTCTATAACTTTTTAAAATTCCTTGTTTTTATTGCTGTGAATGACTATTTCACTTTCTTTTATGTAAAGCACTTTGAATTACCACTGTGTATGAAATGTGCTATATAAATAAACTTGCCTTGCCTTACAGTATTCTGAGGTGTAATCTCATGTGGCTTTTTATTTCTAGCATTCGAACATTATTTTATGCCTTCATAAAATACAAAACTAGTTATATATATATATATATATATATATAAATTAAAAAGTACATGTCCATATAAGATAAGATTGTTAGTTACTATGTTCCTGTAGGCCCTTGATAATCTTGGACCAAGACCTATATATTTGGAAGTAATTTTATGTATTTGTAAATTCATAAATTCATGAATACTACATCAGAGTATTGAAAGAGGTCCTAATGAACCTGAAACTGTCAACAAACTACACCGAGTTAGAGAAACTTAATAATTTGTATCTGAAACACAAATTAAGTTTATTTACTAAATAAATAAATTTGTGTTGTGGCTCTGAAACCAATTCATTTTTTTGTTATTTCAGTTAAATAGCTAACACAGCAATGCCAAAAGTAAAGTAACTAGCATGTAATTGTATTTATTACTGACAGCAGCACAATCTTTTCACATACAACCATGTGTTCATGTAGCCACCCACAACCTAACCACAGCAATACTCTTTAACCCAATGCTAACCACAACACACTCAACGTAACAGAAACTCTTTTAAATGTCAAACATAACAGCATTAAACTCACTAAAATACTTAACACTTGATTTCAAGATATAAGCTCTCTGGGTCGACACGGACCAGCTAAACCTCTGAGAGTCAAAAAAAGTCACAAAACTATTTTGTTGAAATTTTTATTTAAAACATATTTCGCCAGACACGATGCCTATTGTGCAGTATTGAGACATTTTTTTTAAAAATGACACGTTTTCCCATTCGGTCCTCGTCGATGGAATGAAACATTCTTTCATACCAGCTGCAGCCAATGCTGATAATGAGACCTGTGCCACTACTGGTGCCACTCATGACAACTAACAGAACACAAAGAGGTATGAACACACTACATTATTGGACTGGCGTTTTTTATTCAATAACTTCTTTTTTCCAAACATGTACACAGGAATTTCAACATACTGTGTATGTGTGTGTGTGTGTATATATATATATATATATATATATATATATATATATATACACACACATACATATACACATATACACACACATATTGGTGTATATGATAGTCTCTAAAAAGTCAAGGGCATGGGACATGGCTGCTGTGCGCTTAAAGAGAGGAAGGTAGGTTTCTGCTGTATTACTTGGAGTCCACACGAAGGGTTCGGGATCTGCTAGACAGTGGAAGGTTATACGACAGGTGTAAGGTTATACGACAGAGCATTTCAGTCCAGCATGTTGGGAGAGAGAACGTGTGGGAGCTGCCTACAGAGTGGAGAACACCAAACACTTATTGAGCTTCACAATACTGCAATTTTCCCTATTCTGAAAGAAGGGAAAGAGAGCCAAAAAGTGTGAAGAAAACTACTGGAACTAACACAGTATCTAAATTTGTTTGTGACGTTTAATCACAGAAACTCTGACCTCATGACAGACGCTCTGGGTGGAGTTTCCTGTTATGAAAGTTGACTTTTATTATGTTTTTTGATAGAAGGCGCACACTGCTACAGTATTGAAATGACACACTGGTCTCCCTCCCAACAGTACTTCAGATGAAATAGGATGGGGGATTGTGAAGGGGTAAAATTTCAAAATAAAGGCTTTATGTAGAAACACACCGTTGAGTAAAAGTGCTGATCAGGTTTTTAGTCTCCGGTCCTCACAAGGCTCGAATTCTACATCAACACTCTTACTTTGGGATGCGTCATACACACTTGCCCATTCTTTGGTACAATTCAGCTCATTTATCACAGAGCTAAACATCCAATTCAAACTATGCAGCTCTACACAAATGGATACATTAATGACAAGAGCGTGGGGAGGGTCAATCCAACAACGACATCCATGAATTTGCGAATAACATTCCTAGTTCCTTTTTTTAAGTCAAGGCATCGCCAATGTGATTCTTCCCCATGTATCTAGAGGTTTGAGTACTGTAAAGTGTGCGCGTGTACACGAGGAAGAAAGTGTGTGGGAAACAGAGATGAGCAGAATGTGAGAGTGGATTCAGAGGGATTGGTGTGGACTTCAGAGTTCAGACCACAGCAGCTGCTGTCTGCTTCACCTCTACATCATACCCATCTGCATCAGAGAGTTAGCGTACGCCATCGGCTTGACATCTGGATGAGGCTGAGGAGAGGGAGGAAAACATCAGTTTACAGACTGCATTTCTCACAGGAATACATGCCTAATCAGTGAGTAAATGACTTTTTCTTTTTTTTATTATTACATAAATTATATTAAAAGGGTTTTTGCAGGTTTTATGAAGGTAAATTTAAATTAAAAATACTCTTTAAAGACCTTTATAAGACCAATTAAAGACATTTCTTGTGATCACACTGCAAAAAAATTATGGCACAAGTCTTGTTTTCTGTGAAATTAATCCAAATGAAGTGAGTTTATGAATAAAAAGAGCAAATATCCACCAATGGACTTTTAATACCCCATTTACAGGCATTTTGTAATTTTTTTCAGAAAACATTTTCATTTTGCATCTCAAGCCAATGTATCTTGATTTAAGTATGTTTAAATATTTAAATAATTAAAATTTACGACTTTTTAAAGACCTTTGCAAGACCTGCAGAAACCCTAAATAATATGATTGATGAATTGTGATTGCAATAAATGTTATATATGACATTTTCAGACAAGCAATTTTTCTACAATAAATGTTGTTGCATTCCTACCAAAAATCATGTGATGAAAATGAACAGATATTGTTTTTTTTTATATATATCCGATGTCGATGTCTCAAAGGAGGTCGATATGAAGCCGATAAATGCAAAATCACACTATTTAATTTAAAACAGTGCAGTAATTTTTATGAAAAAAATAAACATTTGTAAAAACATGTATAACAATTGTTGAAATTATATTTATATTTTTTATAATAATAATAATAATAATAATAATTACTAAGTTAGAAATAATGTAAAATAATTAAAAAATTAATAAATATGAAAAAAAATAATTTGACAAAAATAGAACTTGCAAAATAGATTTATTTAGATGGCAACTTCTTGATTCTGTAATCCTATTATACTATTTTTCCACAAAAACAGCAAAGTCTCAGAAGTCTCTACAAGTGCACACTTTAGAGGATCTCACAGCTACATTTGACAAAGTTTGCAAAGTTTGTGAAATTTATTAGATATTCAAAGACTTGCTTAAATGATGTGTATTTGCTGAACGCTGAGGGTAGTTGAGAAAGTATTATAGCATTTGGCTTTCTAGAAAAGCAAACACTATAATACTTTTACATCTCTAATACTCTCTAATTTATAACTAAGACTGTTAAACAGAGACAGTAAACTAAGGAAGATGAAGAATAGGAGACGCTGGCGTTCACAGCACAGTCAAAATAAAAGTCATGCTTCAGACACATCAGCCAAACAGAAAACATTGCAAACAATGCAATTATTAAATAATGACAAACATCGGCTGATATATCAGCGATGAATATGTTCACCCATAAAAATGAGTGAATGTAAATGTAAATAAAATGCATAAGAATGCAACTCCACTGACCACAGCAGTAAACTGGTGGAACTCTGGCTTGAGGTCTGATCCCCTGAGATGAATGTAAGCTCCTTTATTTCCCATCTGGTCACTAAAAACAAAACAGAAGCACACAGAAAAGAAAGAGTCGTGAATATGCACATATATTCAGACATTTAATTCTGACTTGACCACAACATCTTCTAACATCTTCTTATTTTCAATAAGACTGCATTAAATCATACATTTACTATAATTTATAACTAATAATTCAATGTCTTTGGTTTTAAATTGCAATATTGACTAAATGTGGCAAATTACATCAGCTGATTTTTGTACCATATTCTTAGATTCTGCAATTTTACCCACATTTTAGTTTTTAGTGAGCCACATAATGTGGAGCAAAATTACGCTGATCGCCATTAGACAATCATTTTCATAATGGTCCGCTGAAGCAGTAATCAGGCTTAATTTTTCTTTATGCAGAATATAATTTTCTTATTTGTGGGTACAATATGACCAGGACACGTTCTTCACATGACATTCACCCAGATGCTTTTATGGCTCTTGGTTGACTGGAAGCTCATTCATTAATACAAATTACACGATGCACTAATAAGGACAGCGAGAGGTTTCCGTACCAGTAGTTTGGTGCTGAGAACACGGTGATGCACTTCCCTGAGTGAGTGACCTCGTAACCCTCGGCTTTCACCTCATGACTGCGCACTATATACTGCAGCTTGTTCTGCTCCAGGAAGCGCTCCGTAACATCAGGCCCAAACTGACAGCTCACACCCCGCTTGCTGATGGACCGTCCACTCTGGAGGAGAACACACATCGGTCAAACACAGCTGAGAACAAAACCTTCGCTCAGCTGAAGGAGGAGAACAGAACTGACCTGTGGCTGAGGATCTGACCACAGGAGATCACACATCGGACCTGCGCAACAAAGATACAAATTACAACTTGAGTTCTACATTGTCCCAAAAAAATATAAGTGGTGCAACACTTCATAACACAATGCTAGAGTGTGGTGTGTGGTTAGCAGGGCCTTCTGAACGTAACTGAATTAGGATTCTATTACTAAACATTACCAGTGTTCCTTCATTGTATACATTAGGGTTGGAAATGTTTTCAGATTTTATCGATTACTTTGAATGGAATGGTTTGCCACAATTTAATTTATTGAGGTAATCAAGGAATCATGGTTTCGAATAAAAACACTAGAAAACGTTACAATTAGACAATGAAAATACACCAATGGTAACAGTTAAGAGAAATAAATGATCAACCTCATGACAGCGCACCTGATGAATTGCTCATGTGTGACATGCTCTATAAGAATCATCACGTAGAACATATCACTAGTATCACTAGTGGGCAAAACTACTACAGTATTTCATGCTTGTGTGATGGTGACAGGAGGAAAGCTGCTTTTTATTTTTAAGTTTACTGTTAATATTAGTCTACTTGTGTTATACTTTGTCATTTTGAAATAAAATTGCCTTTTACTTTTTGAGTTGACCTCTAAATGACAATGTCTACATTTTTGGATAAAAAAAAAATATTTAGCTATTTTTTTTATTTTTTACTTAGATTTATTCTAAACATACACAAAATGTTTAAGACAAGTTTGTTCACTATTTGCCTTCATATTTAACAAGTGAATTTCTCTTGAATTTACATCATTTTGATCACTTCATTTATCCTATACTTGGAATAAAACCATCTTTAACCAGATGCACATCCACCTATTTTTAAGCACATTTTGGAAAACTACGATGGAAACACTTTTACTGAATAAATTCCTCCATACGCATCAAAAAAGACACGTGACTTTGCGATGGGACAGCATAAAACTGGACCAACCAACGGACCGATCTCATTGCACAGCATCTGAAATGCTAGTTTTGTCATTCTAAAATGCTTGAGCAAAGTCTCAACAAAGTGCTTCATTATATAATCAACTCCCAGAACTGCGTTCTCAAACAGCATGCTCTGAAAATAAGATAACATGACCACGTTTCGTCTGCACGCTCAGAAGCTTCAATGATTCAGGGTCGACTCTTTCTTTTGAGAGACTTTATTCACGGTGCACTTTCAGATTTAAACCTTTGCAGGATGTTTTCATTCACTTAGAGCTGTGTTACACACTGCATGAAAGGCCATTTTTAAAATTCCATAAAAGGGGCACTTTAATTTTTCTTCATGATATTTAGTGCAAGTTAATCAGGAAGTGATGATTTTGTTCTCTTCAACTCATTGGATAAAAACAGTGCTTTATTCGTAAATATGTTATGCGATGTTCCAGTTTTGCGCATAAGTTAAATTTGCATCTTTGGACGGAAACATAGCTAATATTGGTGGAATTATGTTGTAGTTATATTTTTAAGTTGACTAGTTATTTTTTTATATAAATTAAATTAAAAAATAAAATTTGTTATCTTGAACCATTTAAACATTCTGGGGGGGGAGGGGAATAAAAAATGTAAAAGATTATTTTTTTATTTATTTTATTTTTTAGCCATATCATACAGCCCTAAGCAGGACCACATAAGCTCAGACATTAACTAAATTTTCTTGCAATATCAGACGTGTCTTACCAGAGTCTGGAGGCTGTCTGTTCCTCTCTATCTTTCTAATGTCATCTAAAGTCACACCGTCCTCACTAAACAGTCCTCCATGCATCACCTGAAACACAATTCAGCTCATACTCAAATCCAAAGACAAAAATACAAAGTGGTATAAATGCTGAATCTGATGGCCGGCCTCGTGTCATACCAGCACTTTGTCATTGATGCACTGGGCGAGAGGAAGCCACTGGAAGACTTCACTGAAGAGCTGGAACATCTGGGCGGTGTACTTCGCTTTCACCTCACCCTCGAACCCGTACATCTGATTCATGTTATCTGTCTCGTGGTTACCTTCACAAAAAAGACATTCCGGATCATAACGTATCCATCACACACAAACATGTTTGGGAATTTGTACAAGGAAACGTTGGTGTGTCCTCACCTCTAAGCAGGTAGAAGTGTTCTGGATAGAGCAGCTTGAAGCCAAACAGTGTGAGAATGACTTCTAAAGAGAAAGAGCCACGGTCCACAAAGTCACCATTGAACAGCTGAGAGCCTAAAGTCAAGACTAATTCACTGGATCTCAGTGGGGAGGGGGGGGTGTGTGTATACTGTATATGACATTTATAAAAAAATAAAAAAAGATACTGCAAACAGTTAGACTAAGGTGATGCTTTAATTATTTATTATAATAGTATTCAATTAAACAATTTATATTCAATTACAAACTCGAGAGCAGGTATGACAATGTCATGGACCCGAAAGGAAAAGGATACATAAGGATTAGTTATAGATGGTAAACCGTTCAACTCAAAGATATTTAGAAGATCATAGTACTGGCCATGTGTGTCTCCACAAATAGTCATTTTCTCTGTCTAAACAACAAGAGAAATCAACAGTGAGAACAGGAATATCAATTTATCATCACAAGAAATTACTATGAGGACAAGAACAACAAAGACAAGCCAAAAATAGAATTCCAGCTTTTTAGTGACAGAAGTCTCTGGAAACGGACACTCATTCTATTCTCTTACCTCTTTTAATGTAATTTCAACGAGACTCGGAAGTTTGGATAAAACGTCTTTAACTTGAACCAGCATCTGAAAGACAGAAATATTGATTATGATCATGAGTCAATGGCAAAATTGTTTTGTGGGATATTTTGATTTATTCAAAAATAAATTAAAAATGCAAAGACAATAACTTGAACACACACCTTCTATGATAAAAAATATTTAATTTTTCATAAAAAAATGTTTTTTATCAAGAATTGTTGTCATCTGAGAAATTTCACTTTACGTTACATTATGAAAAAAGTAAAACAAGAAGTTCTCTCAAAAGCTGAAACAGTGACATTTTTCTATTAAAACATCAAAGACTCTGTATTGGGAAACAGAAGTAGTAAGTAATAACCACAATCATAAACAATACAGTCAAGATCAATGGCTATCACTAAACATACATGTTTGTCTGTCTTGGCAGCTAATTGAATGAGCAAATGAATGAATGAGAGAATGAGGCATTTATATAGTGCTTTATTGTGCATTGCTGTACACCCAAAGCGCTTTACAATCATGTAAAGGGTCTCTCCTCAACCACCACCAGTGTGCAGCATCCACCTGGATGATGTGACGGCAGCCACAGTACAATGTCACCAGTCCGCTCACCACACACCAGCTACAGGTGGAGAGGAGAGAGGGTCATGGAGCCAATCAAGTGGATGGGGATTATTAGGAGGCCATGACTGATAAGGGCCAGTGGAGGGAATTTGACCAGGACACCGGGGTTACACCCCTACTCTTTACGATGAGTGTCATGGGATTTTTAATGCCCACAGAGAGTCAGGACCTCGGTTTAACGTCTCACACGAAGGATGGTGCTCGTTGACAGTATAGTGTCCCCGTCACTATCCTGGGGCGTTAGGACCCACACAGACCACAGGGTGAGCACCCCCTGCTGGCCTCACTAACACCTCTTCCAACAGCAACCTAGTTTTCCCAGGAGGTCTCCCATCCAGGTACTGACCAGCTCAACCCTGCTTTCTTGGGCTGCAGGGTGATATGGCTGTGGCCAAATGTAAAAAATATTTAAAAAATACTTTCAAAATAGTATTAAATTCTGAAACCCTTTTGTCCACCAAATCATTGTGGTGTTTATTTTAATTAAATAACTATGCTTGTTTGTTTATCGGTTGGAAGGAAGGTCTATTTTTTTAGAAATGAGAAAGACTACAGGAACTGAATAATCAAAAAAAAAAAAAAAAAACTTCACTGTATGAAATAAATCTACATTGATTTTTATTACAGCCACAAAAGTTACTCGGGCCCCATTCACACAGAGATGTTTTTAGCTGTATACGTAAAAATGTTGTATCGTATCAGCGTTTCATCCAGATGCATCCGGCATTTTGGGAGCCTGAAACTGCTATTTTTTGAAACCGGGTCCAAAGTGGATAAATCTGAAAACACCTTTGTGTTTTTGTGTGTAGAGCCAATCCGTATATTTTGTGAAACGATGATGACATTAATGTGTCACGTTTCAGTCACTATTTCATATTCATTCCGTTGTCTGACAACAGAAACAGTAAAATATACCAATTAAAACAGTTTTATTGAGAATTTAGCTGCATCAAAATACAGTATGTGGGCACAGAGAGGGAAACAAATATAATTATAAATAATATATGTACATTTTGCATGTTCAGAAGAAGTGAGCTGCCCTGTCCTGCAAAAATGTAAACAGGTGTGTGTAAGTAAATAGCTCCGTGCAAAGAAAGAGAAGTAATGGGAACCTGTTATTTCTATGTTCTTTTTTCATGTGTCTAATAGACATGAACAAGTTCTTTGAAAAACATCTATGACCTTTGAAACATGTCTACTCTTCATGCTTTATGTTAACTATGGTTTCACTAAAAATACACATATTGCATAAAGCATCCATATTTGTCCATGCCCGTGTTGATTAGAGTATTAAAAACTTGAAAAGTATTAATTTAAGAGACATTTAGAACAAATAAAAATGTGCGATTAAGTTGCGATTAATCACGAGTTAATTCATGACAATCATGCGATTAATCACGATTAAATATTTGAATCGATCGACAGCCCTAGTTTGTATACAGCACGCAAGGTTTATTCGTGTACTTCGAGTCTTCTTCTCTGTTTTTAGTATATCTCTGTGGCAGAATTACAGCGCCACATACTGGTCTGGCAATTATACTACATCATTTTGAGTCGGTTTCAGTGGTTTCATGTGTACGCAGATATTTCTCGAGACAACACCGTGTTTACGGAAGAACAAGGAGAAAAAGATCGGATAGGGAAAGCTCTGGCTTCGTGTGGATGAGCCCTCAGTCAAGAGCAGTGAGTGACATTCTTTTTGTCTTTTGTTGTCTGATTAACATTAAGGTCAGAGATGGAAGCTGGTATATTGGGCTGCTGTCACTTTAAGAGCTAATGCATGGATCTAATATATTTAGGCACATTCTATTTTTACCCAGCTGTTTACACTCATTTAAGAGAAAGCTGACTGTGTTTATGACTATACTCATCCAGACAGGCATTCTGACATATTTTGTGAGCATTTGACCGTTTAAACACAATAAGCCACAAAGAAGAAATCAATTCAGTACTCAGACACTGTGTGACTTTATGTGTGGGCACTTTGAGTGTGTGTCTTACAGAGAGAGTGTGAGTATCAAACTGATTTCTCTTTCAAACCTTTTAGCACTTGTTTTTAAATCACAAGGCTTAAAAGTGCAAGGGTGCAGCACTACAATATCACGTGTGCATAATCGCAATACATTTCTACAGGTTTATTCGATATGACCGATATATCGCCCTGACTTAAGTAAATAAATAATAGATGAACAGAGTTATGTTTCATGATCTGTGTGCATGTATTTGAAGAGCATTCACCTGGTAAACACACTTTCTGTGCAGTTTCTTCTGGTCTTTAAACCAGTCCATCAAGTCTTTCATGAACTTCAGTGTAACCTTCCCATCTTCAAGTTTAGGTCCAGCATAGTCATCCTCGATTGCTGGTGGAAGAGAATAATAATAATAAAAAAAATCATAGGATCTCTAAATCATTAAAAATCATCAATGATTTATATTCTGAAATATTTTTCAACCACAAAGATTTGTCCAGTTATTTTCTTCATTTTCGCAACACGTCAAAGAAAAGACCTAATGTCATCATATAATTTCTCAGTACCACACACTTTTGCTGCCGTCGAAACAAAACATTGTACACAAAGATTCATAATAGCTGACCCTATTATTAGCATTTTTCTTAGGTCACAAAATTGCTACAATAAAATAATTTTTCCATGCAAATAACATCAGCATTTGTCGCAAATGCTCTGAGCATATTGGGAAATAAGACAAGAACAAAAAAAATCATTTGCACTTCATTTTGAGGTGTCCTTGTTGCAGTGTAATTACAAATAAGCATTGAGATGATTGCTTATAATAACATGTATGGTTATGTTTAGGGTCGATTACTTGTAATTAAGCATAATTTGCTTGTAATAATTCAAACTTCCTCAAAGCACTTACTCATGTTCTCGATGTCTAAGGAGTCTACGACTGATCGCTTGAGCTCGTCGCCAGCGATGGCCCGTTCAAAGGCCTTCTGTTTGACAATCTTATTGCACTCCTGGTACTTCATCTTGGCATCTTTGTCATTGGGACGAACTCTTACTACCTGTTAGCAATGAAAAGACAGCACAAAAAAGTTTTACAAACAATTAATTAATTAATAAAAAAAAATTAAGTCAAGTTTGTGTGCTGAGCTGAATGTTGCTGTGTTAGAGCAAGTACCGAGACTTGCTACTGCCAATACATCCACAACATGCTGCTGTGAGCATGTTAAGAAATACTGCTGCTGCACATATAACATATACTAATAACACCCATATAGCATACATGAATCACCTCGTAGCTGATCTATACAGGTGGAGCTGGGGAAGGTGGAGGGTTTTGAAATGCGCTGCAACTTCTACAAAAATAACCAATCAGCTGCACCATGTGATGATGTCATCATGTCAGATTGAGTTAGACCTTTCGGACTGTGCCATCTAGAGTTTCATGGATGTATTCTCACACAGCCCTATATACTTTGATTATTTTCATATTTGAAATGACAAGTCAACACTGATTTAAAAAAAGAGATGTTTTCTTTCCTAACACTGAGCTAGCACATGTATGTATGTATATATATGTGAAAATTCTGGTCAGAAACGGAAAATTCTGGATGTTGTAGGACATAAATTGCAAATTAGAGTAATAGGCATTATTTAAGAAGAGAATAGTTTTTCTACTCTAATTTGTTGTTGAAACAAACATTTAAACAGTGACTGTAAAAACTGGTCATGACAGATTTAATCAAAAATACATTAAATAATGAAGACATCAGATTATGTAGAAATATAATGAATATGTAATATAGTGCATTTAGCAAAACGCTTCTCTCTAGAGTTATTTTTCTAGCTGGCTATAGTGTTTTTGGACACAATGTCTTTCCTGAGGTAAATGTGACACTGCTAACAAGTAGTTTCATTGATGCCTTTCTGAAGTTGAAATACTGATCAACAACTTTATTCATGTTTATTTCATGCTGTAACGAGGAAGAGATGATCTGTTTATGTGCTGCATGAACTGAGTCTGCTAAAGCGATCTGTCACGCCACAATAAAAAGCATCAAAATTAAATGTATTGTTTGTATTTTGTGATGAAATTGAAATTTGAAAGCAGAGACTTTTTTGTTTCATATTAAAGGTAACAAAGCACATTGCCTTAGTCAAGTTGACTGATCAACAGAAATCCAGAAATTGCTGTTTCAGCCGAATATGTTTAGATACAGAAACTTCAGTGCATCAATATGCATCTAAAAACACTGTATTAAAGTGCTGAGAATATAACGAGTCTCACCGTTTCGTAATCTTTAAGTGCTGCTTTAAACTTGCCCAGGGCCATGTTGGAGGTGGCTCTCCGATAGTAGCCCTTAATGTAGTTCTTGTCCAGCTCCAGGGCTTGCGTGGCGTCCGCCAGCGCATAGCCATAGCACTCGGTGCGCAGGTACGCCAGACTCCTGTTACTGTAGTAGACCGCATTGCTCGAGTTCAGCTCCACTGCTTCCGTGTAATACTTGATGGCGTTCTCATAGTCTTTATCTGAAATAAGAGCAGGAGACTATTAATGAAGATGAATCATAATACATCACAAAGCATTGTGTCTATGCCACTTTTGAAGAAAGAATCAACACTGCCTAGAAATGAGCAAAATATTGAACTACATCGGACTAAAATGTTACTGTCACATTTTAATCCTGTTAGAGACGTTTTCCCAAGAAGTTTTAAGAGTGTTTTTAGATAGTTATTTAAATAATTAGAAATTATTAGGCTGCTTGAAAACCCAAAAGTTATTAATAAGTTGATTACATTTTAGCATGCATTACCACATTATTATTTTAGTATTATTGAGATACTATTATAGTTTTAATAATATTTTGAATCAGTTTGTATTTTTATATTTCCTGTTTTCACTTTAAATTTAGGTGAAGTTTTATATATATTTTTTTATACATGTACTTTTATTTCAGTTATAGTTATTTTAGTACATCAAGTTAAAATAAGAAATGTTGCCTTGGCAACTAGCTGAAAAAAAAATAATAAACAATATTATATATAAATATATATATATATATATTTTTTTTTTTTTTTTTTGGTGTAGTTTTATTTTTAGTTTCAGTTTTACTTTCAGTGAACTATAATAACCTTGCCTTACCGAACCTAAAATACTCCAGCAACATTCTAGAAACCACTTTTCACCTGTGTATCAGTGCGTAGTGTTCTTAAGTCCTTACTTTCTTTCTTGAAATGAATTGTTCCTTCGGTGGAAACACTGTCCTTACAGTGAATATCATTAAGACAAAACCCTAGAGCATGAAATAACAGTCATCCTAGCGTTGTAGATCTGAACAATAGAGCTAATGTTGACTGCACACTACACTACAGTGCTCAGTTCAAGCAGAATGAAAAACAGGAACGAACCAAACATTCTGCTGCAGAGCAACTGTTTAACACACAAACTTCATCTGAGTATTATATCTGTTACATGAGTTTAGATTTATGTATTGTAAAAAGTGCTATATAAATAAAGGGGATTTCAGAGTTCAGAGGAACATATTACAATAATTAATAATTAATATAAATAACATTTTATATTAATATAATTAATAACAAGGAAAACAAGGTTAAGTTAAAATTATACAATTATTAACATTATTATTACAAATAAAACAGTAAAGCCCATCTTAGAAGAGAATAAAGATTAAAGTAATTTCAAAACTAGCAGGATCTAGTTAGTTCTAGATACACCTAAATGTGATAATAATAATAATAATAATAAAATACAGCATTTAGAACTGCGTTCTCTAATTTCAGTGTTATAGTGTCAAAAAGCAATCCTGAGAGGTGCATGTGGGTACAAACATAAAAAATTATTAAAAGAAATAGCAAAATAAAGAATTAAATGAATTAGAAAATTATATAAATGGGTTAAAGACGAAAAAGGGTTTTAGCATAAAAACAATAAGTGTAATACTTCTTTAAATTGTTGTTGTTTTTTCCCCAAAATAATAAAAAAAGTTCTGTTTAATTTAATTGCAATTTTCTTTGTTTTTTTTCTAAGCAAAAAAATAAATATCATACATTTTCCCTGATTTACAGAAGACACCCACTAAAATGTCATTCAGTGTGACAATCTTGTCAGGCATATTTACAACAAAAATCAATTTATGACATATTAAAAGACTAATTACTTTCACCCCTAATACTAATTACTTGTAATTTTACATTTTTTAAATGTGCCACTATCCTAGGTTTTGCCCATTTGTCAGTAAGAATTTTTACTCATTTCAAACACAATAAAATGTAATATGCTCCCTTATTCTTTTATATATTTTAATATGTACAAGTCAGAATAAGCATGTTGTTTGAATTTTTACATAAATATTGTTACACTGAATGACAATGTAACATTATTTAAACCAAATTTGGACATTTTATTATGCTTTCTATGGACATGAAATCACTTCTGTAAATTTCTTTTGATGCGGTTCTCTTAACGTCTTTGACCCATATTTTTATGAATGAACTTAGTCTGAAAAAATAAACTATTTTTAGCTATAAACTATTACAGAAATAATAAATGAGTAAAAAGTTATTTTAAAAATAATTAGGAATAAACTGCGTGAAAATGAACAACATTTACTGCACTGGGTAATACATTTCTTTTAGATGCTAGAAACATCCCACGGTTAAACTAATGTTTAATGTTCTGTGGACATCTGCAGAACATGAACATAAGAAAATACATGATTTCTCCAGACTAAACGACATGAACAGCGCAGACTTCAAATGAAACTACAGTACATCCATGAACGAGGACAGATCTGACTAACACGAGTCAGTGAGTTCACAGCCGTGTAATCATGTGAAGACAGTGAGACAGCATTATCAGACATCTCTCCTCATCATCGACACATGTCGAGTAAACGCATCGTGGAGATTACATAAGAAGAAAGTCTGATGAGGAGTCTGTGTGATTCATCATGTGTTGCTCCTCATGCTCATCTCACACATGTCCCTCTTATAACGCTCATCAGTGCTCACGACGCGACGAACTCATCCCGCGCAGCCCTCTCCTGGCAACATCAATCCAGTCTCTTATCTACACTAGATATCTGACAAGCTTTTACCTTTAAAGTAGTTATTCGCCTTCTCCTTGAGTTTCTCTGCACTGGCACTCCGCTCTTCTTCCGCCATCTTCTCACTGCCGTATTCCGTCATGCTGCCGTGTGTACGCGGAGAGCTGTCGCAAACACCTGCAAGAGGGTCGTCAAACGCTGTTCGCCGAACCTCTAAAACAGTCCAGAGCATCGACACCTATTCTCATTATAATTATTAGGCCTACATACATTATACATATTTGCATATAATATGAACGCGTGCAAGTTATTTCAAAATGTTGTGAATTACTTAATTCCCTCTGTCAACAACATTAATTTAAAATTAATTTAAAAACAATGAATTATAAATTAGAAAAGAGCATGTCGTGGTTAAATGAGTGAAGTAAAACTATACGACACATAGAAATTACAACATGTCGTCTGATCTGAACAAATAATCAAAAGATGAGTTTAGTTAGCTGTGTATGTCCAGCTGGTCAATGCGTAATGTCTTGGTTAAGCCTGCAGGGGGCGCAACAGCGCTGTTTTACAGGTTTGAGTGGGTCATAACTAATCATTTGTATTATTGTCTTTTTGAACTTTTGTTACATTAAACACAAAATGTTTATAAATTATGTTGGCAGTATTTTAGATGGTTAGATGTTGCATTAATGCCTGTAATTCATCTTAAATACTGAGTAGCCTATATGTGAGCTTATAAAATGGTATACTTTTCATAATAAAAACTTAAAATAAATTGTAAATATTGGATGTGTATCTTCTTTAAACAGACAACATAACATACATAGGCTACATTATAGAGATGAGTTGTTACCCTTATAGGTTGAGTGTGTGGATAAAAAAAAAGTGTTAGACCTTTTTTAGTCACATCAGTTTTTATGGGTTTTATGGTATATGGTGCATCTCTATATTGTTTGATACTTGGTGTTATTGTTGTTTTTAATTGTTTTATGACATTTTATCAAGTATTTGTATAATTTAAAAAAAAAGTTGTATTAAAGTGTTATTCTGTGATGTTTTACATGGTATTACTATTTATATGATCCATTCAAATGAATGACAAGTCCACTGATTTAAACAGATTTTGCTTCCCTTTCACAGTAGTTATTTATTTTATTTTTTACACTTTTAACATTGCATCTAGGATAAAAAACAAACCACTCTCACTTCCCTGAATTTAAGCACACAAGCTCTTTTATAACATAAGGAATTAATTTATCAACAAAACAAACAAATGACTCTTAATAGGGAACAACATAGCAGACTTTGGGAGGGAACAAGGCCGAAATAAATAACAAAATGATTCTAACTGAAATTACAGGCTAACCTGGAACTTGAACAATTAACTAATTACACATGCTTCCCTACTAACTAACAGGCTACAGACAACCAACTTCCCTCACATGCACCAGTGTTAAGATACTAGAAAAAGAAATGCACCAACAGAATTCACATTAAGAGAGAACGGTACGTGCAACAACATACATCAAGACAAGTGTGATAGCACTTCTCACGATACACATAATTGTATGTGTCTATGGAGACACACTGCAGCTAAATTCAGTTGTCAGTTCAGTTGCTTGATCCTGTTCTGTACACACACAGTTTGGGCATTTGCATGAGTGACAGTTGCGGTCTACAACTGAATTAACAAAAATGCAAGGCAGTGAGAAACCGCATTTTACAGAAATTCTATGCAGTGTGCACAGAACCGAACTGAACAACTAGTTCTTATTGACATATTCAAATGTGTATCAGAGTTGTGTCTCTCTTCTATATACGCAGTTCTAGAAATCACAGGGAAAGTGGTACGTCTTGACTCATTAGTGTTGCCAGATCTTGCTGGGAAAAAAAGCAAATGAGAACAAGCTCACAATAAACTTAAACTTTATTTTTTATATATATATATTGTGACTTGCACCTTCCTACTTTATTATCTCTATAAACCGAATCACTTTATGAGACAGTCATTGAATAATTGGCATGATCGGTTGATAAATAAAATGTTAAAATGTTTCCCAGCATTGCTGACTGTGTGCAAGAGTCGGGGATGAATAGCTCCTTTGATTAACACAGTTCTTTACCATGATGATGGACTGAAACAACAATCCGCCTGTTATTTTACTAAAGATTAGTTCATGTGCTTGGATTTGCCCCTTCAGTTCCCCAGCAAAAAACCTATCAATCAATATGGAGGGCCAGTTTGTCAAATCAAACAGCGACACCAGGTTTCTGCTGTCCATCATGTCCAAAAGCTTTTTGATTGGAGAGACTTGGCGGGGCTTTGGTTCCAGTAGGTTGAGAACCTCCGAATCTACACTGTAAAAAAATAAAAGTTGAGAAAGCTTAAAAATCTGCTGAAGTTGGTTGCCTTAAACTTTTAAGTTTTCTCAACTTTTTATTTTTTTACAGTGTAGAGATAGCTATTTTGTATTTACTCCGAGTAGCAGATATAGCAGTGCCAAATTGTCTCAGCATTTAAATGTAGTTAAAGTTGCAATTAAACATAAACATCATCTGTCATTTTCAGTAACTAAACATTACACAATAAATAAAGATTTTCCTGCCACTAGTTTGTTTCCATAGCTCCTGATTAGTTCACACCTGTTCTCTGTTCCTTTGATTACGCCTTGCATATTTTAGGCTACATCCACACAAAGCCAGAGCTTTCCCTATCCAATCTTTTTTTCCCCTCGTCTCAAGAAATATATCTGCGTACACACGAAACCATGAAGCTGACACAAAACGATGTAGCATAATTGCCAGACCAGTATGTGGCGCTGTAATTCTGCCACAGAGATATACTAAAAACGGAGAAGACGACTTGGACTATGCGCTTAAACCTTGCACGCGGTATACAAACGAACATGGAACAATACATTTATTAATCTGTGTTAATGTTAGTTAATAAAAAGACAATCGTTCAGTGTTTGTTCATGTTGTTGCTGTTAAGTGACGTATCAGTGTCTGACTAGAGGCATAAAATATACTGATTGGCTGTACACACAAAAACGCAAGGGTGTCGTTTTCAGATTTATCCATCTGGAACCCGGTTTCAAAAAATAGCGGTTTCACTCTCCCAAAACGCTGGATCTGTCTGGACGAAACGCCAATATATGCACAATTTTTGCATGTACAGCTAAACGCGTCTCCATGTGGACGGGGCCTAAAAAAACCTAAAATGACCCGTGAGCCCTTACTGTGTTCCTTCAGAGCAGCTTCACCAAACAACAGTGAGTTGAAATTGAATAAAGCAGTCAAATGTAAAAATAAAACACTGTGTAGTCTTTACTGTATAAACTGAATATACATTGATACTGAGGGCCGAAGTAGCCTCTACTTGTCCATGTTTTGCTCTGTATCGGATTGTGCAGAAAGCCTTCTGTGGAACAACATCATTTTTGCAGCTCAATACACTTTTAACTCACTTTTAGTATTGAGCATGTCCGGCAGGAGACTGTTTGACTGATTTGGATGTTTAAAGGAAAGGCAGTACTTTAAAGGAAATTAACAGAATATGGTTTACTGTTTTCATAACTGTTGGAAGCCAAAATAAAAAAAAAGAAACTAAAACTCTATTAATTGCAAAGCTCTAGTCATTCAATCGTCTTTGAGAGCAAGGGGGCCCTCTGGTGGTTCAGGGGACCTACACAACTTGAGTACTTAGCGTATATGGAGGACTGGCGCTGGCTTTGACCCATTGAAGCTTTCTGTATAGTGATGAAGAGCTATGGCAGAACAAGCAGATATATTGTAGATTTAAAGGCCATTAGCATAACAATGGTGTCTGAGGCCATGATAGTAGGGGTAACAAGTTAATATTGAAAAGAACAGGACCAAGAACACAGCCCTGTGGGACACCTTGAGTGAGAGGAGGATTTCAAGTCAGGGACAGCAATGAAGTGTTGTGTTGTCTATCAGTAAACAAAGAAAGAGCAGTACCCAAGATGCCTACAGATGCAAGACAAGAGAGAGGTATGTGATGGCACACTGTGTCAAAGGCTGTGCTTAAATCAAGCATTATGAGTATGGTATGACAGCCAGATTCAGCAGACAGAAGAAGATGTCCTGTGGTCTGAGTGAAAACCAGAATGATAAGGATCAAATAGACAACAGAATGCCGCTGAGAAACAACTTTTTCCAGCAGTTTAGAAACAACAGAAAGATTAGAGGTTCTTTAAAACAGAAGATATAACAGCAGTTTAGAGTGACAGACCTAGAGGAAGTAAAGCAGTTTATCAGGTTAGCAGTGGGAGAGGAGATTACAGATAAGAATTGCTGGATCTAACACAGGAAAATGAGCTAGTTTTATAATTACTATGGATCACTAACAGAAAATGCGTTGGTGAGAGTAAAGCTAGACACTGACAGAACATGGTTTGGAGGATATGATGGAGAACAGTCACAGAAAACTCAGACGAAGTGGGTGGAAATGATTCAGATTTTAGTTGTAAGGTGGTTGGAGTCAAAGATATGATGCTCTGGATGGTAAGCTTACTGACAGCGGGAAATGCGGTGAGGAACGATCTTGTGGGGTTCACATGGGGTATCTTAATCTTTTATCTTAATCACAGACTGGACATCTGACACACAGACTATCATCTCTGAATGTTTGCTTATCCATGATTACAGCACCTCCTGCAGCAGTTTATGAGACTGGACGGTCAGACTTTTATGAGTTTTCTGTCTGTATACGAATGACATCTCGGGATTCATAAACCTGTGGCTCGTTCACAGACTGATTCATGGTGGTAGACTCTTATAAGCATGTCTTTTTTTCCTGATAATAGTCAGCCTCTTTGTGACACAGACAACCCATCATTCCTGGACCTGAATAATATTGTGATTCAGTGTCAAAAGTCTTGGTCAGTTATGTGTGAAACTCACAAACATATCTTTGAGATGGCCATTCGTGCAGACGGAGGAAGTTGATTACATGAATGTTTCCCTAAAACATCTGGCCGCCTGACTCACAAAGGACGCCACGCCGTGAGAAAACACAGGCACCAGGATGAATCAGCAGTGCTGTGAAGCGGCTCCAGGAGGAGTGAAGGTACTAGTGTGTGTGAACTTTCACTCCCCATGTTTAGCGGTGAATGTGTGTGATCATCTCTGATCTTTACTTTCTCTCCGTGTGTGGGATAGAGGCATTCCTGTAATGTAGAGCCATTTTGAACACTGTAACTTAAGGACATATATCTAGAAAAAATGTATTTACTTCAGAAATATGATGTTGTCACATTCAGGCACTATTTAATTATAAGTTTATTAAAACTAGATAAAAAAAATAAAATAGATAAAAAAGGTTAACCATTGCTCATTAAAGGGCAAACAGTTAGCTTTTTTATTTTTATTTTATCAGACAGGAAGGAACAAACTAATACCACTAAACATTAGTGTGTGGTTTTATCTCACTAGTGAGGAAATTAAAGACTCAAACCTGAATCTCAACCATCCATATATTCAAAAGAACAGCAGTCTTACTTTAGTGATACTCTTTAAATTAAGACTTATATGGGCACATGAAAACATACCACATAATCGTATAAGGTGACCATGCACCCCCTTTTTCTCCGACATGTCCTGGCCAGGATGTCAGGATGACTTTAAATGCAGACCTTGAGCCAAAAACTCATCACCAAACACCAATGACTTGTACATACACTATATAGACAAAAGTATTGGGACACCCCCCTTCTTTAGAAAAGAAAAAAGGCACTTCCAAAACTGTGGCAACAACGATGAAAACATAATTCATGTATTTAAAAATTGTATTTCATCTCTGTTGCAACAGTTTTGGAAGTGTCTAAAATGACTGAACCCATATGTACAAGTCATTGGTGTTTGGTGAAGAGTTTTTGGCTCAAGGTCTGCATTTACAGTCACACCAGAGGTGTTAAACTGGGATTAGGACTTGGTTTTATGCAGACCAGTCAAGTTCTTCCACACGGACTCAATCAATCATTTTCTTTTTGAACCTTGTTTTATACACAGAGACATTGTCATGTTAGAATAGAAAAGAGTCCTGTCCAAACTGTTGCTATAATATTAGAAGCACACAATTTCCTAGAATATCATTATATGCTTTAACATTAAGATTTGTACTCATAGAAATTACTAAAGTAGTCAAACCTGTTCATTAGAAGGGGGTGACCCAATACTTTTGGCAATACAGTGTATCTCACAATTCTGACTTTATTTCTCAGAATTGTACATTTATTTTTCGCAATTCTGACTTTATTTTTCAGAATTACGAGTTTAAATCTTGCAATTCTGACATTTTCTCACATTTTATCTGGTTATTCTGACTTTATTTCTCACAATTGTGTGTTTATATCACACGACTATGGGGGGGGGGGAATCAGAATTGTGATAAAAAAGTCGCAATTACCTTTTTTTTTAGACTATTTACCCCTACTGAGATGAAATTATGAAGTGGGAGAGAGTGAGTGGGTGGACAGACGGGGAATAGAAAGGCTGTGGGAGGGACAGAGGAGCAGCCTCGTGGGTGGACTGATGACTGGTATGGGGATTTTAAAGTCCTGAGAAAGTTTAAACAAACTCATGGAGGGAATTGTAAATCCACGGCTACTGAGAGAGAGAGAGAGAAGAGAAGAGAAGAGAAGAGAGAGAGAGAGAGAGAGAGAGAGAGAGAGAGAGAGAGAGAGAGAGAGAGAGAGAGAGAGAGAGAGAGAGAGAGAGAGAGAGAGAGAGAGAGAGAAATGGAAAAATGAATGCCAGACATTCTGGAACATGAGCAGTGGGGTGTTGTTAGAGAGAGCACACAACTATTAATGAAGCACAAATGTCAAAGGGAGCTTAAAGGAATAGCTCAGAAACAGAACATAAACAAATTTGGACATGTTTTGTGTCACCATTTCAAAAATACACATGCCTGTATCTGTGGAATACAAAAATAGATGTTTAGCAGAATGTTCATGTTGCTTTTTCCAATTGCTTAGAAATCATATGGTACATAAAAAAGTACACTGTAAAAACAGCATCACCATTCTTTAAAAGTTCCCCTTTTGTGTTCTTTGGAAGAAAAAAGTCAGGTTCTTAAAACAAATAAGGGTAAGTAAATAACAACAACAATAAAGCAAAATGAAGAAGAAACGAGAGAAAAGGGTGAGTTTACATTCTTCTAACAGATCTCAGGTCAGTTGGGAAACCAATAAAATTTCTGTTGTTGTTGTTGTTGTTTAAGATTGTACATTTTTGTGTGGTGAATGTGGTAGATGTGAACCACCACAATACCCTAGCACTGTGTAAGAGAACTACAAACAGGAAAATCTAGCGTTTCTGTACACCTCAAGAATCAACAACCTTTAATAAATTCCTTTCGTTCTCTTTCACTATGCCTCCCTCTCTCTGGAATTAATTAGAGGCTGCGGGAAGGATGGAGGGTTATCTGCAGGAGGTCCACTGGAGGTCTGTCAGGGGCATTTATTGCAACCACATGTGCTTTTTGGAGGGTGTGGGCGGACCTTGGTCACATTTAAAACAGAAACTGAAGATAAGCCAAAGTTTAAGTAAAGTACATGTAAGATGTTCCAGATTGTGTGTTTCAGTAACTAACTGGTTTCACGGGACTTTCTTCTCTATCTTTATTTGTCCTATCCCACTGATCAGCTGGTGTGAATGGGGTGAGATGAGAAGAAAATGATCCTGTTCAGCATCACTGCAGTTTTAAATGACTGATCACTGAGTGAACTTGCCATGTCATTGTCTGTGTGTTTTAATTATAATGAATTTAATTAACAATTATTTTAATAATATGCTATTTTACAACACAGTATTGTAACATTTAATAACAGTTAAGCACATATTTTTAAGTACATATTATGCGCATAATAATTGTGTGGGTACAGTGGCCCAGTAGTGCACAACACAACAAAATCTCAGCAACACAACTCATAGGACAATTTTTGTTGTGTTACGACTTATTTCCTTTGCATTGTGACTTGTTTACATTGTGTTGTGCTAATTTTGTTGTGTTGCGACTTGTTTCCGTAGTGTTGTGCTAAATTTGTTGTGTTGCATCTTGTTTCCGTTCTGTTGTGACTTGTTTCCATTGTTTTGTGACTTGTTTCCGTTCTGTTGTGACTTGTTTCCATTGTGTTGTGACTTGTTTCCGTTCTGTTGTGACTTGTTTCCATTGTGTTGTGCTAATTTTGTTGTGTTGCGACTTGTTTCCGTTCTGTTGTGACTTGTTTCCATTGTGTTGTGACTTGTTTCCGTTCTGTTGTGACTTGTTTCCATTGTGTTGTGACTTGTTTCCATTGTGTTGTGCTAATTTTGTTGTGTTGCGACTTGTTTCCGTTCTGTTGTGACTTGTTTCCATTGTGTTGTGACTTGTTTCCGTTCTGTTGTGACTTGTTTCCATTGTGTTGTGACTTGTTTCCATTGTGTTGTGCTAAATTTGTTGTGTTGCAGCTTGTTTCCGTTCTGTTGTGACTTGTTTCCATTGTGTTGTGACTTGTTTCCGTTCTGTTGTGACTTGTTTCCATTGTGTTGTGACTTGTTTCCATTGTGTTGTGCTAATTTTGTTGTGTTGCAGCTTGTTTCCGTTGTGTTGTGACTTGTTTCCGTTGTGTTGTGCTAATTTCATTGTGTTGCAGCTTGTGTCCGTTGTGTTGTGCTAATTTCATTGTGTTGCAGCTTGTTTCCATTGTGTTGTGCTAATTTCATTGTGTTGCAGCTTGTTTCCATTATGTTGCGATATGTTTCCGCTGTCTTGTGCTAATTTCATTGTGCTGCAGCTTGTGTCCGTTGTGTTGTGCTAATTTCATTGTGTTGCAGCTTGTTTCCATTATGTTGCGATATGTTTCCGCTGTCTTGTGCTAATTTCATTGTGCTGCAGCTTGTTTCTGTTGTGTTGTGCTAATTTTGTTGTGTTGCGACTTGCCTCCGTTGTGTTGTGACTTGCTTCCGTTGTGTTACATCTTGTCTTCGCTTTGTAATGTTAATTTCATTGTGTTGTGGTTTGTTTCCATTGTGTTGTGCACTACTGGGCCACCATACATACCTTAAATTAAAATAATGTAAAAAAAAAACATAGAATTTTCATTCGGACTATTACTAGAATAAACCATAGTGGGTGGATGTGTTGTAGTTAATGTGGTGTATCAAAAAATAGTTTCTTCCTAGCGGATTTAGTGGGCAGACACTACATACGTTCTCTGAAATGGTACTTCATTAGATATAAGATCACTGGAGTTGTTTATATGTTTGGGAATGATTATGGAATGGAAATGATTATGTAATGTTATGTGGAAAAAACTACTGAACACATACCTGCTTGAAAACAGAGTTAGTCTTCAGGCCTAACTGGATTCATAGAGAAAGCGAGAGAGTGTGTTTATATTCTCTGGAGCTTCTGTTTACATTGTCCGTGGAACTGTTTAAGACAAAGAAAAGACTATTTACCCTCAGGAGACACACTGAAATCCCCTAAAACTCTAAGGCCTTGTGTCCAAAGAGATTTACACGCATTATAACTGACACATGACCATCACCCTGTTTATAAAACATATCTATATGCAAGTTACTATACACTCATAGTCAAGTCACCTTTATTTGTATAACCCTGAATACAATACAGATTGTGTCAAAGCAGCTAAACAGGAATTTGTATAATCACAGTTTTACTACAAATACCATGGTTCAACAATGGCTATAGTGCAGCAAAACCAAGGTTAATTTGTGGTCACCCTGGTTTAACTATAGTAACCATGTTTTTTTGGTTTTATTTGAAGTAAAACCATAGTTAACTTAGGTTAAAAAAGAGATGAAACCAATAACATGAAGGAAAAAACCTTGGGAAAACCAGGCTCAGTCAGGGACCAGTTCTCCTCTGAATATGGTGATATAATGATTGAGGTATTACACCGGCATTAGGTGGCAGAGGAAGTGTTGTAGACCGTTCAGCAAAAAAAATACCAAGGTATTACCACAGTACCATGTCAAAAATATTATTGTAATCAAAAGATTATGCTAATCTTCTATAAATGTCTCAGAATATAATATTGTATATGAATTTAGTAATCATACCCCTGCACTAAAATTCCCCACTGCATTAAAATAAGTATTTTACAAAGGTAAATGTTTTCTTTTTTTTTAATTAGTATTTATTTTGTTATTAATTTTTAAAATAAAGCATCAAAGGAATAAGTAGAAAATGATAAACACAGCACATTATTAAGGCCAATTCACACTGCCACAATAATATTCCAATAAACACAATTCTCCAGTCAGTGTGTTTAGCATGTTAATGTTTTCTGGGCCAGAGACAGTTTGCCAACTTTCTAAATCCATCTGAACAAAAAGTTGTGTTATGTTGGGCCAGTGCCCCAATTATAAAATCACTAATGTCATATTAAATATCCAACAGGTCAACATATACTGTACATGAGCTAGTGGAAATAGTAGTAATAAAGAGTGGTGATATTAATTATCCTAAAGTAATATAAAGTATTAAATAAGTATTTTGTCTGTCAACACACTGTATGTAATCTTTAACTGAAGATTGTTTATATGTACTAGTCTTAGTGCAAGAAGTGGCTAACACCAAGTTACCACATGGATGGCTGATTGTTGTTATGTTTGCGAGGAAAGTCTGTGCATTTATGGATGATTGGGTGTTAGGAATCATTCCAGAGCAGTGCGCTGGCCCAGCAGAGCACAGTGGACTGCAGTTTCAGGACAGTTGCAGCCTTTGCTGAGGAAATGACTAACTGTCTTAAATTAGGGCTGTGCTTTCACGTCTGGGTCCATTTAGCTACTCCCCTCAGTCTCATTTTCTGTCCTTGAGTCAGCATGTGTGTGTACATATATCATTTCTATTATGTACATGTTGGTATCTGAGAAGGAACTGTCATTTTCTTGACCAACAATAATTAAACATTTCTCAGCTTGTGTCCAAATCCCTTTACGAGTGAAACATGTGCGTTCACTCAGAGTGTTTTTGTTTGTCTGACCCTGTGTGCGCTCGTTCAAATTCACATAAATCTGGGTTTCTGCACCCTCGTTAGAGGATGGAGGCGTCTGGGGTGCCTCTGCCTTTTCTTTTGCCATTACAGCCCATTCACTTTCAAAAGAAATTAAATTAAAATTAGGGCATCTTTTCATCAGCCTCAAGTTGTTCCAATCATGTATGAGTTTCTTTCTTCTATTAAGCATAAAATAAGATATTTTGAAGAATGTCAGTAACTAAACCGCTGACAGTAGCCATTGACTATCGGAAAGTGTAACCTTTTACTGTGTGCATTATATAAATATATTAGTTTAGTTATGTTATGCTATAATATCAATATTCTAGATCCCTCTAACCCGACCCAAATCCTAAATGAAACCACTCAATAATATAAAACATCAAACAGGCAGGTAGATTTATAGTCACAATGATTTTTGTGACATTATTATACAGATATTTTTGAGCACCTCTCTATTTCTTAACAATATAAAAGATATAACATGCAGACAAACTAGCCTTATTATTTGCATCACATTAATGATGTAAAGGAAAATGTGCTTAATTGAACGGAGGAGAAAATGTCACAGCAGTAAAAATATGCATCCAAACATACTGCAGTTCAGTGAGACTAATAGAAACAGAAGAAATGTTACATATGTAACCTTAGTAGCTGATACTATGGGAGGCTCACGTAAGAAACAGCAGCATTTAAAGATTTATGCACTTTGAAAATGCTTTGCAGCATGTAAACATCTCTATTAGTATGATTTGCCCAAAATGACAAGTGGCTCTTTCCATACAACGTGAATGAACAGAAACTTTGACTATAAGTCTCCAAAAAGAGTATCATCATTATATCATACATTATTAAAATATCGACTTCAAGACTGCCGAGGACTTGCTAGAAGCACCACTCACCAGAAGATCGAGAAGAAACAGTCTGCAAAAGGAGAAACCAAATCAAACAAAAGGAGAAATAAAGTCATTAACTTTATTTCAGGCTTTCCTGTAGCTCAAATGGTAGAGCATGGCGCTAGCAACGCCAAGATCATGGGTTCGATTCCCAGGGAAAGCAAGAGCTGATAAAAAGTAAAACTGTAACTTGAATGCAATGTAAGTCGCTTTGGATAAAAGCGTCTGCATAAATGTAAATAAAGCTTTTGAGTGATCGGGGAATGGCTAAAATTTAGCAAGCAAGCAATAATAATAATTCCTCATACTTCCTTAATTTAAAATCAGTTTGGTGTGTTTGTGTCACGAATCCTGGCCATGAACTTTCCTTCATTCACCACTAGAGGTCACTCTCCCAGCACATTGACTTTCACACAGTTACAGATCACTCTTAGACTACATTTCCCAGCATTCACTGCACCCACACAGCTGTTCACTATAATCACGCTTGCACCTGTTCACCATCTCTCAATCACCATCATCCAATCACACACACACACACACACACACACTATATAAACTCTGGACTTTCTCTCACACTCTGCCGAGTATTGTTAGCCCCGCTGCATACAAAGCATTTCCCTAGTATTCTTAGTTGGATTTCCTGTGTTCTGATTCTGCCCGTGCTCCTGGATTATTCTCTCTGCCTAGCCCTCTGGATTAAGTTTGCCGATTGCCGACCTACGCTTGCCTAAGGATTACTCTTGTGTCTTGCCCATGCCATACCTGATTGCTACAGCCTGACCCTGCCTGTTTCGACCATGTTTTCTAATAAAAAGCTTGCATTTGGATCCGCATGTCTCACGTCTCGTCAGCTCCGTCACAGAATACTCGGCCCACTAGGATCCAGCAGCTTCTCAGACGGTCATTCAGCAGGTATGGACACGACAAGAATCCTGTTTGCCCTTAAACAAGGTCCTCGATCACTGGAGCAACATATTAGAGAGTTTTTAGTCTTCGCTAATTACTCAGATTTACCGGACATTACTTTGATCGAGATTTTTTGCGATGGCATTAATCAACCATTGAGATCTGAGTTTAGACGCGAGGGTACGCGTGCTTCACTCACTCAGTTTTTGGACTATGCCCTACTGACTGTTGGTTCAACGTTCACTGTGGGAGTCGCGGAGGAACGAGACACCGCACCCAATTGTGTGAACACAGCCACGCTAGAGCACGCTCACCAAATGGCAGCAACAACATCACCCCGTAGCGTCATTGCTGCCAATCACAAACCAAGTCAAGTCACAGCCTATGTTAAAGAGTCAAGTAAAGTCACCGCTGACGGTAAAGAGCCAAGTAAAGTCACCGCTGATGTTAAAGAGACAAGTCAAGTCACCGCTGATGTTAGAGAGCCAAGTCAAGTCACCGCTGATGTTAAAGAGCCAAATCAAGTCACCGCTGATGTTAAAGAGCCAAGTCAAGTCACCGCTGATGTTAAAGAGCCAAATCAAGTCACCGCTGATGTTAAAGAGAGAAGTCAAGTCACCGCTGATGTTAAAGAGCCAAGTCAAGTCACCGCTGATGTTAAAGAGCCAAGTCAAGTCACCGCTGATGTTAAAGAGAGAAGTCAAGTCACCGCTGATGTTAAAGAGAGAAGTCAAGTCACCGCTGATGTTAAAGAGAGAAGTCAAGTCACCGCTGATGTTAAAGAGAGAAGTCAAGTCACCGCTGATGTTAAAGAGAGAAGTCAAGTCACCGCTGATGTTAAAGAGAGAAGTCAAGTCACCGCTGATGTTAGAGAGCCAAGTCAAGTCACCGCTGATGTTAGAGAGCCAAGTCAAGTCACCGCTGATGTTAGAGAGCCAAGTCAAGTCACCGCTGATGTTAAAGAGCCAAGTCAAGTCACCGCTGATGTTAAAGAGCCAAGTCAAGTCACCGCTGATGTTAAAGAGCCAAGTCAAGTCCCAACTGATGTTAAGAAGCCAAGTCAAGTCGCCGCTGATGTTAAAGAACCAAGTCAAGTCACGGCCGATGTTAAAAGGTCAAGCCAAGCCACAGTTGATCGTCACGAGTCAAGCCAAGCCACAGTTGATCGTCACGAGTCAAGCCAAGCCACAGTTGATCGTCACGAGTCAAGCCAAGCCACCGTTGACCATCAGGAATCAACCCCTGTTTCAGCTCATCAGCCAGAGCCACATCACGCCTCAGCTCAACAGCCAGAGCTACAACACGTCTCAGCTCATCAGCCAGAACCACACCACGCCTCAGCTCACCAGCCAGATCCACAACACGTCTCAGTTCACCAGCCCGAGTCAGACCACGTCACAGCTGACCAGCCAGAGTCAGACCACGTCACAGCTGACCAGCCAGAGTCAGACCACGTCACAGCTGACCAGCCAGAGTCAGACCACGTCACAGTGGAACAACCGGAGTCTCTTCAAGTCTCAGCCGAACTGCCAGAGTCTCCTCACGTCTCAGCGGAACTGCCAGACTCTGTCACACCGAGAGATTTAAGGTCAGTCCTTCGAGTTCTCCGGTTGATATCCAGCTTGAGGGATGCACCGCTGGTGTCTGTACACACTGCTGGTATCTCCAAATCCACTTACTTTGACCCTCCTGTCCATGAACTATTTACCCTGTCTGAAGCGCTTCCCAGGGTGGGGATCGCACTATGTTGCATTTGGGCCACATACACCACCACTGTACTGCCCCAGGGGAAGGCATTTGCTGCAGAACCTCCCCAAGCGGTGGTGCGAGCCTCAGCCCTTGGCAAGGTGGTGGCGCCCAGCAATATACTCTCACCCGGTCAGGTTACCACCGTAGAACCTCCAGAGGTGGCGGCGTTAACTGCAGAACCTCCAGAGGTGTCGGTGGTATCCTCCTGTAAACTCTCACCCTGTCCTGTCACGGCTAAGAAGGCCGTCTGTGAGCTCTCACCCTGTCCTGTCACGGCTAAGAAGGCCGTCTGTGAGCTCTCATCCTGTCCTGTCACGGCTATGGAGGCCGTCTGTGAGCTCTCATCCTGTCCTGTCACGGCTATGGAGGCCGTCTGTGAGCTCTCATCCTGTCCTGTCACGGCTATGGAGGCCGTCTGTGAGCTCTCATCCTGTCCTGTCACGGCTATGGAGGCCGTCTGTGAGCTCTCACCCTGTCCTGTCACGGCTAAGAAGGCCGTCTGTGAGCTCTCATCCTGTCCTGTCACGGCTATGGAGGCTGTCTATGAACTCTCGCACTGTCCTGTCACGGCTAAGGAGGCCGTCTATGAACTCTCGCCCTGTCCTGTCCCGGCCATGGAGGCCATCTATGAACTCTCACCCTGTCCTGTCACGGCTAGGAAGGCTGTCTATGAACTCACGCCCTGTCCTGACACGGCTAAGGAGGCCGTCGGTGATTCCCTGTCCGGCCCTGTCATGGCTACGGAGGCCGTCTGGGATTTCCTGTCCTGCCCTGGCACGGCCCCTGAGATCGGGAAGGCTCTCCCTGTGTTGTCTGTCTCTGTTCTCCCAGTGTTGTCTGTCTCTGCTCTCCCTGTGTTGTTTGTCCTTGTTCTCCTCTTCCAGGTTCTGTCAGGGCTACCTGCCCAGTCTGCTTCCCTGCGGTGGTCTCTGGTCCCGTCTGTTTCGCCCTGGTGGGTTCCAGGTCCATCTGCTCCGCCCTGGTGGGTCCTGGTCCCGTCTACCCTACCCTGGTGGTCCCCAGGTCCATCTGCTCCGCCCTGGTGGGCTCCGGGTCTGTCTGCCCTACCCTGGTGGGCCCCAGGTCCATCTGCTCCGCCCTGGGGGGCTCTGGTCCTGTCTGCTCCGCGCTGGGGGGCTCTGGTCCCGTCTGCTCCGCCCTGGGGGGCTCTGGTCCCGTCTGCTCCACCCTGGTGGGCTCCGGGTCCGTCTGCTCCGCCCTGGCGGGTTCTGGTCCCATCTGTTCCGTCCTGGGGGGCTCCAGTTCCATCCTCTCTGCCCTGGCTTCCACATGGACCTGGCCCTCCGTCCCTCCCCCTGTTCCGCCTCCGTTCCACCGCCCACCTAGGATTGTTTAGGAGCGTCTGGAAGCCGCTCCTTAGGGGGGGGCTATGTCACGAATCCTGGCCATGAACTTTCCTTCATTCACCACTAGAGGTCACTCTCCCAGCACATGGACTTTCACACAGTTACAGATCACTCTTAGACTACATTTCCCAGCATTCACTGCACCCACACAGCTGTTCACTATAATCACGCTTGCACCTGTTCACCATCTCTCAATCACCATCATCCAATCACACACACACACACACACACACACTATATAAACTCTGGACTTTCTCTCACACTCTGCCGAGTATTGTTAGCCCCGCTGCATACAAAGCATTTCCCTAGTATTCTTAGTTGGATTTCCTGTGTTCTGATTCTGCCCGTGCTCCTGGATTATTCTCTCTGCCTAGCCCTCTGGATTAAGTTTGCCGATCGCCGACCTACGCTTGCCTAAGGATTACTCTTGTGTCTTGCCCATGCCATACCTGATTGCTACAGCCTGACCCTGCCTGTTTCGACCATGTTTTCTAATAAAAAGCTTGCATTTGGATCCGCATGTCTCACGTCTCGTCAGCTCCGTCACAGATTGTCTCAGTGGGTTTAAAAGTTCTGCCACTTCCTGCAAATTGATCAATGAAATTTAAAGAGATATTGCATTTTAATCACAAGTTGGTGCCTGTAATGAATGCATGAGGAAGAGGAGTAACATAACAGTCTTTTAATAATAATCCAACAGGAACACATAAGAAGTTAAGGAGAAATAGACAGCCAAATAAAACATAGACGAGATCGCACCCAGAACTGGGGAAACTGAGGACTTAAAAACAAACAGAGTATAATGAACGGAGGTGTATTAATTAATTAACAACCAGAAAAACTAATAATATGAACTAAGTCAAAACGAGCATATAGGAAACAGAGAAAACAAAACCAAAACAGACTATAGGACCTGACCCTGACTAGTTGCAGGAAAATGGTATTTTGTGTATAAGCACACCAAATGAAAGCAGATACACAGTACCAGGAAATCGTGTTGTAAATAGTCATTATGTTATTAGAGTAATTATGACTAAATCTGTTCATTAAGTTTTAAAACCAGTGTGACAGAAAAATGGGATGTTTATGTTGTTACTAATGTAATTACGAATAGTCCGACCCTGCTGGAAGCTTGATTACTCACGCCATTAAATATACTAGTGGGCTTAACCAACAAGGCTACTATGAAGAGCACAATCACACACAGAAGCCATGAAGAGACCTCGTCCAACTACTGTGGACTCACTTTCTAAATGACTCAAGCATTAGGGCTACATTCACACGATCAGTGTTTGGGATTGATAACCACAGTTATACGTACAGGTGTGAGTCTTGAAATGTCCTGTTCACACAGCAGCTTACAATAGCAGCTTGAATACTATCTGAATTAATGTGCATCAGTAACTAAAGTAATTTCAAAGAGATGCTGACATAAAACTGTAAAAGCATCTCACATTTGAGACGACAAAAGCCAGTCGAGGCACATATCTAACTAACTGACAGCAGCTTTTATTCCTGAATGAGAATATAGTGTTACACAAAACTGTCGGGAGAAGCTCTTTTGCAAGACAATGACTTTATCTAAATCTTCAAATGACACACAGCTCATATCTGCTTCTCTTTAAGTTATCAAAATCACACAGAAAAACCTGCAACAAACGCTAGACATGTGAATGCAGCACAGAGGATCTCTTGCACTATAGTTGGTTTGTCCAGTCTAGTTCCGCTCACACAGTCAAAAGTATAACTGTGAGTCCTGAAAATTACTTTGGTTTATAGAATTTGTATGTCACCCATATGGCAAAACATTTTTTGTGTCCAAAATATATTTGAAATATAAATATATGTGGCAAACTGTGACGCTCAATGAAACATGTTTTTGAAATAGGAAATATATTTAGTTTCAGCCTTCATATACCAAAATACATTTCTAAATGTATTTCTGGAGCAAGAAAAAGCATTTTCGTGGACTGTCAAAATATATATTTTTAAATGCTTTTGAAAAATATATTTATATAATTTAAAATATATTTTCGAAAATATGCAAAAAAATGGCCAAAATATATTAGAAGAATATATATCTATATATATATATATATATTTTAAGCTACCGTAAATAACTGAACTGCGTCTACACGTAACTATATTAAGGACCCAAATACTGGACTGGCAACTGTATTCTGCTGCTGTGTGAATGTGGTGTGGGTCTCATAAAATGCATAGTTTTGAGATTTCTAAGTGTTGGTTTGTTAGTGTGGTTTGCTACTTGTGCTGCTGTTAGCTGGTGAGTGCTGTAGGCAGGCGGTGAGTAATGGGGTGATGGAGTTCAGGGTTCAATCTGAAGGGCTGGGGTAATACAGTTCAGAAATGACATTCATCAGCTTAGGGAATTTCCTGACCCATGTCATGACACTCTCTCTGCCCCTTCCTTCGAACTTCCTCAAAGTAGTTTCATGCAACTGTGGGAATGGGCTTTTAGGAGAGTCTAATAAACATGTATTCTCACAAAATTTGAACTATATTCAGCCTCAAAAAATGAAGCCTTGTTACTTTGTCATCAGCTCTCTTTTTTATTGGTTCTTGTTTGATTAGTTCTACTATGTCATTGGTTATTTTTAATAATGTCGTGCCCAATGTCCATGTATTTAAGCCTTAATGTTTCGTTGTTATGTATTGTTATTGTAACCTGTTGTTGGTGAGTGTAGTCAATTCTGTTTCTGGTCATGTTTCCATGTTTAAGTCAAATTCTCATGTTTGTGTAATGTTTTAGTTGTGTTTGTTTTGTATTTGGTTTACATTCCACTCAATAAACTGCACTTGGGTTCAGACTACTTGATCTCAGTGGAATCTGTTACAGTTTCAAAGACAAATGTCTAGTGAAATTTCTCTGAAACAGATGACAGTAAATGTGACCCTGGACCACAAAACCAGTCATAAGTCGCACGGATATATTTGTAGCAATAGCCAACAATACATTCAACCCGAATTCCAGAAATGTTGGGACATTTTTTAAATTTGAATAAAATGAAAACTAAAAGAATTTCAAATCACATGAGTCAATATTTTATTCACAATAGAACATAGATAACATAACAAATGTTTAAACTGAGAAATTGTTAAATTTTATGCACAAAATAAGCTCATTTCAAATTTGATGACTGCTACAGGTCTCCAAATAGTTGGGACGGGGGCATGTTTACCATGGTGTAGCATCTCCTCTCCTTTTCAAAACAGTTTGAAGACGTCTGGGCATCGAGGTTATGAGTTTCTGGAGTTTTGGTGTTGGAATTTGGTCCCATTCTTGCCTGATATAGGTTTCCAGCTGCTGATGAGTTCGTGGTCGTCTTTGACGTGTTTTTCATTTAATGATGTGCCAAATGTTCTCTATAGGTGAAATATCTGGACTGCAGGCAGGCCAATTCAGCACCCGGACTCTTCTACTACGAAGCCATGCTATTGTATTAGCTGCAGTATGTGGTTTTGCATTGTGCTGCTGAAATACACTAGGCCTTTCCTGAAATAGACATCGTCTGGAGGGGAGCATATGTTGCTCTAAAACCTTTATATACCTTTTAGCATTCATAGTGCCTTCCAAAACATGCAAGCTGCCCATACCATATGCACTTATGTACCCCCATACCATCAAAGATGCTGGCTTTTGAACTGAATGCTGATAACATGCTGGAAGGTCTCCCTCCTCTTTAGCCCGGAGGACACGGCATCCATGATTTCCAACAAGAATGTCAAATTTGGACTTGTCTGACCATAGACCACTTTTCCACTTTGAAACAGTCCATTTTAAATGAGCCTTGGTCCACAGAACACGATGGCGCTTCTGGACCATGTTCACATATGGCTTCCTTTTTGCATGATAGAGCTTTAGTTGGCATCTGCAGATGGCACGGCGGATTGTGTTTACCGACAGTGGTTTCTGGAAGTATTCCTGGGCCCATTTAGAAATGTCAATGACAGAATCATGCCGATGAGTGATGCAGTGTCGTCTGAGGGCCCGAAGACCACGGGCATCCAACAAAGGTCTTCGGCCTTGTCCCTTACGCACAGAGATTTCTCCTGTTTCTCTGAATCTTTTGATGATGTTATGCACTGTAGATGATGAGATTTGCAAAGCCTTTGCAGTTTGACGTTGAGGAACGTTGTTTTTAGAGTATTCCACAATCTTTTTACACACTCTTTCACAGATTGGAGAGCCTCTGCCCATCTTTAATTCTGAGAGACTCTCTAAGACATCCCTTTTATAGCTAATCATGTTACAGACCTGATGTCAATTAACTTAATTAGTTGCTAGATGTTCTCCCAGCTCAATCTTTTCAAAATGTCTTGCTTTTCAGCCCTTTGTTGCCCTTGTGCCAACTTTTTTGAGACCTGTAGGAGGCATCAAATTTGAAATGAGCTCATTTAGTGGATAAAAGTGTAAAATTTCTCAGTTTAAACATTTGTTATGTTCTCTATGTTATATTGTGAATAACACATTGGCTCATGTGATTTGAAAGTGTTTTAGTTTTCATATTATTCAAATAAAAAAAAAACGTCCCAACATTTCCGGAATTCGGGTTGTAGTATACTATGGGTCAGAATTATAGATTTTTCTTTTATGACAAAAATCATTAGGATATTAAGTAAAGATCATGTTCCATGAATATATTTTGTAAATTTCAAAATGTAACTTTTGATTATTAATATACATTGCTAAGGACTTCATTTGGACAACGTTTTCTCAATATTTAGATATTTTTGAACCCTCAAATTTTCAAATAGTTATATCTCAGCCAAATATTGTCCTATCCTAGCATACAGCAATGGAAAACTTAATCATTCAGCTTTCAGGTGATGTATAAAAAAATGACCCTTATGACTAGTTTTGTTGTCACAAATGGGGCAATCTTTTGTCAGGTTGATAATTGTACATATTTTGGCAGTTCTGAAATTAAATGTCAGATGACTGGTGCTACCACTTACACTACAGACAGGTGTAGTGGAGTGGATTACATACAGTGCCTTGTGAAAGTATTCATACCCCTTTATTTTTTTCACGTTTTGTTATGTTGCAGTCTTATGTTAAATTACTTTAAATTACTTTTTTCCCACATCAATATACACTCCATTCACCATAATGACAAAGCACAAAATAGATTTGTGACAACTAAATTTATTAAAAATAGAACACTGAAATAAGTACATTGCATACTGTAAGTATTCATACCCTTAACTCAGTACTTAGTTGAAGCACCTTTACAGCCCCAAGTCTTTTTGGGTTTGAAGCGGCAAGTTTTGCACATCTGCATTTGAAAATTATCTGTCATTCTTCTCTTCACCTCTTCACCTCTCAAGCTCTGTCAGGTTGGATGACATTCAGGTGTCTCCAGAAATATTTAATTGGGTTCAAGCCCAGGCTCTGGCTGGGCCACTCAAGGACATTCACAGAGTTGTCTATAAGCCACTCTTGCTGTGTGCTTAGGGTCATTGTCCTGTTGGAAGGTAAACCTTCTGCCCAGTCTGAGGTTCTGAATGCTCTGGACTGGGTTTTCATTAAGGTCATCTCTATATTTTGATGCATTGAGCTTTTCCTCTTCTCTGACGAGTCCCTCAGTCCCTGCCACTGAAAAACAGCCCCACAGCATGAGGCTGCTACCAGCACACTTTACTTTTGTGATGGTACTCTGCATGTGATGAGCAGAGCTGGTTTCCTTCAAACATGATGCATGGAATTCAGGTTAATCAGACCAGAGAATCTTGTTTCTCAGAGTCTGAGGGTCCTTTAGGTGCTTTGTTCCTAAATCAAAGTGTGTTTTCATGTGTCTTCACTGAGGAGAGGATTGAGTTTGGCCACACCGCCATAATCGGTGGAGTGTTGCAGTGATGTTTGTCCTTCTGTGGGTTTCTCCTATCTCCACATATGATCATGGAGCTCAACTAGAGTGACCATCAGGTTCTTGGTCACCACTCTAACCAAAGCCCTTCTTCATCAGCTGCTCAGTCTGGCCAAGAGGCCAGCTCTAAGAAGAGTCCTGGTTGTTCCAAATGTAACGAAACTGTAAGTCTCGCTTCGTAGGGGAAATTAAAATGTTACCCTGGAAGACTTAAAAGTGAAAGGATCCTAGTCCCCACTCTGGTGCTTTGAGTCTCAATATGCACAATGTGTGAATATGTTTTATCTTACACTATTGTATAATATATTATAGGACCAGGTAGCGTACGCTTCAGGTCAGTAGGTGTCAATACGGTGGCTTCCTGAAGTGTAAACGTGATGTAAAGTGACAACACGAATTCGCATTCCCACCCTCCTAAACCTGATAGTGCAAGTGAGACGCCCCTACTCCAAGGTAAGTAAAAAAACAAAATAACTTTCAACTGTATTGCTTTAACAATTACTAATTTATTTTCCTTTCCTTAGGAAACTGGATTTCCGTCTTAAAAGTTGTGTTTCAGAAAAATAAAATAATAAAATGAGAAATAAAAATAATAACAAGTTCTCTGGAATTTCCTTTCAACCTTGGTAAACCTTCAAAAGATTAACAATTTCAAACACTTCTGTATAACATCTCAAATATAAGTTTCACAAAATTATTTTCAATATCAGGACACAAGCTGTTTAACAAACAACACTGTCACAAACTCTTATAGTTCAATATCTCACTTCGAATGACTCACTCCAAATTACTAATTTCAAACGATTCTTATGAATCAATTAATGATTCGGTTTCCTTTGACTCAGTCCTCACAAACACAGTTCAAATCGACACTCTCAGTTCATTCCAACACTCAGTTCGGTTCAGTCAATATCAGTAAAGTGTTTGTGTACGTGTAACAAACTCTTGTACCAGTCTGTAGCAACGATAGCTTGGAGGCGATGACTTGCAACAATGAGTCAAACAGCTGAAACAGGACAGTGAGATGATGTAAGGATGGCAGGGTAATAAAAAACAACACGAGAAGTTTCAGCGCGGCCCAGGAAAAAAACTCGGGAACCTTCTGGAACAAAAATGGCGCAGATCAGCCACAGGACACACGCGACACACCTGAACAGGGTATGACTTGCAGGAAAAAGTGCTTCTCAAAAGCAAAACTTAATCGTAGACGATTGTCAGTCTCTCCAAAAGTGCAAAAATACTCAAAGAAATTAATAAAAAAATAAATCACTCCGTGGAAAACTATCGTTCAGTTCAAAAAGCATCCTCGCACACTAACAAGTGCACTTAAGTGATTCGTAGGAGGAAATCAATGTCTCTCGCTCTATAACACAGTTTGTGGATGACTTTTAAAAACAGCAGAACTCTCAAAAATGCTTACAGTCAGAATGACGGAAAAACAACAACAGTGTTCTGAATGAAACTCACGGCTCCAGCAATTCTCTCTCGTGTTCTCAGCCAGTCTCCAACACCGTTCTTCATCCGATGACGCACTCAACCGAAGTTCTGCTTCAACTACGTCTCCAGTTCCACCCGATACTGTCAGTATACACTAAACTCACGAAACTTAAACTGACCGTGCACCACTGTCTTCCATTAAATCTCAGGCGGAAAAATATCGACTTCTCACACAGCGATCATGGCGTGTCTGCTCGTATCGCCTCTCACTCTTCTTCTTTCCAGACGTCTTTTCATCTCCCCCGAACATACTGAAAACGGGGCAACCCGTCAAAATAAAAGTCCCTTAAAAATACCTCCATTACATTTCCCCCCTGAGAAAAACCCTGCCAATACCATCGACATCTCCAGCCTGGCCCTGGAACATAAACAATACACAACTTTACAGTGCAACAAAATACACATTCTTCAAACTTTTCAAATTTCAACAAGTTCATACATATTTACCATCACAATCTCAGTTAATTTCCTTTTATGACCTTATTTCATAAGATAATCAACTCTATACTTTACAGGTAATTTCCCACGGTTTTGTCTTTGTGAGCGTCTGAGCTCTGGAACACTTTCACATTCAACATCTGAAATGTCAGCATCATCTGAAACTTCTTGTATTTCCAATTCCCTTTCTGAAATTACATCTTGTGCTATTTCCCCCAGTTCTTGCATTACATTCTGTCTTTGTTCTACATCACTTGTTTCCACCTGTGTCACCTCTTTATCTCTATTATGTCTAGGTGGAGTGGCTGGAAAACACACAATATCTGGGACTTCTGTTTCAGAATCTGACTGGTTTTCAGGTCTGTATCTGGTTTTATGTGGTGTAGTAGATGGTGATAAGGGAAATGTGCAGTGATAAAGCTGATCTCTGTGTACCACTTTGGATGGACCCCCCTTTTCAGGTCTGACAGTGAATACAGGTAAGTCTGAATGATTCTGTTTAACTACAATGTAGGGTGTGCTCCCACTTGTCTTGGATTTTGTTTCTGCCTCTCTGTCTGTGATTGCGTAACAACACACGGTCACCAGGCCTCACAAGCGCTCCAGCAGACTTGCGGTCATACACCCTCTTTCGTCTCTTCGCCATCTCTTGATTGACTGCATTTGCAACTTTCACTGCAGTTTTTAATCGGTCGTGATGATTCCTCACCCATTCATCCAAGTTTTCTGCGTCACTTTCCTCCAAATCCTTTCCACCATCTAATGGAAGGTGTGCATCCCGGCCAAACATTAAGTAAAAAGGAGAATAGCCAGTGGACGTGGTTGTTGTATGCCATCACTAGCTCTGGTAAGTGAGTCTTCCAGTCTTTTTTCTTTTCAGGCGTCAATGTCCTCAGCATTTCGTGCATAGTACGGTTGAACCTCTCGCATTGAGAGTTTCCTTGAGGGTGGTACAGACTTGTACGACTTTTCCCAATATTGTAGACTTAATCAGAGTTCCTTGATTACCTGAGCCTCAAAACATCTTCCTTGGTCTGAGTGTAGACATGCAGGACATCCGTAGTAGACAAACCAATGTTTGATGAGGGCCTTTGCAGTAGTACTTGCTGTTTGGTTCTTTGTTGGGACGGCAACAGTAAATCGGGTGAACATGTCAGTCAAAACCAGCACATTTTAATTTCCTCCCGAACACATCTCCAGTTGAGTATAGTCCATTGCCAGAACCTCTAAAGGAGTGGTGACTTTACTGCATGTCATTGGATCTCTGATTCTTGGAAAGACATCCTTTGCAAGTGTACATCGTTTACATCGTCCTATCCATCCTTGGACATCTTTAGACATGTTAGGCCAATAGTAACTCCTCCTCATTAATGTCAGAGTATTTCATTCACCAAAATGACCTCCATGCTCATGCTGACTGGCATAAACTGAGTGCCATAAGAGATCAGGAACAACCAGCTGGCTAATCTTTTCTCCATCCCTTGGGTCATAAATACATCTGAACAACACTCCGTGATGCTTCTGAAGACGTTCAAAGTCTCTGAAAAGTTTCTTCAACTGAGGAGTCATACTTCGTTGTTCCGCTGGGCTTGGTCTTTTGTTTTTGGAAACAACGTCGCATACCAGAGCTATCACAGGGTCACTCTTTTGCAGTTTCATAATTTCATCCCAGCTGTAACGATTTACCACTTTCCTGACGGATGCTGGTACAGCTAGCTGAACGCCCACATCTTTCCGCTTGGTCTCACGAGGTGGCCACAGACATGCATGCACTTCCTCAGAACTGATTTGGATAAAATCCTTCTCTGTGTCATCTTGCTCTGGTTCTTCCTTGGTAGGTAACCTTGACAGAGCATCTGCATTTGTGTTCAGTCGACCAGGCTTATACAGGACTTCAAAATGAAACTCCGCCAGCTGTGCCACCCAGCGCTGCTCAACTGCCCCAAGATTGGCTGTCCCCAGATAGCGTAGATGATTATGGTCAGTCACTACAGTGAACTTGGAAAACATGAGGTACTCTTTGAACTTTTCTGTTATAGCCCATTTAAGTGCCAGCAGTTCCAGTTTGAATGCACTATAGTTCTTATCATTCCTCTCTGACCCTCTTAGACCTCTGCTCGCGAATGCAATGACTCTCTCGACTCCCCCCTGCTTTTGGCTTAACACAGCTCCAAGGCCCTGGTGACTCCCATCAGTGGTGAGAATGAATGGAACACCAAAATTGGGGTAAGCAAGGACAGGTGGGGACATCAGACATTGTTTCAGCTTGACAAATGCAGCTTGGCACTCATTACTCCAGATGAAAGGTTCACTGGCCTTTCTCTTGCTCTTGTTGCCCATCAGTGCATGCAATGGTTTCGCTATGTGAGCAAAATTCGGTACGAAACGCCTGTAATAGCTCGTGAATCCGATCAACTGTCTCACTTCTTTTACACTCTTGGGGACAGGCCATGTATCTAGAGCACTCAATTTTTCATCGTCGACCTTGATTCCTTCGAAGGAGATTAAATGACCCAGAAATTTCACTTCGGATCTTAGGAGGAAGCATTTGCTTGGTTTCAACTTTAAACCATGCTGACGTAGTCGACTGAGGATGAGCTCTAGTCTTTCACAGTGGCTCTGGAAGTCTCTGGAAAACACGATGACATCATCAAGGTAAACCAAGAGCACAGCAAATGTCAGGTCACCAAGCACCACCCCCATAAGGCGCTGGAAGGTGGCCGGTGCGTTGCACAGCCCGAATGGCATACATGTCCACTCATACAGTCCAAATGGCGTAGTGACGGCTATCTTCTCATGGTCTTTTTCACTTACAGCTACCTGGAAATAGCCTGCTGTCAGATCTAGGGTGGAGAAGAGTTGAGCATTACCTAGAGCGTCCAGTGATTCTTCTACTCTTGGAAGTGGGTATGCATCTTTGCATGTGACTTGGTTTAATCTCCTGTAGTCACAGCAGAAACGTACACTACCATCTTTATTCTTTACTATTACCGCTGGTGACGCCCAAGGACTTGAACTTTTCTTTTTTGTTATCAACATTTTTTTTTTTCACACATAACATAACATAACATCCAAAATATAACAAAACAAAACAACAGACATATTGAACTTTTCTTAAGTATACCTTGGCACACAAGATATTGGACATGTTTTCTGAATTCCTGAAACACAAGTGGTGGTACTCATCGATGTCTCTGTTTAATTGGTGGAGTATCACCAGTGGGGATGTCATGCATCACTGCTTGTGTGTATCTATAATCATTGTCACTCTTTGAAAATACATCTCTGTATTTTCTCAACAACTTCTATAATTCCTCGCACTGTGTGGGTGTGAGCCCTTCGTAATTTACCTGGACAGGTACTGGAAATTCTTCAGAGATTTCATCAGCTTGGATGTGCGTCACTTGTTTGACATGCAGCATTCCATCCTCCTCTTCAAACTCCAGCACCTCTTCAGGTAACACCTCACGTGGTTTAGACACGACTGCCACTCTGCATCTTGGGGTAAGTCTGATGGCTCTCTCACTTGAGTTCATTACATGGACAGGAACTTTACCACCCTCTGTTCTTGCTAGCACATTGGCCACTAGTAGTCCCTTGGGTAAACTCGCTTCAACTGGCTCAACCAGTACTTGGCACATCACTTTAGGCGGCACTCTGCAACAGCCTTCAAATACCTTTTCACTCAGAGGAGGGATGGTGATAGCTTGCTTTCCACCAACTTTGACAAACCCAATCTTGCCCTCTGGACTCAGAGGTTCAGCTTTCTCGACACTGGCTAGCACTCTCCTAATCTTTGCTTCTTGCTGTTGTCCATTCTTTTTGACCTTCTTTACACCATCTCCTGTTATGAACAACGACTTCAGCTCACTGATGATATTCATTCCAATGATCCCGGAAAGCCCTCTTATCTCTTTGGCCTCTGGGCTGGTGTCTGTAAGTACAAAGATACACTTCCCTGGGAGAACTTTCCCCATGCATTCCACATCAGCTTGCAAACACCCTAGGACAGGAATGTCGAGCCCATTCGCTGCGGTAAGTCTGACCCAGTTAGCAGATGACAGTTTCAGTTCTTGCTCTCCGAAGTGCCTTCTGAAGTGTGACTCTGTAATAGTGGAGACTTCTGAACCTGTGTCAAGTAAGCAGTCTGTCTTAACACCAGCTATTTTAACATCAATTGCTAGGCAATCTCCAAAAGGCTCCTTCTTTCAGAATTTAATTCGTTTCATCAGTCCATGCAGCAGTATGGCTTCTTATCATGGATGGTCCAGAGCTGGTTGTCGATGTACCAGCTGGCGCATTTCCAGCATTAGTGTCAGCTATACCCGCAGAACGTCGAGACTGATCATGTACCCTTGCTGCTTCAGCACCTTGTGGACAGCGCCTGCTGGTATGTCCCGGTTCGCCGCATAAATAACAGATGTATCGGCCGTCGCTGTCCTTCAGGCGCTGCCTTCTTGGACGGCTCTGTTGCAGTCTTACGCCGCTGTTACCGTGTATTGCCTGGTAAAGTTCTTCTTGACGGACAGCAATCTTCTGTATGGCTTCGTGCAGTTTTTCCAGAGTTATCGTAGATGAAGCTTGCTCTGCATCTGCATTAACTACTCTGACATGGGTGCTGGGTTTTTGGATGTTTGCTGTTTGTGTCTCCTCTTCTTCAGACCACGTGATCGCAGCTTGCATCACCTGAACAAAAGTCAAACTTGCATCCTCCTTAACTCGCCTTTTCATTTCACACCTCAGAAAATCATCTCGAAGGCCCAGGACAAGTTGTTCTTTTAGCACACTTTCGGCATCTGGAACTCTGTTTGGCTCCCTGCACTTAACTCGGCTGAGTCTCTCTTGCAGGTCGTATACGTATGAGCGTATCGTCTCTCCCTGCATTTGCTTACGTTCGTAGAAATGCTTCAGTCTGGTTCCGATCGGCACTTTGTCTCCATATGTGTCTTGAAGGACTTTAAAAATATCATCGCAGACTTTTCGCTGTCACCCAACATAAACCTCACTGTCGCTTTGGCTTCTTCTTTGAGGTGCTGTTTCACAAACTCTACCCGATCTTCTGCGGGTATTCTCATTACTTGAAAGGACAATTTCATTGATGCAACCCATTCTTCGATGCTTAACTCTCCTGCATTAGTTGAACGGCCACTGAATTCCGGAAGTTTTCTATTCCTGGGGATGTAGATGGCAGCTGGGGTCGATTGAGTGGTGGCTTGATGCTCGATTACAGTTTTTGCTAGCGACAAGGCTTCCCTTTGCTTGGTTCTGGCTTGCTCAAGTGTTCCCGCCTGTTCTGCAAACTGCCGTTGCATCTCTGCCATCTCCTACCTTAGTTCTTCGAGCTCTGCCATTCTTCAGCTTGTAGGCCTGGGACTGGTGACACACACAAGAAATAAATGCACTGCATGATTCTATCCTGTTCGTGACCCCAAATGTAATGAAACTGTAAGTCTCGCTTCGTAGGATAAATGAAAACGTCACCCTGGAAGACTTAAAAGTGAAAGGATCCTAGTCCCCACTCTGGTGCTTTGAGTCTCAATATGCACAATGTGTGAATATGTTTTATCTTACACTATTGTATAATATATTATAGGACCAGGTAGTGTGGGCTTCAGGTCAGTAGGCTTCCTGAAGTGTAAACGTGATGTAATATGACACCTCAAATTCACATTCCCACCCTCCTAAACCTGATAGTGCAAGTGAGATGACCCTACTCCAAGGTAAGTAAAAAAACAAAATAACTTTCAACTGTATTGCTTTAACAATTACTAATTTATTTTTCCTTTCCTTAGGAAACTGTATTTCCATCTTAAAAGTTGTGTTTCAATAAAATAAAATAATAAAATGAGAAATAAAAACAACAACAAGTTCTCTTGAATTTCCTTTCAACCTTGGTAAACTTTCAACAGATTAACAATTTCAAACACTTCTGTAAAACACCTCAAATATAAGTTTCACAAAATTATTTTCAATATCAGGACACAAGCTGTTTAACAAACAACACTGGATGGGTCACAAACTCTTATAGTTCAATATCTCACTTCGAATGACTCACTCCAAATAACTAATTTCAAACAATTCTTATGAATCAATTAATGATTCATTCCAACACTCAGTTCGGTTCAGTCAATATCAGTAAAGTGTTTGTGTACGTGTAACAAACTCTTGTACCAGTCTGTAGCAACGATGCCTTGGAGGCGATGACTTGCAACAATGAGTCAAACAGCTGAAACAGGACAGTGAGATGTCGTAAGGATGGCAGGGTACTAAAAAACAACACGAGAAGTTTCAGCGCGGCCCAGGAAAAAAACTTGGGAACCCTCTGGAACAAAAATGGCACAGATCAGCCACAGGACGCATGCGACACACCTGAACAGGGTCTGACTTGCAGGAAAAAGTGCTTCTCAAAAGCAAAACTTAATCGTAGACGATTGTCCGTCTCTCCAAAAGTGCAAAAATACTCAAAATAAAAAATAAAAATAAATAAATCACTCTGTGGAAAACTATCGTTCAGTTCAAAAACACATCCTCGCGCACTAACAAGTGCATTTAAGTGATTCGTAGGAAGAAATCAATGTCTCTCGCTCTATAACACAGTTTGTGGATGACTTGTAAAAACAGCAGAACTCTCAAAAATGCTTACAGTCAGAATGACGGGAAAAAAACAACAGTGTTCTGAATGAAACTCACGGCTCCAGCAATTCTCTCTCGTGTTCTCAGCCAGTCTCCAACACCATTCTTCATCCGATGACGCACTCAACCGAAGTTCTGCTTCAACTACGTCTCCAGTTCCACCCGATACTGTCAGTATACACTAAACTCACGAAACTTAAACTGACCGTGCACCACTGTCTTCCATTAAATCGCAGGCGGAAAAATATCGACTTCTCACACAGCGATCATGGCGTGTCTGCTCGTAACGCCTCTCACTCTTCTTCTTTCCAGACGTCTTTTCATCTCCCCCGAACATACTGAAAATGGGGCAACCCGTCAAAATAAAAGTCCCTTAAAAGTACCTCCGTTACACAAACTTCTTCCATTAAGGGTAACAGAGACTAGGGATGGCAGACACGAAACTGACGTTTCGACACAGTGTCGAGATCTCGAAGTGCAGATGTTTCGAAACACTGCTCCGAAGCGTGATTCGAAACACCCATGTCACGTGACTAAGGCGATTCGAAGCATCGGGGCGTGTCACAAGTGTTTCGAGACGTGGCATACCTGCCGAGTCTGTGTTTGATTGACAGGGTCGGAAACAAATCACACAATTGCACATCTGTCTCAACCTAACTACCACAAAGTATAAAAGTGGAGTTAACGCATCTTCACTTTGTGGGTTTTTGTGAGAGGAGAGAGATTTTGCGATATAGTGATATTTATAGTGTAATTTGGTTAATTATATTTAGGCTACATTAAAAGTTATTATTAAGATATTGATAGATAGGCTATAGACATTGACAGATAATTGTCCCTTGTGAGAGGATTTATTCAAAGGATGGAGATATTCTATGTAAAAAAAGAAGTAGGCTAAGTCCATCAACAGCAGAACAATTAAATTTTTTAAATAAATCTGTAGCCTATATGTAAAAAAAAAAAATTAAGACATTGTAGCTTGATGTATTTTATTGTCTATTTTTCATTACCAAAATAACACTTATTTATTCACAAAGAGTTCATTCAGATGTCAGACCGATGTTTCAACATTACAAGAACAGAACAATAAAAACACATTTTAATTCTTTATTATAATTTAGTGAAGATGACTACTTCACCCAGGATTCGAACCCAAGAAGACAGCATTCCAGTCGAGCACACTAACCACTCCCCCAAATCACTTTGTGGATCAATTAACACAACATACGTTATAATTCGTCAATTCGCTTAACTGTTTCTTTGTCGACGCTGTTTCAGAGCAATACTTGAAAATGACCACTAGGTGTCACCGTAGAGACGGGTGTCGAAATGTTTCGAAGCCTCGACACATTTGCTTCGGCTGCTTCAGTGTTTCACGAAGCCTCGCTCTGCCCACCACTAACAGAGACTACATGCTTCTGTAAACCTTCAATGCAGCAGATTTTTTTTTCTGAACGCTTCTCCTGATCTGTGCCTTGATGCAATCCTTTCTCTGAGCTCTACAGGCAGTTTTTTTTTTTTACCTCAGGGCTTGTTTTTTGGTCTGAAATGCATTTTCAGCTGTTAGATCTTTTATTGAGAGGTGTGTATCTTTCCAAATCATACTCATTCACATGAATTTGCCACAGATTAACTCCACTCAAAGTGTAGTATCCTCTACAACAGGGGTTTTCAACCTGTGGGGCGCGCCCCCCCAGGGGGGTGCCAGCACCTGTCAAGTGGGGCGCGAGCATCAATTAATTCAGAGACATTGCCTTGAAGATTTATGAATACGAGCTTTCAAATCTTAAGCCATCTGCTAGGGGGCAATCTGACTCCCGCTGTTAGGCGACAGTGAGAATGGTGTAAAATGATTTACGGTTAGTCGTGTCGGAAATCCAACCACGGATTGGCATGTTGTTATCTCAGAAACAGGCTCAGCCATCACATTGAATCAGGTAAACTGGTTATATATTTATGTTTCAGTATAATTACGCACGCTATACCAGGCAGGGGTGGTTCTAAACCCTTTTTAGGTGGGTTTCAGCCCCCCAAAACTATCTTAACGATCAGGCCAGTGCTGCTTCCTCAAGAAAGTTTTTAATTCTCACGTGTTTTAAGTCTTGTCAATTTAAACAATAAAGTAATTTTAAGCCATTTAAGCCCAAGACATCTCAACGCGGTACTCACGCGCTGTGATAGAGCGTTTCTGCATGCCTGCGCGCACAAACAGATAGCCTTCTGAGACAGCAGGCGAATACCAGTGGCTGTCTTGAGGAATATCCTCGTAAGCACAGTCGGTTGTTTCAAGTGAACGTAAACAGTAAAGTAAATATCAAATGTACATCAGTATAAATCCGTGCATTTCTTATGTAAATAATGTTAATCAAAAAGAGCAAAAGAAAAATAATTTTTCTTAAGAAAGTGAAATTTGCGCCCCCCCGCATGTCCTAAAAGGTTGAAAACCCCTGCTCTACAAGCGATATGAATGCTCCTGAACTGAATTTCAAGTGTCCCGGAAAAGTGGATACTTATGCAATAGAATCAGTTCCGGGTTTTTTTGTGTTTTTTTTCTAATAAATTTGTTGTCACAAATCTGTTTTGTGCTTTGACATTATGGTGTAAGGAGTGTAGATTGATGTGGAAAAAAGTAATTTAAAGCAGTTTAACATAAGGCTGCAACATAGTAAAACATGAAAAATGAAGGGGTATGAATACTTTCACAGGGCACTATATATAATCCACAATCCAAAAAAAAAGGTTTCTCCTGAGCAAACTTCCCACTGTTCTTCAGTAAATTCCTTCAGCTCCTGCACATTCTTGGTTTCCCAACATCTTCTGCATACTTGAACTCTTTCCAGCAGTGGCTGATTGTGTGACATTTAAATCCATCTTCTCACACTAAGGACAACTGCGGGACTCTGAGGTATGCAGCTATTGCAAACATGGATTGATGCTCAAGAAGGAAGCACAATGCATTAAGAGCTGGGGGTGTAAACTTTTGAACAGAATGATCGCGGTAAATTATTTGTATTTTGTCTTCTGGGAAAATATCTTATGTACATTCCTAAGGCCAGTAGGCTACTAAAGAAATAAGATCTTTAAACAAAATAAGATACATTTTCATCAACGGTTCTGTTCACACCTTTAAAGCTGCAGTCCGTAAGTTTTTTTGGTAATGATCCGAAATCAATATTTGAGCAAGTACATAACCAGTCAGTGTTCAAAACTATCACCTTCCTTTAGCCCGATTCACAACAGTTAGCTTATAATAATGTTTTCTAATTTGAGTGGTACGGGTAGGTTTTTGCGGGAAATTCAAGCATGCTGCTGCATCATTACGTCACATCTGTGACACATGTGACATGTGACACACAGCAGCCACAACAGCACTTATGTTTTATTTATTTTTTTCCTTTTTATTTGAAACATTCCCAAACGCACTAACTATATCATGCAATATCTTGATTCTCACCTTTACAGATTATATTGATAGTGGGCGATGGTCAAAGTAACCTAATGCAATCTATTAACTATGCATAAAAACCTGTCTGTTTACTTAAGTGAGCTTGAAAAAGGCCAGTCCTTCATCGCTCAATTGCTTCAGTCTGAGTCACAGTTCGATTGCTTCAGTCTGTTTCTGTCTGTTGTGCAGCTCTGAGGTTTGTGATTGTAGCTCCGCTTTTTTATTGAATCTTTACCATACTTTCACTCTCTGTTGTTTAAAGTGATAATATATAACTTAATTCCCACCATATTTCTGGTATTATCTATCAAACTAATTTGATCGCTCGCTTCTAAAACCGCGAGTGAAGCACGTTAGCATTCGTTAGCCGGTTAGCTTGTCACTCGCGGTTCCATTCGCGTTGCTATTCGCGCCTATTATTGTTTTCTTTTTTCTTGCTCCGTTTTCATTTCTCTCTCGCTCCGTTTTTCACGAGTTCATCAAACAACAGTGGTAAGTGGTAAGTGGTAAGTGGAGTGGTAAGTGGTAAGTTAAGTTGGTATCATTCATCAATCACGGTGAGTAATGGCTTCTTCTCCTGCTATTGTTATTTGCACGTTTTGCCACATGTACAGTTTATCTATCTCTGTCGGTGATGAGGGATTCACATGTGATAAATGCAGGGAAATAGTTAGGCTGACAGAGAAGGTTTTAGAACTAGAGACACTCATCCAAACTTTAGTTGAGGACAGTAAGAATGTGAGGGCTGTAGATACTGCTTTGGATGTGATTAGCTCAGGGACTCCCGTACATTGTTCGGTTCCGGCATTAGTGCCCGTGCAGCAGGGCAACTGGGTGACAGTGAGGCGGCATAGTTGCGGGTCAAAACACCGCTCTTCCGTTCCGATCAAAACATCAAACAGGTTCTCCCCACTCAGTGACGCACCCATTGAGAAACCTGGTGAACGTGCTCTAGTTATTGGCGATTCTATTGTACGGAACATGAAAATAGAGACACCAGCCACCGTAGTCCATTGTTTACCAGGAGCCAGAGCGCCTGACACGTAAATTCAGTAAGATTGTTATCCACGCCGGCGCTAATGATGTTCGACTTCGCCAGTCGGAGATCACTAAAAATAATGTTAAAGAGGTGTGTGAACTTGCAAGTACGATGTCAGACACTGTAATATGCTCTGGCCCCCTCCCTGCTTACCGGGGTGATGAGATTCATAGCAGACTGTCGTCACTCAATGGCTGGATGTCTAAGTGGTGCCCGCAAAACAACATAGGTTTTATAGACAATTGGACGAGTTTTTGGGGCAGACCTGACCTGTTGAAAAGAGATGGTGTTCATTCCTCCTGGGGTGGTGCCACTCTTCTCTCTAGAAATATGGCACATAGTCTTAGAGTTCATACTTGACTAACTGGAGCCCAGGTCAGGAAGCAGACAGACTGGCTAAACCGACCATCTGCTAGCCGCCTCACGTCACAGAAGTCAGTTAATTCTCAGCACATAGAGACTCCTTCACCTAGATATCACGCTATAGAGACTGTGTCTGTTCCCCAAACTAGAAAATACAGAAAACATCAAAACCAATTTATGAGTAACCATTTAATTGATGTTCAACAAATAAAAAATGTTTACAATACACAGAAACAATTGATAAAACTTGGCTTACTGAATATCAGGTCCCTTTCTACAAAAGCACTTTTTGTAAATGATTTGATTAATGATCATAACCTAGATTTGCTCTGTTTGACAGAAACATGGCTAAAACCAGATTAATACATTATTTTAAACGAATCTACCCCCCAAGATTACTGTTACAAAAATGAGCCGCGTCCAAAAGGCAAAGGGGGAGGTGTTGCTACAATTTATAACAATATTCTCAGTATTTCTCAGAAGACCGGCTTTAAGTATAACTCCTTTGAACTAATGGTGCTTCATATAACATTATCTAGAGAAAAAAGTATTAATGATAAATCCCCCGTGACGTTTGTACTGGCTACTGTATACAGGCCACCAGGACACCATACAGACTTTATTAAAGAATTTGCTGATTTTCTATCAGAGTTAGTGCTGGCTGCAGATAAAGTCCTAATTGTGGGTGATTTTAATATCCATGTTGATAATGAAAAAGATGCATTAGGATCAGCATTCATAGACATTCTGAACTCTATCGGGGTTAGACAACACGTTTCAGGACCTACTCATAGTCGAAATCATACTCTAGATTTAATACTGTCACATGGAATTGATGTTAGTGGTGTTGAAATTCTGCAGCAAAGCGATGATATATCAGATCACTATCTAGTCTTGTGTAAAACTCCATATAGTTAAAGCTGTAAATTCAATTCCTTCTTACAAATATGGTAGAACCATCACTTCTACCACAAAATACTGCTTTGTAAGTAATCTTCCTGATTTATCTCAATTCCTCAGCATATCCAACAGCTCAGAACAACTTGATGATGTAACAGAAACTATGGACTCTCTCTTTTCTAGCACTTTAGATACGGTTGCTCCTTTACGCTTAAGGAAGATTAAGGAAAAGAGTCCAACACCGTGGTATAATGAGCACACTTGCACTCTAAAGAGAGCAGCCCGGAAAATGGAGCACAGCTGGAGGAAAACAAAACTAGAGGTATTTCGTATAGCTTGGCGGGAAAGTATCCTATCCTACAGAAAAGCATTAAAAACTGCTAGATCAGATTACTTTTCATCTCTTCTAGAAGAAAACAAACATAACCCCCAGTATTTATTGAATATGGTCACTAAATTAACGAAAAATAAAGCATCAACAGGTGTTGGCATTTCCCAAGAGCACAGCAGTAATGATTTTATGAACTACTTTACTTCCAAGATTGATACTATCAGAGATAAAATTGTAACCATGCAGCCGTCAGCTACAGTATCGCATCAGATAGTGCATTATAGATCCCCTGAGGAACAATTCCACTCATTCTCTACTATAGGAGAGGAAGAATTGTATAAACTTGTTAAATCATCTAAACCAACAACATGTATGTTAGACCCTATTCCATCTAAACTACTAAAAGAGCTGCTTCCAGAAGTCATAGATCCTCTTTTGGCTATTATTAATTCATCATTGTCATTAGGATATGTCCCCAAAACCTTCAAATTGGCTGTTATTAAGCCTCTCATTAAAAAACCACAACTTGACCCCAAAGATCTAGTTAATTACAGACCGATCTCAAATCTCCCTTTTATGTCAAAGATACTAGAAAAGGTAATATCCTCACAATTATATTCTTTCTTAGAGAAAAATGGTATCTGTGAGGAATTCCAGTCAGGATTTAGACCGTATCATAGTACTGAGACTGCTCTCATTAGAGTTACAAATGATCTGCTTCTATCATCTGATCGTGGTTGTATCTCTTTATTAGTTCTACTGGATCTTAGCGCTGCGTTCGACACCATCGACCACAACATTCTTTTAAATAGACTAGAAAACTTTTATTGGCATTAGTGGAAGTGCCTTAGCATGGTTCAAATCGTACTTATCTGACCACCATCAGTTCGTAGCAGTGAATGAAGAGGTATCATATCAATCACAAGTGCAGTATGAAGTACCTCAAGGCTCAGTACTAGGGCCGTTACTTTTCACGCTTTACATGTTACCCTTGGGAGATATTATCAGGAAACACGGTGTTAGCTTTCACTGTTATGCTGATGATACTCAGCTCTATATTTCTTCACGGCCCGATGAAACACACCAAATTGAGAAACTAACGGAATGCATAGTCGATATAAAAAACTGGATGACGAGTAATTTCTTACTGATAAATTCTGAAAAAACAGAGGTGTTAATTATCGGACCTAAAAACCTCACATGTAATAACTTAGAACACTACCTAACACTTGACGGCTGCTCTGTAAATTCTTCTTCTTCATCAGTCAGGAACCTAGGTGTGCTGTTTGATAGCAATCTTTCTTTTGAAAGCCATGATTCTAGCATCTGTAAAACTGCATTCTTCCATCTCAAAAACATATCTAAATTGCGACCTATGCTCTCAACGTCAAATGCAGAAATGCTAATTCATGCGTTTATGACCTCAAGGTTAGACTATTGTAATGCTTTACTGGGTGGTTGTTCTGCACGCTTGATCAACAAACTACAGTTGGTCCAAAATGCAGCAGCTAGAGTTCTTACTAGAACAAGGAAGTATGACCATATTAGCCCGGTTCTGTCAACACTGCACTGGCTCCCTATCAAACATCGTATAGATTTTAAAATCTTGTTAATGACTTATAAAGCCCTGAATGGCTTAGCTCCTCAGTACTTGAGCGAGCTCCTATCACACTATATTCCTTCACGTCCGCTGCGTTCTCAAAACTCTGGCCATTTGATAATACCTAGAATATCAAAATCGACTGCGGGCGGCAGATCCTATTCCTATTTAGCTCCCAAACTCTGGAACAATCTACCTAAAACTGTTCGGGAGGCAGACACACTCTGTCAGTTTAAATCTAGATTAAAGACCCATCTCTTTAACCTGGCGTACACATAACACACTACTACACTTCTATTATTCAAATCCGTTAAAGGATTGTTAGGCTGCATTAATTAGATCAACCGGAACCGGGAACACTTCCCATAACACACGATGTACTCGTTACATCGTAAGAAGATTGGCATCTATGCTAATATTTGTTTCTTTCTTATTCTGTTTCTCAGTCCGTGTCCGGATCAGATGGTGGATCGGCGCCGGGAGATGATGTCTGCGGCCCTGATCGTCAGCGATGAGCCCCAGAGACATATCCCCAGTGAAGACCTTGATTAAAATACAATAAAACTAAAAATAAAACAAATAACTAAAAATATAATAATAAAATACCTAACTACATAATACTATTATTGTTGGAAATTGCAACAATATAAAAATAGAAATAGAATACATTTATACATTTAAAATTTTAATTAAAACAATAAGTAAACAATAAATAAACAATAATATCCTGGCCAGAGGAGAACTGGCTCCCCGACTGAGCCTGGTTTCTCCAAAGTTTTTTTTTTCTCCATTCTGTCACAGAGGGAGTTTTGGTTCCTTGCCGCCGTCGCCTCTGGCTTGCTCAGTAGGGGACACTTAATTTCTAGTGATTATCGTCAATTGGATTTCACAGATACTATTTAAACTATACTGAGCTAGACAATGACATCTCTGAATTCAATAATGAAATGCCCTTAACTGAAAATTGAGTGTTTAATCTTATTATTATACATTACTGACACTCTATCCTCCAACTTGATACTGTTAAGTGCTTTGACACAATCTGTATTGTTAAAAGCACTATATAAATAAAGGTGACTTGACTTGACTTGACTTAAGTAACAGATATGGGTGTCATGCCATAACATATTTTAATTTGACTGACTTTATATTTAATGTGAATTTAACATTGAAAGTTAATGTGAATAAAAACATTGTAAGTTAGGCTACTAATCATATCACTTTCATTGTACAGAAAGAGATCAAAGATCATTTAGCTACATTATCAAAGAACATTTTTATTGACAGTCTAGAGAGTTCAAGCACTCTCAAAAACTCCCATTAAACTCACTGAAGCTGTTTACACCGTGAAATTAATATCTTACTTACAGATTCATATACACATTTGCACTTTGTTGTTTCTTATGAGAGAATTCACCAGAAAGAGGTATTCAGTCAGCGATCGAGTGAAGAAAACACCGGCATTTTAGCGATGACTCATCTGAACACCTCTGATTGGTCATTGCATTCATAAGCTCAACAGCATCGTGTGTGATTGGTTATAATGTGCAGCACTGTAAAAACGCGTCTGTCTCTGGCTAAGCGCCAGCCAGCGACCAGCAGATTTGAATTTAACAGCTGATGATAGACGCACTGAACTTTCTAATCACGCCGGTGCGATTGTATTAAATAGAGAAAATATTAATCGGCTATTTTTTGTCTTTTGGAAGCTGCATCCAAATTCACTTGGCTCAAAAATCTGAGGGGGCACGTGCCCCCTCACTTTGAATGGGCATGACGCCTCTGGTTTGCTTTTTGGGTTAAAAGAATTTCTTAATATGAAATTTCGAATGGCATGACAATTAGATTAGACTGTACAGAAATTGAAATCTACATGCTAATACACACTATACCCATAGTCATGCAATGCTGATGTTGTTAACATTAATCATTTGAGAATAAAGTTTAACAATAATAATAATTTGTACAGTTTAATGTGATATGATCTAACCGATCTTTAGATTAAATCACCATTGGTAGTGCGATTTATTGTAATGCTTTTTTCCTCAGTTGGTCAGAATAAATGTGGCAGACTTGTTACTTACATGTTCAGATGGCAATATATGGTGAAAATTCATATTTGGGTCATATATTTCAAGACGTAGGCTAGAATCTGTGATTGCGAAGTACAGTAAATATCCACACCGGTGCGGTTGACAGTCATCCGCACAGGATGCCGGAGCACAACCCATGTAAGGAAGATAATTCTGCAAAAAGCTGCAATTCCAGGTTTTCAAACAGAGAGGGCGACAAAGAGGCAAAACTTATGGACTGCAGCTTTAAGTTAGTGTGTTGCCTGGAGCATCAGTGAATTTTTTCAGCTTTTCATCATTCAGTATAAAGAATAAAGTGCATGTAAAGTTTTGAACTGGGTTGTTGATGTAAATTCAGTTTTGTCTTATATTCTATATGTAAATATCGATTGTCTAAAATAGCCAGTCGACTGCAGCAACAGCCATTTTTCTGTGCCGTCACAGCAGCTTCTATGATGAACCTGTGATGAATCAAACATCAGATAGAGATGTGCCAGTCGACTGGCCATCGATCCTAATATTTGCACACAAATGACACTAATTAATGTAATTGAATAAAAAAAAAAAATGCTCATGTCACATGCATGTAGCATCTTTGTTTGTATTGTGATTAATATGCAGTGTTTGCCTCTAATTTCAAATGGCTGCATATACAGTTTGTTGAAGGCCAGTTCTATATTTTTTTCTTGCCTCTTACTTAATGGGGAAAAAATCAGCAATTAGTATTGCAATCAGACTTATTATTGTTAAAAAAATTAACAATCAGTGCATCCCGACATCAAATAATACAAAAGGACAGGGATCAAAAGTAGTGAAGTAGACATGTTTGTTACAGCAGCATCTCAGAGATCTCGAATCGATTAATTAGCAGAAGTGATTGCTCCAACACCTGTGTGTGATGTCATTAATGACCTATATTACTCTATATAACTGTTAAACCAATGCAGTTCAAATGACAGTGAGACCATGGCCGTTTCTCAAACGGAAGGCTGCATCCTCCGGAGGTCGAATTTGTAGGCTGCATATGTTATCAAGCCTGGTGTATTTCAGTTAACTGAGCATTACATTCACGAGTCATAAGCATATTACAACAATTTATGCTTAACTAAGAATAATAATGATCAAATTTATAATTTTTAATATTCTAAAATAAGATCTTCTTTATGCCGTATGCAGCCTACAAATGCGACCTCCGGAGGACGCAGCCTTCCATTTGAGATACGGCCCATGTTACGAGGATTTCAGGAAACAGTCATGACTGGTTGGTTAGTTTCTCCAATGATATATCATACTTCAACGAGTTGTGTTGTTTGACATTGTTGTATGGAAAGCACATAAAATGAATGGTGCGGTGAAAATGAATGACATGATCTGATTTAAAAAAAAAAAAATGTAAAAAAAAATATAGATATATTTATTTATTTTTGCCGCTCAAATGTTTGGCATCAGTAAGATTTTTAATGTTTTTTTAAAGAAGTTTCTTCTGCTCATCAAGGCTGTATCTATTTGATCAAAAATAGAGAAAAAAAATGTTTAATACACTTTAAAATATAATTTATTTCTGTGATCAAAGTTGAATTTTCAGCATCATTACTCCAGTCTTCAGAGTCACATGATCCTTCAGAAATCATTCTAATATGCTGATTTATAATCAATGTTGGAAACCGTTGTGCTGCTTCATATTTTTTTGGGGACCTGTGATATTTTTTTTTTAGGATTCTCTGATTAATAAAAAGTTAAAAAGAACAGCATTTATTTTAAAAATAAATTTTGTGTTACAATATACAATAAAATGTGTTACAATACTATTCAAAAGTTTGGGGTCAGTACATTTTTTCTTTCTTTTTTTTAAAAGAAATTAATACTTTTATTTAGGAGGGATGTGTTAAATGAATAAAAAGTCATAGTAAAGACTTATATTGTTAGAAAATATTTATATTTTGAACAAATGCTGCTCGTTTTAACTTTGTATTCATCAAAGAAGTAAAGAAAAAAAGTATCACAGGTTCCAAAAAACAATACTAAGCAGCACAACAGTTTCAACACTCATAATAAATCAGCATATTATAATGATTTCTGAAGGATCATGTGAATTCAGCGCTGCATCACAGAAATAAATTATATTTTAAAGTATATTAAAATAGGAAACCAATATTAGAAATTGCAATAAGATTTCACAATATTACTGTTTTTTTCTGTATTTTTGATCAAATAAATACAGCCTTGATGAGCAGAAGAGACTCCCTTAAAAAACATTAAAAATATTACTGATCCCAAGCAGCCGCTCAAAAGTTTGGGATCAGTACGATATTTAATATATAAATATATACTGTATATACAATATATATATATATATATATACACTCTTAAAAATGCTGGGTTAAATACAACCCAGTGCTGGGTAAATATTGGACAGAACACATGCTGGGTTGTTTTCAACCAACAGTTGGGTTAAATGTTTAACCCAACCTTCTGTGCAGTAACCCAACCACTGGGTCTAAACAACCCAATCACTGGGGTTGTCCATATTTTACCCAGCGCTGGGTTGTATTTAACCCAGCATTTTTTAGAGTGTGTATATATATATATACTCACATTTACATAATTGGTTGACGTAGCTTCCCCAATACCGATCTAGACACAACAACTAAGGTTTCAGGCAGCTTGAAAGCTAAGTGACATGAAGAGACAGTAAGAGTCCTGGGCAGGAAGGGAGGGTAGTGTGAATGGAAGAGATTTCCAAAAATGTAATTGGTCTTTTTCCTTTTAGAAAATCCCTCATTGAGTTCCTGACGATGAGTCAGCCTGGACCATGCCTTCAAACACAAGCCAGACACACACACACTGACTCACACCAACTCCAGTCTGAAACACTCTCATCAATACCATACACACAGACTAACCCAAATACACATTGACGCAATGTACTAATTTAGACAAATGTCTCCATACTAAAAATAGCTTCTACTGTGTCTTCAAGCCTCCTTTGTTAAATAATAATAATAATAATAATAATGTGACTAGAATTGGATTCATCTTGTGAAAACATGTCCAGGTCACATTTCAAACCTAAAACAGTAATATAAAGGCATTCACTTTAACAAACAAAAATTACACATTACAGTAATGGTGAGTGTGTCTGTTCGTGGGGGTGTGTGTGTGAAGATCTCAAGTATATATTACTCTCAAAAACATTCCTCCCTCTTGATTCGCTCCTTTGATGTGAAAACTGTGGTTTCCTCTCTCAAAGATCAAAAGATATATCACTTTGAACCTTAATATATGAATCCTTAAGATCTTCTATGACCAACACAGTATAGTTGTGTGAGCGAGACAGCCTAATTCTTTAATAGACAATAATGGCATAAATACTGTTTTTTATTATTATTATTATTTTATGGTCATCCAGTGAACAAGTGTGTGTGTGTGTGTGTGTGTGTGTGTGGTCTTGTTTTTTTCTTCTTCCCATTTTATATCGCTTTCTCTATTCCTCTTCTTTGTTCTTCCCCTATCATACGGAGTTATGTAGAGGTGACAAAGGGTTAGGGAGCATCTTCAAAGTGGCATTTTGATTTGAAAAGAGAAAAAAGACAGGCACATAGACAGATAAGGGTAATACAAAGACATGCTTTGCTCTGCTGAATAGGTTTGTGATAGTTATCTTCCAGGTGTGAAAAGGAGAAAAGGGAAGAAGATCCAGCCAGAGAGAAAAAAAAGCAGGTTTGTAGGTCTAACTATGATGTTCGGTACATGTTGGATATGATGTTTGTTTATCTTTTTTACAGTTATTCAATTTTATATTTTGCTAATGTTTTCATTTTTCTACCACTGTTCAAATGGATGTAGCTTGCAGTAGTTCTGCATAGAAAGGTTTAAGAATTTCATTGTATTTGGTACACTGTACTCTGAATATATGATAAAGTTTTGACTCTCAGTCTGACCAGCTGAAAAATGCCCAAATCCCCTCTAAAACCAGCAAAGCAGACCAGCCCTACCAGACTTTGGGACTAGTTAAAGAGCACCTATTATGCAAAATTCACTTTTACATGTTGTTTGAACATAAATCTGTGTAAGCCGTGTGTGTACAAACCACCCTACAATGATAAAAATCCACCCGCTCATTTTTTTTAAATCCCCATAAATCATAAGCAGTGTCTCAGAACAAGCTGTTCACAGAATCCGTAAAATGACGACTGTTGGGACATTGCCGTATTAGCAGAGATTCTGCCCTGAGTGAGCCACACACAATCCGCCATATTCATCTTAACGCTAGAGCAGTGGTTTTCAAACCCTGGGTCGAGACCCTCGGGTGGGTCACGAGACTTAAAAAATGGGTCGCCAGGATGATTTAAGGAAAACGTATGTATGTAATCAAGTTCAAGACTCAGGAAAGAAGCAACTAAATAAACATAAACAACAAAACGAAAGTAACCGGCAGCCGCCTCAGGTCAGAATCAAATGTGTATTTGTGTTTGTGCTCTGTTTTTGCAGAGTTGTACATTGTACAATATTGTATATCTGTTGATTTCTATAACACAATGGCCAATCAGAGAAGTTTTAGTGAGTCAGAATCCACTCACCGCTCAGAATGCGAGTGTTCTTGTTCAGTCCTGAGTTCTGGAAGCTTGCGACGCGAATCCTCTGATTATAATGAACAAAGTGTAGGTGATGTAAATAAGAGATTAATTGTGCCGTGTTGACAGATTCATTGATTATAATTAGAGATCGCGATAAACTCAAATGAGTGACAGCTTTTTAAGGAAGCACACTTTGCGCGCTTTCTTTGCTGTATATAGCCTGTTCTCCATTCAGAATTTGAATAAAAGTTTCATTGCTGCTAAGAGGACCAATGTGGCGCACTTGCAACAAACTTTCAGAAGTGACATCCGCATATTCTCTCGAAATCGCAATGACATTGTGATAATCATAACTATGGACTGGACAAAATATGATATGTCAGAATAGATGTGCATGAAGGCAAAGCACCCTCACTAATTTCAGAAGCACCGACAGTGATTTGATTTTGGAACAGAGCATCCTTCCGGAGCTCTACGGTGGGACTCGAGATCGGTCTAGTGCAGTTGTCTTTCTTTCTTTCTTTCTTTATGTCTTTCTTTCTTTCTATCTATCTATCTATATACACACACACACACACACATATATATATATATATATATATATATATATATATATATATATATATATATATATATGGGTCGTGTCAATTTAAAAAGAAAAAAATAGGGACACTCTTAAAAAGGTTTGAAATCCACTGCACTAGAGTATTTAAAAGCAGCCTTCAAGTAAGAAATATCTTCTTATTAGAGCTATATGTTTTTCAGTCCTGAGCAGTGAGTGATTTTCTGTTTTTATTTTATTGTTTGGGTCATATTAACAGCATAGACAGCAGTATAGGTACTGTATACGCTGCTGCCACTTAATACACAGATCTAATATCAACATGTGATTTCTTTCCCAGCTGTTTACCTTCACAGATCTCTGCCAAAACAAAACATCTGTTTTATCAAAATCAAACAGATGTTTTGTTTTGGCAGAGATCTGAGATAGGAGCTGTAAAGGCACAGCCCTATTCTAGAAAAGGGGGTGGGTAACAGCAGCTCATTTCCATTTAAAGAGACATGCACAAAAACAGCATGTTTCTGCTTCCAGTCGAAATAAGCATTTTCAAAATGATATAATAAATGATCTGTGGGATATTTTGAGCTGAAACTTTACAGACGCATTTTAGGGACACCTGAGACTTATATTACATATTGCAAAAAGGGCCATAATAGGTACCCTTTAAAGCCAGCAAATAAGATTAGGTTGGTTGCACTTCAAGAAATGTTAAGGCACATCAAAAGTTTAAGTTAAAAAATTAAAGCTCTTTAATTTTGAATTTAAATTTACGTACTTTAATGTAGATACATTAGCTTTTTGTTCTGAAATGTGGTCATTGTCCTCTATGCACGCATTAACTATCTATGCTTCTTCTTAATTTTACCGTTCCTGTCAAATTTGCCTAAAACGCCTAAAAAAAGGCATACCCAAAGTAAATTGCATGCTGTTCTTGAACCATTTGGATTATATGCATGGATTATATACTTACAGAATCACTGTAAGTCTTACTGATATTGAGTAATAGAACACACATCTGTCTACAGTAAACAAAAGCCTGCAGATGACTATAGCTGCTATGAGCTGGAAAACACAATGGGATCACAGAATGAAGCCTTACCAAGCAAATTTGATAACAATACCTTAGAGAATGAGTGTTTTACACATGTTTATCTAAGTTTATGTCTAGGCGCTTACACTCGGAGACTCCAAATGACCATTTGTAACCAACGAGCTGTAATACTTTCTTTAATGTACAATCATAATTTTGGGCTCTAATGTTTTAGATCCAATTCCACATCCAGATTCAGATCTCTGCCAAAACAAAACATCTGTTTTATCAAAATCAAACAGATGTTTTGTTTTTTTTTTTTGGCAGAGATCTGAGATAGGAGCTGTAAAGGCACAGCCCTATTCTGATTATAGTGTTTTTTTAAATGTTGTCATCATGTCCCTCAGGGGCTGACTGGCTCCCAGACTTCATTCGATTCAGCAGATGATTGTCTGTGATTATTTCCATTTATACACACACAAAGAGACATGCACAAAAACAGCATGTTTCTGCTTCCAGTCGAAATAAGCATTTTCAAAATGATATAATGCACACAGACACACACACACACACTTGTTTCACTATCCTTGTGTGACTCTCCATAGGCATAATGGTTTTTCTATTGTACAAACCGTATATTCTATGCCCTACACCTAAACTTAGCCCTCACATGAGACACATTTTTAGATTTTCAAAAAACTTCATTCTGTGTGATTTATAATGAGTCTGTGTGTATTCAGGTTTAAATCCCCACCGGTAACAAGCGCACATGCACAAACAAACAAACAGGACTGACCAGGGACGCATCAAAACACATACACATATACTGTAAAATATTAAGACACATAAATATGCAAAAGCGTTGCGTCGAGGTGTTCGCTCCACGCTTCATATGGCTCCACTTCAATGGCTCTCTTCGTCAAAAATGTCCTCAAACATCGCTATCTTCTAAAATGTCATCTCTGTCAAGCACATTATTCAACAACTTTAACCATCGTCTTAGTGTAAAAAGTGTGTTTTTGTCATTTTTCGTCTCAAGCTATCAATGTGTGTGCGTCTTGCGCCAGAGGCATCTGAGCTTATCCTTCTGCGCAGCAAGATTTGAGAATGATTCTAAAGTCATAAGTCTGTTTAGAAGCTCATTGGCTATCAGAAACGACAGTCATTTGCAGACTATAATGCAATTTTCGAACTGTTCAAACAAAATTTCTTATTCGCTTTCACGGGATGGTGACCCCTCTAAGATGCAGCTATTGGTTCAAATGAGGTGTCAATTCAGATCTCAGCGGCCATTTTGACATCAAATAATTCCTTTTGTTTGTATGAGAATAGACGGAAAACACAGAAGAGTGGTAGCTCCGTCGGCTAATGTGAAATGATACTATGCCATTCCGTGGATGTTTATCAACATATACATGTGTTATGGACATTGAACTGAATTGGATCTCTTTTGCAGTGTCGTTTTTGGTGGAATTTTATGGATCAGGAGGCTTCATATGTGAGTTATTTCATGTTTGTTATTGTTTATGGTGGTCTGACAAAGACCCTGACTGTACCTGCTGTGTTGATTGTATCTTAAAATGCCTTACATCGTTCGAATCAGAAGAAAGCTTTCCAGAGATATATGACTCAGATGACGAACTTTACCCCCTGCTCAGTGTACCGTTAACAGGTTCAAGTTTGACATATTCTGGGACGTCGGGATGGGCTAGAGTACTTCCGTATTCAGAAGTGACAACAGTGATTAATTATGAAAAAAATAATTGCATGACTTCTCACTTTTAATTGTGCGATTGGTTACCGTGGTATTTTGGGTGGTGCCTTATGGTTTGATTGGTTAGATCTGGGACAGCAACTGAAGACAAATACTGTACAAAGCGCTCCCTCAATGATGCTGTAAGTTTGTGTTTACAATCTCGATCAAGTTGCTGGTCTTGAAAAAATATAAAAATCTGCTTTTATATAGTGTTTGAAATTAGTAATTTTGACAATTCATTTTGTTTTAGAGTTACAATGGCATTTTACTGCCATGTAAAAAAAATAAAAAATATAACAATCTAAGATTACAAGATTCAAATCATAATATTTTGAGAATAAAGTCAAAATTGCAAGAATAAAGTAGTAGATGAGATTAAAGTTGTAATATTTTGAGAATAAAGTTGTAGATAAGACTAATCATTGTAATATTTTGAGAATAAAGTATATTGTGTGAATAAAGTTAATGAATGGGAAAATCTCAAAATACTATGACCTTATTCTCAAAATATTACAACTTTAATCTCATATTGGTATGACTTTATTCTCGTAATTTCAACTCTATTCTCAAAATATTATGACTTTATTGTCCTAATTTTAGTGTTTATTTTTTGTTTGTTTGTTTGTTTGTTTTGTTTGTTTGTTTTAAGTGGCACTAGAGTACACAAAGTACTGACTGATTGAGTGTATATGAGAATTTCTTGAGATGTATTTACAATGCATATTGTTCAAAAGCAACATTAAGACAGTATAACAATAGTATGTCAAAAGAAAAGTATCGGGAAAGAAAAATAGGCCTTTTGGCCAGAGAAACTGGGATAGAATCCAGGATCTGCAAACCTACGTGGGACATATGCTTGGATAATTGGATCCTTCAAGAGAGTAAGTCATAGGTGACAAAATAAAACTCCCTATAGAATATTATGTGGATGAGAAAAAGACTTCAGGAGGAACCAAGACAAGATAATTTAGACCAAGGTTGTAGGTTTGGTTCGAAAGTTGGATATACTGGACAGAGGAATGAAGCAAAATTTTAATTTTTAAGATTAAAACAGTGAGTCACAGGACCTTGACAATATTTAAAATTAGTTGTAGTGTAGGAAAGTAGAGTACTTAATTGCAGAAGCTTATCTCATAAAATATATTTCAGCATATTTAAGCATGGGTTCACTTAATAAATAAATAAATAAATGTAAAACTGTAAAAGCTTACTGTTAAACTGTTTACACATGTAAATGTGTTTGTCTAAGAAGCTGTGTGTTTTTGTATTGCAGCAGTGTTGTAGTATATCAGTTTTTCTGTGGTGGGTTTGTGAAATGAGGACATACACCCTTTCCGTTCCAGTGAAGTGTCCTCACAACTGTGCTTTTCATTATCCTCTGTGATTTAGCATGATGGAACTGTGGGTGTCACATTTTTTATGATTAAAAACAAAGGAAGACAAACAATCACTTTTTAGCATGACAAGCACATGTTCACTTTGTGCTTTCTTGTAAAACCAAAACAGTGCAAATGTGTTTAGCAGTAAAACATAATTTTTTCGTCTTTAGGTTAGTTTTTACAAGAGCTTGATTAGTTAAACAGAAGGGTGGATTTAAGGACACATGAAAACTTACTTATTTTTAACTGTTCTTTTTGATGTGAACACTTAAAACAGATCGCTGTTCCTGTCCTGTATTTACAATGGTGTATGAGTGAATGTTACCCGATACAAATAGCTTTAAAATAGTGCTTGTTGGACTTGATTGACCAACTATCAACAAAACTAACCTATCTGAAGAGAAGAGGGGTTAACACATTACGAGTAATGCAAGTTACATAATCAGATTACTTTTTTCAAGTAACTAGTAAAGTGCTGCATTATTTAAATTTCAGCAAATATAGTTACTTCTTGGAATAAGTAATGCAAGTTACTTTGTTTTTCCATTTATTCACTGAGACCTCTCTTAGAGAAATAGGGAGTGCAGTGGCACTTCCTTCAGTCTGAGGCTTATTGATTTCACTTTTGGTGTGAAAGGGCCTTTACAGTTGCCAATTATTTATATATATATTTTTTTTTTATTAAAAAACAAATAAGCAAGCCAGGTGACAAAAATTAACACAAAAGTATCGAAATGTATTACTTTCCATTAAATGTAACTAAATAATGCAATTAGTTACTTTTTACATTTACATTTAGTCATTTAGCAGACGCATTTATCCAAAGCGACTTACAAATGAGGACAATAGAAGCAATAAAAATCAACAAAAGAGCAATGATATGTAAGTGCTATAACAAGTCTCAGTTAGCTTAACGCAGTACATGTAGCAAGGTTTTTTTAAATGATATAATAAATAAAAAGACAGACAGAATAGAATAGAAAAATAATAGAGCAAGCTAGTGTTAGAGGCCTTTTTGCTTTTGTTAATTGTATAATAAATAAAAAAGAAAACAAATAGATAGAATACAAAAAGATTAGAAAAGCTAGTGTTAGTTTTTTTTTTTTAAAGAATAGAATTAGAATAGAGAGTGCTAGAGTTAGAGGGTCAAATAAAGATGGAAGAGTTGTGTTTTTAGCTGATTCTTGAAGATGGCTAAGGACTCAGCTGCTGGGATTGAGTTGGGCAGTGAAAGTGATTTTGTGCCTCTTTGGGATGGCACAATAAAGCGATGTTCACTTGCAGAACGCAATCTTCTAGAGGCACATAAGTCTGAAGTAATACATTTAGGTAAAGGGGTGCAGAGCCAGAGGTGGTTTTGTAGGCAAACATTAATGCCTTGAATTTTATGCGAGCAGCTATTGGTAGCCAGTGCAAATTGATAAACAGAGGTGTGACGTGCATTCATTTTGGCTCATTAAAAATGAATATTGCTGCCACATTCTGGATTAATTGTAAAGGTTTGATAGAACTGGCTGGAAGACCTGCCAAGAGAGCATGACAATAATCCAGCTTGGACAAAACAAAAGCTTGAACAAGGAGTTGTGAAGTATGTTCCGAAAGAAAGGGCCTGATCTTCTTGATGTTGAATAAAGCAAATCTGCAGGACCGGGCAGTTTTAGCATTGTGGTCTGAGAAAGTCAGCTAATCATCAATCATAACTCCAAGGTTTCTGGCTGTTTTTGAAGGAGTTATGGTTGATGTGCCTAACTGGATGGTGAAATTGTGATGAAACGATGGGTTTGATCGAACCACAAGAAGTTCTGTCTTGAAAAGTTTGAGTTGAAGGTGATGGTCCTTCATCCAGCAAGAAATGTCTGTTAGACAAGCTGAGATGCGAGCAGCTATCATCAGATCATCAGGATGGAATGAGAGGTAGAGTTGAGTGTCATCAGCATAGCAGTGATATGAAAAGTCATGTTTCTGAATGACAGAACCTAGTGATGCCACGTAGACAGAGAAGAGAAGTGGTCCAAGAACTGATCCCTGAGGCACCCCAGTAGTTAGATGTTGCGACTTGGATACCTCACCTCTCCAAGATACCATGAAGGACCTATCTGAGAGGTAAGACTCAAATCACTGGAGTGTGTTTTTTATACAGTAAAGCAATATTTGTAATGCATTACTTTTAAATGAATGTCAGTGGAGATCAGGACAAGTAGATAAGCCCCAGAGACAGATCCCCAGTGAAGACCTTGTCACCTAGACGGCCATCGGGACAAGACCACGGGAATCAGATGAGTCCTCTGCACAAACTGCTGGTTCGTCTGGCCAGAGGAGAACTGGCCTCCCGACTGAGCCTGGTTTGTCCCAAGGTTTTTTTCTCCATTCTGTCACCGATGGAGTTTTGGTTCCTTGCCACTGTCACCTCTGGCTTGATTAGTTGGGGACACTTAATTCCCAGCGATATTGTCGACTTGATTGCACAGATACTATTTAAACTGAACTGAACTGAATGATGACATCACTGAATTCAATAATGAAATGCCTTTAACTAAAAAAAAAATTAGTGTTTACTATTGTCCTTCTGCATTATTTTTTTTTTTATCAACAATTTCTTTTTTTTCACACATAACATAACATAGTATCCAAAATATAACAAAACAAAACAACAGACACATACTCAACATCTCAAGGTCCAATCAAAAGGGAGGGGGAGAGGGAAGGACAACAAGAACACAAAAGTCACTCCTTTATACAATCACGTATATCCAACAAAATACACTGCCAAGCATCAATGGTCGAAGGGTCCTTCTGCATTATTGACACACTATTTTCCTATTTAATACTGTAAAGCTGCTTTGACACAATATGTATTGTTAAAAGCGCTTTATAAATAAAGGTGACTTGAATTGACTTAAAAGTAACTTTTCCCAACAATGGAAAAGAATGAAGTGGTTTCAACAACTGTCTGCATTTTTATATAATTTGAAAATGGCATTCTCAAATTTATAAACTTGGAAGATTGTCTTCGAAAAGCTCAGTTTATTAGCAAAATTCAGTTTTAGTGTGTACGGAAAAGATAGTCTTTTCAAATGTATACACATTAGCATAGACATAGCCTTAAACATCTTCTTTGCATCTCTGTACAGATTTTAGATGGATTCCATTGTCAGGAACAAGTGGATGAATTGTTTTAATGGCATTCTGGATCATGTCAGAGGACTATATGTTTGTTCTGAGCATGTGACTGCAGAATGAGGCATATTATAGTGGAGAGCTTCGCAAAGAAACTTAGTCAAAAGATGAAGCGGTACTGGATCTGACAGCAGCTGCATTGCAAACTGTAAGTAAATGATTTCATAGTGCTTTGTCTGTAAATGGCGGTTTCAAATTGATAATGTTTTACTTGCGTGCAGTAGCGAGAGGACATTGATATTGTTTTCTATGCAATGACTTCCAATCATAACAGTGGCCTGTTATTGACAAGCCTTAAAGGGATAGTTAACCCATAAATTAAAATTTTGATCATTTACTCACCCCGAAGTTGTTCTAAACCTGTATGAGTTTCTGTCATCTGTGGAATGTAAAATAATATATTTTAAAGAAGTTTGTATCCAAACAGTTGACAGTAGCCATTGACTTCTATGCTATGAAAGTCAATGGCTACCGTTTGGTTACCAACGTTCTTCAACATATCTTCTTAGAGTTCAACAGAAGACAGAAACTCATACAGGTTTGGAACAACTTGAGGGTGAGTAAATGATGAAAGAATTTTTATTTTTGGGTGAAATATCCCTTTAAAGAAGCCTCCTCTTAAAAACTGATAATTTCAGACAAAGGGTCAGAATGAGGGTTGAAAATAATATTTTTTTTTCTATTTTTATTTTTATTGTGAAAAAAAAGTTATAATTTAACCTCAAAAAACATATTAAAATAAAAAAAAAGAAATCCATGTCATGGCCCCTTTAAGAAACTCGTTACATGGTAGATAAAACACCTGATTTGGCTTCAGTCTGACCTGATCAAAGAGCTATCGACACCACTGGAACACGCCATCTGTGGATGTGTGAATGTTTCAGATGACAGACCTCATGTTTGTTATACAAGCAGAAACATGTAACCACTTCACATGTCAGTGTAGGAACAATGGCTTAGACCTTGAGGAGAATTCACAGTGTATTTAAACTCCCCTGAAGCTGTCGACTACAGTGCAGCTGTTGAATGAAGCTCGTTTGAGAACACAGAATGTTTCTGCTTTATCAGCCCACTGGGGCTCTTATATTAGCACCCTGAAAGATTTACATGACATTTAACAACCACACCACTCTAGTTCATCATCAGCGGGACTATGGAAGAAAGCACATGCACTTCCATAATGTGACTCATTTCTAAGGGTTACGGTATAATTGACAGAAAATGTAAGGTAAAATTTGTTTGTGCACTTATGTATGATTCACGATAAGACTTGGAGCATGTATTAATAAAGCAAATAGAACATGATAGTCTCATAAGGGTAACATCTTTCAAAAAGATAAATATTAACTTTGGCATGTCGCAATTGGTCCCAAAACACACAAGATCCAATGGTACTTGACATCACTGACGTCAAACCTGTGTTGTAACACTTTTTGAGGTGGCAATTGCTTTATGAGTTCAAGAACTGTAAGATTCAAGTCTAAAGGTTTGGATTATAACTGAAATATAATTGATTACTTTTATGCTGGTTTAGTTCATTTTTTATTGTGTTAATTTTTTTTAGTATACTTCCTATAAACTAAAAATAAGAGAATATATTTTCAGTCTACTTTTTATGTAATTACCAGTGATATAACAAAATTATAAATAAATACATGTAAATGTGGCTTATACTGACAAGTATGCACAGAAAAGTCTAAGTATATTTGCCCTAAACTTGTCGTTAATCTTTTGATTGAGATATACTTAAAAAAGTGTAAGTATTTATTTTTTCTCACACATATTGGCTTCTTTGAGGCAGTACTGCGGGATATGTTTTACATACATCTTATAAACTTATGCTCAAGTTTACAGTAACAAGTCAGCTTTGGGTGGAATTGCTTAAAGTAAATAATACATGGGTGGAGCCACTGGTAGTGTACAAAGGTTCAAGTGTAAACATGAATAGTTGTAACCCAGTAGTATATAATGTGCAAAAATAATATATACAGTAGTAAACTGTAAGTGAGATGTAAAGTTCATTTAAGCTAAATTTACAAGTATAATTTCAGTATAAAGTTTTTTTTTTCACTAGTAGTTTGCTGAGAGAATCCTTCAAATTGTACTTTCATAAATGAAAAAGTGAGCTAGAAGCATATAACTAGTAAACTAACAGTTCATCTATAAGTTCACTTGTGTGTATATATATATATATATATATATATTACTGAAGTGATGTCTTAAGGAGCCTGTTTCCGCCACTGTTTAAAAAATAAAAAAGGTAATTGCAACTTTTTATCTCACAATTCTGACTTTTTTTCTTGCAATTGCAAGTTTACTTCTTGTAATTCTGACATGCAATTGCATGTTATAAAGACATAATTGTGAGATATTAATGCACAATTCTGAGAAATAAAAATTTAAAGATATAAACTTCCAATTATGACTCTTTCTCACAATTATGACTTTTTTTCTGAGAATTACGAGTTTATTTCTCAGAATTGTTTTCACGCAATTCTGACAATTGTGAGTTTATATTACGCAATTCTGAAAAAAGTCTGAATAGGCTATATGTCGAACGTCACCTGACCAAACCCGGAAAACAGGTCTCATCGCTTCCGCTTGTCGGAGAACGCATTAATAGCAGTAAATAATGGCGATATCAATAGACTTTAAAGGGAATCCGTTAAATTAGCTAGCTGTTTTTATTGTTGATGTTTTATTCGACTTAAATATATAAATGTTAGTGAAAAGAGTAAAAAAAAAAAACTTTTATATATCAATCCACATATGTGATGGACATTGGTTATGATTATCTTTAGTGTCTACTTTGAAGTCATCTTGAGTAAAACAGCTTCATATTTAACGAGGCATATGCAAAACGCGTGAACCGGAAGCAACGAGACCTGGTTAGCAGAATACGAAGTCTGTTGTGCATAACCCCTATTGTGAGATAAAAAGTCACAGCTACCTTTTTTTTGTTTTTCAGTGATGGAAACAGACTTCCATAGACATTTCAGTGGTGCAGGATAAAAGAGTAATGCTTCCTTATGAGAGTGTTGCAATGGTTATTAATTTTGATTTCATGTTGACTTGAAAGTTGTTTAAAGCTCTGTCGGGCTCTGCCAGCACATTCTGTGCCTTGGCAAAGACAGAAACTAATGGTTTGGTTAATGTGTGCTTGTTAAAAACCTCAAGGGGTGGCAATGAAACAATACTGATGGTGTTTGGAGAGAAGCAAGAGTTTGATGACAAGAGTTAGCAAAAATGTTCGAATGTTTATGAACAAAACAGTGTAGTAGATGAACGAAGCTTTTAGCCATTGCAGTCTGCATGCAACTTATGCAAAGGCTTGCATGGATGTTGTGGTCAGCGTGTGTATTTGTGAACTTTTCCATAGAGTCATCACTACAAGTTTTAAGAGCGGGTCTGGACATGCATCAGTCGTTTCCAAAGCCTGAGCAACCACATGTCAGTAATTCCCAGAGGGAAGTGGAGAAAGGACATAGTAAAAAGGAAACAGCAACAAAAGAAAACAGAGAAGGACCAAAGAGTTAACATTAAAGGGGTCATGACATGGATTTTTCTTATTATTTTAATGTTCCTTGAAGGTCAATTATAATGTTTATAAAGGTGTTTTGTTTTTTTTGTTTTTTGCACACACACACACACACACACACAGATATATATATATATATGAGATACATTTTCAACTTGACAGGGTGCTTTGGAAACACTGGAATTATTGGGGTTTAGCTCTGAAAATATTCAGGGTTTGAAACTATTATTTGCCCCAATGCATGCTACTTCCACATTCTCAGTCTCCAGTAGAAGTCTATGGTAGTGATGCAATTCTCTTTTTCCTTTTAAGTCCTTTTAAGGCAAGTCATTTCACTCTGTGGCCATCTTTGAAATGCCTCTCTGGCAGTCATTTCAGTCATGCAAGTACAGCTCCTAACTCCTTGAAACAAACATCAAATTCTCCAAAGCTGTTCACCAAACTTAAATTTCATATAAGAAAACACAAATGAAATCTGATAACAACTGTCTCATAAATGTTGTTTATTATGCTCAAATAGCATTAAAAAGCTTATTTTTAAGGCTAGATGAGCCATTGTGCATGTGCGTGTCTCAGAACGTTGACAGTTGGCAGCTGCAAATAGTGCCTTTACCAATTAACGATTGGTTCAGTCATTTCATCAAGCCAGTGAATGTGCTTGGGAAGCACTGAAATTAAGGCTGCTTCCATCCTTAAAATTTCAAAGACAGCGGTAAGAACAAGGTCAGACTGCAGACATTAGAGACAACAAAGCTACAAACCGGCAGAGGGCGAAAACAACTCTCCACTGACAGGAATGACCGCCAACTCATAAAAAAACCATAAGATGACATCAAGTGACCTACAAAAAGAATGGCAAACGGCAGCTGGGGTGAAGTGCATGGTGAAGACGGTTCGAAACAGGCTCCTTGGGGCAGGGCAAAGCTACAAAATATATAAAAAAAACTCATCAATGAGAAGCAAAGAAGAGCCAGGCTGAGGTTTGCAAAACACCATAAGGATTGGAATTTCCAGCTTTGCCCAAACCTGGTTGTCTAATAGTTAGACGGAGACCTGGAGAGGCCTACAAGCCACAGTGTCTCACACACACTGTGAAATTTGGTGGAGGATCGGTGATGATCTGGGGTACTTCAGTAAGACTTGAATCAGGCAGGACAATGCTATATGCCACACAGTCAGGTCAATCAAGGTGTGGATGTAGGACCACCAGGTCAAGACCCTGTCATGGCCAGCCCAATATTCAGACCTGAACCCCATTGAAAACCTCTGGAATGTGATCAAGAGGAAGATGGATGGTCACAAGCCATCAAACAAAGCCAAGCTGCTTGAATTTTTGCACCAGGAGCATAGGCTCCGATCCCGTGGGTGCTCAAGCCCCTGAGCACCCACGGGATTGGAAAACACAAGATAGTCTCTGTTCATTTTAACCAATAAGAAATGGATTGCAGCTTGTACGACTTTATTCTCATTTTCATAGTTAATTTATGGCAGTTTTTGGCGTTATTTTAATGGCAAATGTCAAGAGTGCATTATTGTAATACGAGAGGTCGCCAGCACAAATCTCTTGGCTTGTAGTGGACTTGCTCTCCCATATAGAGACCATGGCTCTGTGCTCCCTCAGATATTAGCCTGCGTGTGCGCCCTCAAACTTTGTCCTGTGTACGCGCGAATAAGTGCTTATTGTAAACTGGTATTTATTAAATCATTTTATTTAGTCAAGCACAGCCCTCATAGAAAGAATGTGTGTATTATCTGGTTACTAAATAATGTATTTGCAGTCCGTGCGTTTCACTTCGCAAGATAAATCAAACGCACCATTCAACAGAGTATCGGCCTACTCAAGAAAAAACTAAAACCAAGTATAACTGCTGAGTAATGAGAATTAAATATTTGAAAATATTAAATTTGTTCCGTATGTGTATGATAACGTATCCCAATTATTAATTAGTCTTGGAAGGGGGGGGGGGTGAGCACCCACCAGCAGAAACATAAATCGGCACCTATGACCAGGAGTGTTAGGCTATAAAGTCACCCAACAGTAATGTGAAAGACTGGTGAAGAGCATGCCAAGACACATGAAAGTTGTGATTGAAAATCAGGGTTATTCCACCAAACATTGAATTCTGAAATACAGAGTTCTGGCATGAAACTCTAGATGGTGCAGTCCGATAGGTCTAACTCAATCTGACCTAATGACATCATTATCACATGACACAGCTGGTTGGTTCTCTCCTGTATCGGTGATGAGCTCGCTGCTCAACATTAAAAAATATGACTAGTGCTTGCTGTAGCAGTTTGCAGCATGCCTCAGAAACCCTCCACCTGTATAGATCTGCTACGAGGTGATTCATGTATGCTATATGGGGGTTATTAGTATATGTTATATGTGCAGCAGCAGTATTTCTTACATGCTCACAGCAGCATGTTGCGGAGGTACTGGCAGCAAGTCTTGCTCTGCCGCAGCAGCAGCAGCGTAGAAGATCTATTCCACCAAGACCAAATACATTAACATTGTTGTGTACATTACCATACCAATCACTCCGAGAGTTGTCATGACAGAACTCTTTCTAAGTTAAAACACGAGTACTGTGCTGTTTAAAAATGAATATGAACTTGTTTTCTTTGTATTATTTGAGGTCTGAAAATGCTGCATCTTTTATGTTATTTTGACGAGTCGTCATTTTCTACAAATAAATGTTCTAAATGACAATATGTTTATTTGGAATTTGAGGAAATGTTGTTAGTATTTTATAGAATGAAACATTTTTTTTTATTTTACTCAAACACATACCTATAAATAGTAAAACCAGAGAAAAGTATAATTTGGCAGTGGTCTCTAAAATGTTTCCAGAGCTGTATGTCAAAATATCAAGGAAAATGTACTATGCCATGACCCCGTGTTGATATGAAGATATGCCCTGTTCCTATAATTATATTTTTTAATATTCATATTTTTATACATTAATAAGTTATATGTATATATTTTTAAGTACGGTTGTTTGTAAAGCACAGTTTGCTGTAGAAAAGGAGCTGTAACTCCATTACTCCACCTACACTAGGCCTACTTGTATTTAACACTAATATATACAGCTTATGTAGACTTTAAAGTGATTGAAACTACTTTGTTTTTTTTTGCCAAACTGCTTTGTAAAAGCTAAATGTGGGAAAGTTATATAACAAAATGTGTTCCAACACTCCCCTTTCTCCTCTAGTTAACTTTTGGACAGGATTCTTTACTGTACTACAGTATTTCATGTAGTACAGTACATTATTTCACAGTACAGTATTTGAATTTGTGCATAACAATCTGTCTTTCCATTAGATATTGTGGACTGAATTGTGAGTTTTGTTTATTGAAACAATTCATGTGTCACAATGGCATAAAATAAGTGCAAAAAAGGAAATGTAATTATATAATAAAACACTGCATGGATGTGAAATGTTTGTCAAAGGAATTCTGTAGCAATTTAAAACACTTGCAGTTTAAAAATGTCATAACAAAGAGGACAGTATCTACAAAGGACTGTAGTTTTACAGTAACTAGCCAGTATTTGTCAGTGATGAGTGACACTGTATTCATTTTGCGAACAGTGTATTCTCAGCCGTGTTGTCTTTAAACTAACACACAGAACACAATTGCCATCACTCAACACTGCCGATGTCAAACAGGGCAGAGAAAAACATGAAGCCTCTATAAATATACACACTAATGTTCCTCATACAGATGTCAGCACGAGGCCAACACAGCTGAACACCACACAACAAACATACAGTACACACGCATAGATACAGACTCACTAACACAAACACATCACTTGCACAAACGGCTGAAATTTCACCTAAAAAGCAGCAGGAAAAAAAATATATAAGTATATTTTGCAAGAAAATTAAGCCTGTTTTAGGAGCAGATTCTTTGCATTTTGACAACTGAGCACATTCTTCTTAATGTAATAAAAACAATGCATTACTTTAATTTAATAATTTAATATAAGTATTTACAGATCATGTATGTATTTGTTGTACTGTCAGTCCCTTTACTGTAAAACAATAATAACTGAATCGAATAGATACATTACAAATTGTGACACAGTAAATCACACAATGCAAACAATCTTAATGGTCCTAAAAATGGTCCTGAAAAATAAAATAAAATAAAAATAATAATAATAATAATAATATGATTTGATTTAATAAATGTGAAATGTGTCCCAGACATGTTTTGCTGAGATTGACCAATGCATTCCTTTAGCAAAGCTGTAGATATTTTTGAGAACTAACAAACCCTGACTACAGGAGGACCTGAAGAGGCAGACATTTTCCCGTGACACTCAGTATCGTGTGCAATATGAAGTTTGAAATGTTCACCATTCAATCCTATTCCTCTAGTGTTCCACTCAGACCCTGTTCACAGAAACAGGCTTCAGAGAACAGCTGTGCACGACAATAAAACCTACAGCGCACATAATAAAAAAATAAAAAAATAATAATTAAATCAGTTCATTGTTGCATGCTCCAATCCCATTAGCTTTCTTGTAAGTCTCATACTGCACGTCATGAGCCTTCACTTCCATTATTTAGTGCAAACACTTCTCTTTTATGAGTTTACATTTAATTGAAATTTGAAAGGTTCCTTTGACATGATTTTCTTTATCAGTTCAGCACCATTAGACATCTTCATTGTACATTTGGCATGCAATGCTACACGGCTGCCTTCATGGTACAATCAAATTATGAATCTAGAAGGCACAATAAATTAATGGGAATTAATAATGTAAATAAACATTTTAAAAAAAAATAACAAAGCATATACTTGGTTTAATATTGAGCTTGTTTTATGAAATGCTTTAACGAAATGTCTTTGTGTGCCATTGTAGAGAGACATCGCTGAGAAAGTCTGACAGTTTATTTTCCCATCTTTCCTTTTGCTTCCACTTTTGCTTGACTGTCCCTTCTCCTTTCTCCTGTCCACGTCAGTTGTCTCAGCTCCTGATTTTCCTTCCCACTGAGATTTTATTTCTGTGTGTTTGCTTACTTATCGTCCATAGAGAGATAAAGCCACGGAGCACTTCTGAAGAAAACATAATGTTATGCAGTCAGATGAACTCTAACTGCACTTGCAGTTCCTCACCACCATGTTGGACAACTGCTCCACCTAGAAACAGAGCCAAGACAAAATGACTCATTCACATTCATTCATTCAGGCAAAAATGACCATTTTAAGAGACTGGGGAGATACAGACATTTTTTGTGCATAACATGAAGTACTTTCCATGTAAACTTCTTTTTAGATAATAGATATACCAAATTGTTCTCACTCCAAAGAACACACTATTTGTGCCTTTACTGCCTTAAAAGTACATTGACACCAGTTCTGGGATATCTATTAGTCTATATGCATGAAGTTGAGAAGCAATTCAAATAGTCAGAAAGAGGCATTTACCTTGTGTTGTCTTCCCACGTAGTACAGAATCGGCAGAGGGTCGAGGACTGCAGGTGCACAGCATGGCTGAGCAGATGCACCAGGGTTGTGGTGTTTGTACAAGGCTAATATCTGTGAGACACAAATACACATACCATTTGATACTGCAATGAAACAGTGAAGCAGTGCATGTCTGCACCCTGTAAAATAAGTGTTCATAAGAGCAAACTGTTATGTGAACTCACATTGAAATGCACTGAGACCATTGACCCCTGATCAAATATAGAGCTTAGAGTGATTTGCACATGATAACGGATGGCTGAAAGTTATATTATAACCATATTTTAATCATGAGTTTAGTTGTGTACTTGGTAAAATATTTTAACGTAAAAAAATTTTTAAAGGTGTAAAATTGCACCATGAAACACAATTAAAATTGGTGTAACACTAATTAGAAAAGATAGACATTAGTTTAAATGTTGTGCATGAATTTATTCTGTTAATCGGATTCACTTAAATATTAAAACATTCATTATACAAATTATACAATTTCTTATAATCCCCTGCTAACTATTGCAGTTTAAGAATTTACTATGTAGTGACCAAAATAACATTCATAAATTACAAAAATACCCTAAATTGTAGCTCAAATTAGCAGTCCATAGATTCCAGCTCTGGACACTCTTGGCATTCTCTCAAACAACTTCATGGAGTGCATCTCTATGGCTTTTTAAACAGTATTGAAGCATTTGTCAAGTATGTTGACTGCTTTTCCATCACTATAGTCCAACTTTCCCAAATCTTAAAACTATATTTCTGTACAAAAATTATTTTAAAGATTTAAGCAAAAGCCTTTGTATCAAATAGTTTTTACAATAATAGGAAACAATGCTAAACATGTGTCAGCATTTGAAAAAAAGAGAACTTTTCAAAATAGAATTTCATTACCTCAGTTGACCACTGTACAGCATGTGTCACAAAGCTAGAAGGCAAACTGTGTGTCTATTTAATTTCAAATAATTGTTTGTGTTTTGTTTAGTCAAGTGACCTTTATTTATATAGCGCTTTAAACAACATGTTTTGATGCAAAAATAATTCATGTCAGCTGTAAAGCAGCTCAAAAAAGACAAACATTAAGAGTCATTATTCAGATTAATTTGATTCAGCTTTGATTCACAGTGTCGTTTTGTCCACCCTGTTACTTATATGCAGTTGTTACACTGATCTTGCCTTCTAAGTACCTCACGTGTCCATCTGGATACTATCTGCATTGTAAATGCACTGCTGTGAAGGAGAAAGTTTACCTAAAAAGGAAAATCCTGTCATCATATACTTTCCCTCATGATTTCCAAACCTGTATCAGTTTTTTCTTCTTCCATAGAACACAAAGAAAGATATTTTGTGAAAAGTTTCAGTGTTTTTGTCCATACAATGAAAGTGGATTATTTGTCTTTTGTCCAGTGTTGTTTTGAACCCCACTGACCTCCATGTTATGGGCATAAAAAAAACAAAAAACTTATTGTGAATTCTTGTGAAATTTGAAGCTTGTATAGGTACAACTCAAAAAGCTAAAAAGAACATCACTGTTATAATTCAAGATGCAATGACATAAAATGTATGGCATTTCAGCCGTTGGGGCAACTAGTCATTCAAAACTTGTTTTTGACAACTTTAGCACTTCTTCTCTATCCTCCACAAATGCCCCTCTGGATAATACTGTACCTCTGCATTGAAAATGAACTAATGTACTGTACACAGCCACAGGAGCAACACTGCATACTTATTACATAGATTCCAACTCAAAGAAATCTTTCATCAGTTTCTTAGGATGGTGTTGTGTATCCTTGCTCTAGAAATGACAGGAACCAACCAGAGCAAGCAAATATTGCAGGCAGGAAATTTAAGGCATTTACACTGCAGTTCTTGATGCACAATTCCACTTTCTGGACTGTATCCGATTATTCGATTATTTGATTATTTATTTATCCGATATTTTCTTTTAAAAGTGACCTATATCTGATATCTGTATTTACACTACACTTGGCAAAACAATCCAAGGTTGAGGGAGAATTCGATTTAACCTGCGGACTAAAAAACTTTATTTTATGAGCGGCCACATATGAGGTGTTTCTTGGAGGTTATAGTGCATTGAAGAATGATCATGTGACATTTACGTACACCAAGTTAGCTGTAAATGTGAAAAAAATAACTGTTTCCATTGCAGTTTTGCAAAATATTTATTTTTCGAATTGCCTAAAGAACCACCTCATGTGAGCGCAAAAACTTTTTTGCGATGTATGGGAGTTTTTGCGAAATTGACGCGTTTCCAATGGGCATACTTTCTATTTGCAATTTCAATTTGCGCAATTTGAAGGGTAATGGAAACACGGCTAGTGTAAAAGTATCCCAATTCCACTAGAAAACTGTGGAGTTGGCAACACTGCCCGGAAAAGCATCCACCTGAGTTGACGTCATTCGCCACCTTCGCTTTTTCAATGATGTACGACTCACATTAATGGGAATATCTGATCAGAGCGCTAACATGGCAGATGCAAATGCACATAACCAATTCATATCAGACTTATTTACACATATGAATATGGCCTGAAACTGATCCGAGAATATTGGAATCCATGTGCTTTTTTCCTGCATACACATTCGTAGGTCATTCGATCTGTGCCACATGGGAGGAAAAAAACAGAAGTGGGTCACTTGAACCATGTGGCCTAAATGTGATGTTTTTTGTACTAAATTGTAAACAAATTAGAAATAGTGCATCCCAAATCATGTTAAAAATATTAACCCATAAAGGTTCTGGTGTTCTGGGAAAGTGTTCACTTTGTATGTAATTTTAGGCTAATATTGGCATAAGCCTTTGCACAGCACCAAAGAAGAGTTTAAGAATTCCTTTCAACTTGTCCAGGTGAAGAAAACTGGCAAGGAGCATGTTCAGACTGTAGCTTTTGTTATACAGTCACTGGTGAAGTACATACTTTTAAATACCTATGTGTCAGCTTCACTGGTCAAATGGGACAGGGGTGAAACAGCTCCCTACCTGAGCGTATTTGTTCTCAGCATTCCAGATGTAGGTACAGGAACCCATGCAGTAGTTGGCAAAGTATCCCTTCGGCTTGTGGATCCACTTCCAACCCAGATCTTTCCGAAAGTCAATGTAAAGCTTCCGCATACAGCAGGTCTCAGTTTTTCTGCCAGAGAATGTTGGGAAAGAGGGAGTCTAATTATCTTATTGTGTGCTCAGTGGTGCCTACTTGCATTACATTTTTACACCTCAGTTTTAGATATAGAAATACTTGATGGTGGGATGGTGAATTATTGAATTACAGCTGCCCTATTCATTTTTCTCCCTGCTGGAATTTCCATGCATAATTTTATGTTTTAATCATTTTTTTTTCCTGATTTATTTCTGTGTGGCAGTCCACCAAATGTCTGAAGTCCTCTTAAAAGATATTTCAAAGGTCCATCTGAGTTCTTATTTAAATGCAATCAGTTATGTCTTAGGTGAATATTAATAGTTGGGAAAGTATTGAATGCTTGTCTGCATATTAGATCTATGCATTGTCTTAAAGTGACAGCAGCCTAATAAACCTGCTGCTGTCTCAGTCATTTAATGTTCTTCACTGAATAACTTTAGTAACTTTAATAACAATCAATGTATATTTAATGATGTATAACATCATTCAATTTTGTAAGATAGGCTATTATTTTTAGTAGGCTAAATTGATTATTTAATTTGTATTTTTTTCTATTAAATTTGTCATATTGTTTGTAATTTTCTTCTTTTTTTATTTTTTATCTAACATTGAAACTGCTCTGTAAGAACAGATTAAGGGGTCAGGGGTCATTTTGGAGTTTTTATGGATGCACTGACAGGGCCGTCTAAGCAGTTGTGCTTAGGACCCCCAGAAATCCAGAACCAGCACTGCCAATCAGAATCAAGAATTTAACAATGTCACAATGTAAAGGATATTCAAATTTGGTCCAAATGAGAAGAGTATAAGTATTTGTTATCTGTACTCCTATACTGTATCTATAAACAAAACATAAAAAGTGAAAGAGAGCAAACAGACTTACTCATCACAAGTTTCATCAGTGCCAACAGCTCGTTTCCTGCGAGCGGATGCAAGGGAGTTACCATTCGAAGGCAAAGATAAAGCCAGAATATAAGGCTTCACCATCATCTCTGCCAGACCAGCAGTGTCACCTCTCTGCTTGTCTAGTCCTGAAAACACATACACATACAGTACACAGAGAAAAAGATTACATCAAATATTATATCAGTTTGGATTATTTTGGCATACATTTCCAGCACTAGGTTTCAGATTATTGAGATTATCATACCTGATATACCGAAGAGGAATTTATCAGTACTCTGCTTGTCTGTTTTACAGCCACAGTATAACCTCAGCTCTAAACTTTCTTCTTCTTCTGTTAAAACACACACACACACACACACACACAGTTTATTTGGGTTTTGCACTGTATAAGACATTTAACACATGCACTAACATCAAAGATAGAAATAAATGGGTACATAAAAATTGGTCACATACTAATCAAGTCCATTCAGAATGATTAATATAGTTGTTTCAGCCAGTTTTTCTTAAAATTACCATCATTAATTTAATCGGTAACACTTTACAATAAGCTGTCATTAGTTAACATGAACTAACCATGAACAACACCACTGTTCAGCATTAGTTAATGCTTGTTTATGTTAACTTACACATATATTAATGCATCTATTCATGTTAACAGCTTAATTAGTTAACATTAGTTAACACATTAGTTAACATGAACTAATCATGAACAATAATTGTAAACAGCTTTATTTAATGTTTGGTAATGTAGACTTGCTGTACATATTTACATTGATATTCATGTTCATAGGCATTTTACTCTATACTTATATTGAACAAAGCACTTATTAAGTTAATCAGTTAATGTTGAAGTAGTGTACACTTTATAATAAGGTTCACAAATTCCATTAATATGTGCTTTGTTAATGGTAAATCATGTTAATAAAGAGTTTACAAATGTTAGTTCATGTTAACTAATGTGTTAACTAATGTTAACTAATTAAGCTGTTAACATGAATAGATGTATTAATATATGTGTAAGTTAACATTAACTAAGATTAAATAATGCTGATCAGAGGTGTTGTTCATGATTAGTTCATGTTAACTAATGCATTATACAATGTTAACTAATTAAGCTGTTAATGTAAATAGATGCGTTATGTGTAAGTTAACATGAATAAACATTAACTAATGCTGAAAAGTGGTGTTGTTCATGGTTCATGTTAACTAATGCATTAATTAATGTTAACTGATGACACCTTATTGTAAAGTGTTACCATTTAATCTTTTAAATTAAGGAAAGGAAGCTATCGGTGCTCACTTATACAGTAGGTACATAGTTTAGCTTTCCAAATTTACTACACTTCTGTGAATGGTGGCCATAGTTAAACAGCTGTATTTCAAATAAGAGTTTAGTCACATATGAATTCATAATTCTGGATTATAATAGTTAATTTAAAGTAACCCTGACTACTTTTCTGTTTTTGAACTCTTTCACCTTTATTAGACATGACAGTAGGAGAAAAGACAGGAAATGATTAGTTTCAGTCTCGGACGTCAGAAAGCCCACACTCTGTTAGCTAACTGTCTGATGCAGACGGCACACTAACCTGAAGACACTTTCTCAAAGTCTAAATCTAATTGTCTGATTTTACAGGATTTCAGGGAGACTAGTGTGCGTCTATCTTCAACAGTCTGCCGAGAAACCAAGCTGTGTTTCAGAACAGTCTTCCAAAAGACAAGTTCCAGAACTGCAATAATAAGCACTTCAGAGGAGCAAGTAAAAAAAAAAAAAAAATCATGCCGTGTAGTATCTTTAACTTCTTAATCCTTTTTAAACATATTTGTAAAAATGCACTGAAAAAAAGAATCTGAACTGAAACTGTCGTAATTGATGATTGCTTTGGAATACAGACCTAAGGTTGGTCTCTTTTTAAAGAAGATTATTGGTGAGGTGAAAGATATAATGTTTCAAAATGTTATAAAATGTTACAAAAGTTTAGGTTTACTATAAAGAAGATGTACTTTATTTTTTTATGTTATATCAAATAAATATTACACAAAATATTCTGGAATCTAAAATTGATGAAAAATAAAAGCCATATGTCTTACTAAGTTATGCTCCAAATTTGAAGTTGATATCACAAAAATCGAAAAAATATGATTTTGTTTAGGTGCTATACCAAAATAGTCACTGGATGACACCTAAACTCCACTGATTTTTTTTTATGCATTTTCCTTTCACACATGTATACATTTATGTTACAATATTACTAATATTAAAATAAATAAATAAACAACCCACAAAATATGAAACATTGAGATTCAGACCTTTCCAACAATATTTTTTGTAAATATTAGAAAAAAAATTGATAATAAAATATTATAGCAAATTTTGTAATATGATGCTTGACAACGCCCACTAGGGGGAGGAGCCCACTAAAAGGATTTAAAATAATATTTCCATGGTAAAGCAAAATCCAATTTCAAAACGGTTTTCACAGGATGAATTTTGAAAGATTAATCTTTCAAATGGCAACTAATTACTAATATATGTGATGGGGAAAAGGCAATAACAAAGACAGCCAAGCAGTTAACATGTTAAAAGACATTTAAAAGTTTTGTGAAAAGGACATATTTGAAAGTGGCTGCCCACAAGGTTATGGCTCTGACGAACTACAATGTTTGTAATTCCCTGAAAAAAACATTGAAATTGCCAACGTTACTGCTAGAGTTTGTTTATGCAAAAATTGTTTGTTATAATTATAGTGTTCTGGAAAAAGCCCACCCACAAATCATGACATTCTAAATAAGATTGTGCTGTTCCTTCAATATTTTTTATGCGCCAGATCCAAACACTTATAAGTAAAGTAACAGTACACCTCTCAATAGAGTTTCAAGAATTACTGATGTCTGTTGCACAAAGGATGCAAAATGAATACTGTACTGTGGTCTGCAAGTTCTTATTTGTTCTCATTTCAGCGCCAATAACAGATCCCTGCATTATTGTCTCACTGAGGTTTTGACTGTTTTAACCAAACAGATTTGGAACATAATTTGGGAATACATTCTTAAGAGCACATCTCAAATACACTCATCAATCGCAATTGGAAAACTACAACTGATGTTAGCTGAATGCTGGCATGACCTTACCTGAACCCTGCAGCCATTCTATAAACGTCTGTTTCACGTCAAACGAGAGCCAACGATTGGACAAATCCTTGGAGACAAAGCGGGTGCCCAGATACCGAGCCTGATCGCCTGTTCCACGATACAGCTCCAGCCTCTGCTCCTGGTCCATTGTAGGATTCTTAATCCGAATCCGTAACTCGGCTTGAGACAGCAGCCGCTGGTCCGGAATACTCTGCCTCATCTCTGACACGTTAAAAGTCATCTGATGCTTTGTGCCATTCTGAGCTACAGAGAAAGTGAGAGACAGAAAAGTTCACGGTTATTTTAAAGCTCAGACATCACTCTTTTGTCAAATTAACCATTAATGCACAAAAGAAATACCAAATATGAGCCAAATCTTTGAAAGATATTTAGAGTTTAGTTTGAGGCACTAAATAAACTAGGTGGCTATCCATAATCAGAATTGTATGATCGGCTTTGTTTTGACTTGTTTGTGTTTATTGTTTATTGGACTGTAATTTGATGCTTTTTAAGTCAGTCAGATGGTAGTTCTTGGCCTTTATAATACTGTCAAGGCAGCATTTGTGTTGTATGGTTTAATGAGGCTTATGCTGCCCTTGCCTGTATTTTGGTTGTAGCTGTGTAATTTAAAGAGAAAGCTATCATTAACCCGTGTTCAGGGTTGCTATAAACTGGTTTTGCTGATGTTTAACATGGGGAGGAGGCCTATAGTGTTGGATGAGTTACCTCAGTCTCATTATGTTTACGGCCACTGATAAGCCTGCCATCTACTACTGGCTAAATGTCAGCTCTACCTTGATTTTTCAACCTGCTGGAGAGACTTCAACTCTTCTAGCATCTAATGCTGGTGTGACGTATCCCAGTCTTCAAGCAAAAGAAGCTAAAGGCCAGTTGCATAAACATAGCCACTATATTAAGACTGTCTTACTAACTATTTGACCAACTAGCAGTTAGCCAAGTCTTTCTTTTCAAATTTGAATGATACCAATTTCATTATTAAAAAACAATTTACCATTTAAAAAAATTATACCAATACGACCAAGTGTCAACTGCTTAGAATAGTCTTAAAAGTTAGTCATCTATTTTTTCTTTCTTTTTTATAACTTTAAAAATGGTAGATTTGTCTAATTTGAATCTGAAAATTAAGACAGATTACCACTTGGTTAACTGCTAGTCAAACTAGTTTTTTAGACATGGTGTTAATATAGTGGCTATGTTTATGCAACTCTTCCCAGTATTGATGAAAAAATGACAAGACTATCAATCCAATAATATCAATCCACAAATGTGACTTTGAAAGCAGCCTGTAATCATTCATTTGGCCAGATGAGACTGAGCCTGGTGATTACCGCTCTCGCCGTGGGTTTTGTTTAGCTGGGGTTTAAGAGACACTTAATATTCAGTATACTGCATTATTGATTTGACTGCACTGACACTATTGGATGAGAATGAAATTTGAACTAATTTGAGCTGGATGATGACACTACTGTCTTCTGTTGAGCTGCTTTATTGCTTAATTGCCTTTGTTTTATGATTGATGCTTTTTTTTTGTCAGTGAACTAAATTGAAACAATATTGAACTGACTCAAGCTGAATAATTACACCATTGTCTTCTGTAGAGCTGCTTACTGAATTATTTATATAATTGATGAACTTTACACAGTTACCGAAGTGAACTGAATAGTGACATTTGAATTTCTCATATTGGATGAAGTTTGCATCATTGATTCTGTTATTTTCTTATATATTACTGTGAATCTGCTTTGACACAATTTGTATTTTATAAAGCGCTATAGAAACATAGGTGACTTGACTAGACTTGCCAGTAGTTTATTACTTAGGGTTTAATTGAAATATAATTAAAATAAATCCTAATCCTAACTGTAAGAATCTGATTTAGCAAACACTACTAATTACACACACATCAGACGGAAAACTTAAAAGAGACCACGCTGAATGAAACACCCATCACTCATCCATGATTAGTAGAGTATATTAAAGCAATGTTATCATTGCATTCAGTGTGCTTAAATAAAACTGAAGAAGAAGGAATAACTGGATGATTTATTCAGATAGCTTGTAGGGATACATTTTAATTAACTTGGCACTAACTCTGCTGTATGTAGCTGTTAGTGGGATCAGTTTAACCAGTTCAGTCTTGATACATGAGATCTATACGTTAGTCACACCATCCAGTGTTACATTCAGAGCACTAGGGCGACTGGGGAAGTTTTATAGTTCCAGAAAATGAAATGGATATATATATGAGATATTTACTCTGCTCTATTTCAATGTGATTGCAGTTATTATTTATTTATTTGACTTAAATGTCCATTGTCCCATGCAACTGATTTCCAACATACTGTTCTAGTGTCTCTCATATAACTCCACTCTCTCTTTCTTCCCATATAATACATTTCCTTCAAATCAGTATTTCATGTCTATTTATATATTTATTTTTAGTCATTTTTGCAGCTATATATCACATGTTATGCAGGAAACCAACTACACCAACTCCACACATGGCATTAAAACAAGACATTATTTTTGACATTTAAAGCTTGACATTTAAATGCAGTGTTTGTCAGAGAGGGGACTTCCTGTGCTGGAGCTCAGAGTCGTGACAGTCTGAGAGCAGATGATAACATGATTGAGATCCATCAGAGGTTGCTGGACATCTGCTGGAGGATGAAGGATGGGTGGAACATTCTCTGTGGTTAATTCCACTAACCATCCATCCGCACGCAACTACTATCTTCAGAAACACTTTCGATTAGGGAACACATATTCACTATTAACTAAGAGTTTTCCCTTAGTAAACTCCTAATTTGCTGATTATTGAGTAAGAAAAGTACTTGTAGTTGTTAAGTTTATGTATGGTGTAGGATTAAGGGATGTAGAATATGGTAACAACAAGCCATAAATATGTGCTTTATAAGTACTGATAAACAGACAAAAATAATAGGCTATGCAAACTAATAAGCAACTAGTTAATAGTGAATAGTGTTCTATAAAGTGTTCCAACTACTACTATTATTACTAGTACTACTACTTCTAATAATAATAATATATTTTTTTATTTTGTTTTTAGAGTGAAATGTGACCTGGATATGCTCTCATAAGATTTACTCAATATCAATAATACTTTCTCATTAGCTTGGTTATAAATAGAGAGAGATAATACGTATAAAAATAAGCAATGCACTGTAGTAGTTGTTGTATTGTCTTAATAAATAACCACATGGTAAACATCCAGCAATGTGAGAGTACTATACAGTATATATAATTTATTTTCTTTTATTGTGGTTTTGGGTTAAAATGTGACCTACATGCTTTCATAAGATTTATCCGATAGCTAAAATTATTTTTTTTTCTCATTAGCTTGCTACATTTTGGAAATGTTCTATTCACTGTTGAGGGAAATATCACATTGATTTGGAAACTATTTTATAATGGGTCCCATGTATCAACACCTGTGGCCATATATAAAAGGTGTCAAGGGCTGAAGGCACTGCTCTTTGTTGATGGTGTATGGTGGATCAGATGAGGGTGGAGAGGGATTTCTGTGTGTGTTTACGCAGGCTGGCGCTCAGGTAAACCCAGGACAGCTGTCCTAACATGCACTGAGACAGACCTATCATTAGTAATGGGTGCACCCAGATTCCAGCAGGCTTAAAAATCTGCCTCTCCAACACACGCTTTACACTCCTCTCCTCTTACTATCGCCATCCATAGAATCATACCTCTCTGCTTCCTCGACCTCGACTATCTGTGCTGCTCCAATCACATTGAGACATGACACTCTTTCCTGGCAGATGAGCTGTGCAGTCAGCACAATCTTTGACATGTGATAACATGAAATGAAAAATAGCACACATGCAGTAGAACAGACTGATTAACCTGAAGAAGGACATGGAAACTTGGGCATTGCTGCAGGACATGGCTGTAAATCTTGATTTGACAGCATAATTTATGAATACACAACTGCACATTCAGTACTACCTAGAAGACAATATCTCTTTCTTCATCTCTTTCATCTACCTTCAACTAACAGATACTATTGAGTTTAGCAAGTCATAAGGAAAAATAAATGTTCCAAATCAAATACAATGTGGCAAAATCTGCATTGTAGCAAGTTAAACATCTATGCTACTGAAAGAAAACATAATGGAAAGAACGAACACCATATTAGAATCTAATTTGGTGTTCGTTCTTTCCATTATGTTTTCTTTCAGTAGCATAGATGTTTAATAATTAGATGATGACAGCAATCCATAATCCTATAAAAACAAAGCTGTAATCCTGAAAAATATTTCAACACACTCTCATTGCTAAAAGTGGTGGTTCTATCTATTTCAAAATGGACAACAGTCAGCATAAGATCTGTGTTCAACAAGTCAAGAGGATTGTTCTGCTTTCTTGAATGCATTTAAAAGTATTGCAACAATAAAAATCCACAATATGAATGATTATTGGTGTTTCCTTAGGAAAGCATAGATAGTTCTACTATTAGAACAAACCTTGTTTTTTAATATATTTTTTCACATACAGGCAGGAATACATTACACCACTTTTGCTCAGATTTTTGCCCCGATTTACAGTCTGGACAAGTTGATGCTAGTTGCCAAATGTCAGAGTCAGTCTGCAGATTTGAGTTGACAGACTTCATAGAATTTTTTTTTTCTTTACCTACAGACTATGATTCCTTCCAATCATCGGATATCAAAACCTGTGTTGGAGAAAGTTACTTTGAAAGTAATGCATTACAATATTGCGCTACTCCATAAAAAAGTAACTGATTGTGTTACTTTTTATGGAAATTGATGTATTACGTTACTTTTGCATTACTTTTTGTCACCTGGGCTGGGCTTGCCTCGTTTGTTTTTAATATCAGAAAACCCAAAGGTAATTTTTTTTGGCACCTGTAAAGGCCCTTTCACGCCAAAAGTGAAATTAATAAGCCTCAGGCTGAAGGAAATGCCTCACTTGTCAACTTGCCTCACTTGTCAAATGCCAATTTCTGTCAACACAGAGACAGGAGAGGTGTCAGTGAAAAAATGGAAAGACAAAATAACCTGTTATTTATTTGAAAAAGTATTTTGTTGTAAATTCAAAAGTAATGCATTACTTTACTATTTACTTGAAAAAGTAATCTGATTACATTTCTTGTAATGCATTACCCGCAACACTTATCAAAACATGTTTGATATTTTGATCTGATTTTAGAAAACATATAGTGTTCATTTGCCACATGTTTCTATGTCAGTTTGCTGAGTTTGAAATGACTTGAAAAGTCTGGTAGTGTGTGATCCTCAGTCATCTAGTGTGTGATGTCCAGCATTTCCTCTGTAATTTACAAAGTCAGTGAGTGTATGATGCCTAGTGTTTTAAAATCTGCTTAGATTTTAGAGGTTGTGTAGTGTATTCCAGCCTTAACTCACCCAACAACGTTTAGCCTATGCTACAGACATAAATTATACCTGCAACATCCCAGAACAGTTTAGCAACCACATAGATGTTCTAAAAACTTACTCTAAAATCTCAGAAACTCAATGAAACACCCAGGAAACCACACACTACACCCTATGACTGGGGCCGTGACATTTGCTTGGTTTAAGCATGGGGTAACCATAACCATAACAACCTACTAATACTCTAATGAGCGTTAGTTGACAATGTAGATGCAAAGTTACTTATAATCAACAGAATTTTTAACGTGGATTATCAAAATGAAGTGTAAACAGATTTCTTCAGCAAATGTAAAAATGTAATTATTCATTTACAATTGTGGCTCCAACCTCTGGCTTGCTTCACATGCTGTGCATCAATTAATTCTTGTGTAACTTAGTCTTGCAAAAGTAAGCAATTACTACAGTACTACAGACTGTAAATACTGAGCGTGGGAGGCCTTGCACTTGCATCAGGACTTATTTATTAAAATGTATTCCACCTTAAACAAATCTAAGAAGCCTTACACAAACACAAGAACATAAAGAGGACTTTTGTCCCATGAGGGAAACCGCAAAAGGGGGAATTCAATGTTGCTATTTGGGACTATTTCCTCTAAATCTTAGTCACACCTCAAAAACAAGCAAACCTCTTTGCTGTCAAAAGGGCCTGTCAAAAATAGAGCAAAAAGACAGAACCAGTAAGGGACACAAAATAGACGATTCAGTTACAGGAAAGCCCCTAACCCCAGAGGAATACAGAAAAAGAAAACAGAATTAGTGAGAAGGACAGCGGATCTGACTCGTCTACCCTTATCAACAGTTTCTCGCCCATATTTCTCTGTCTCTTTGTCCTTGGTTTTCATCCTTCGAGCAAGCCCCATCTCCACAGAGGTCTTTATTCACCGTGCGTATCGGATCACAGGCCTGATGTTTATGTCTGAAGTGTTTGAAGTGGTTAAATGAGGTAAAGAGTGTGAGGGATGAAAGCAAGTGGGTGGTAAGCATCACATATAAAGTTATTTCCCCATCAAAAAAATAGATGTATAATGTATTAACAAGAGATCTAAAGGGTACAAGACAAAAACTGTGAAAGAAACCCAGCTTGATCAGAGCAATCAAACAAACTGATTCTTCAGAATGAACAGACAGAAGTGTGCTCAAAATATTCACCCCCTAGCAAGAACTTGTTGTTAAAGCTTCGAGTTTAACAATCTAACACATGAAGCCAACAGCAAAAACAACTAGGCTATTAAAATACCACAGATAGTCTGAGGGCAACGCTGAAATGGTATGAAATGCTGCCTAGCTCCCCTAGCGGCTGCATGAGGATCTGAAGTGAATGCCTGAGGGGTTTCAGGGGAACACAAACCTAGGAGACCATGATTCATCACAATACCAGTTGTTACAGCATTAGAGAAGCTAACATTAATTATCTGAACTGGACATGTTGGTCTGTTTTTCACAGAGCTAAAGAAGACTTGTGATACTTGAATGACACTAATGTGACACTAAAAAAAATATACGTATATATATATATTAAAGATTAAACCTTTGTAATGACTGGATGACTGTATACTATTCCACTTAATTAAATGGCTACTTACCAAATCAGCATATGTATTACATTTCTGTATATGAAATATACTGTAACAAGAAGTTAAAACACATATGAAACCTATTAGAAATTAAAACAATTTTATAGCCCATATAAATATGTATGTTTATGTACTGTATGTGTGATTCATTTTTGGACATATATGTCATGCTGATGTATATATCCTAAAACCATCAATACATGTTGATGTTATATAAGTAAATCTAAATGATAGACACATATTAAAAAGTAAACATACAGATTTGTTTTAATAAAGATGCATATATATACGTATATATATATATATATGTGTGTGTATATACAAATTTTCATCTTATTTACATCAACTTATAGGTAACATATTGTAGATTCACTCTTGATATAGGGCAATATTTGTCATATTTTACATTTCCATATAAGTAAATAAATGTGTGAGTTCACCTTATTTTAGTATCTAAAATAAACTGTAAAATGAAATGAGAGACATGAGACTAGCACAGACATGCAGAAAACCGTTGCCTGGGAAATAGATAAATTATAAAGCTGTCAATTCTAATTATAGTTATAAATTGATTATTATACAAAAATATTTCACCGCAGAATGCCGACATAAATAGGACATGATGTTAAATTATGTCTCTAAAGGCAAACACTTCGGAGGACACTTCTTACCTTGCCGGATGACGAACTTGTGCACCTCCTTGCCAAAGTAATCTTCATCTTCAGCCTGCACAGAAACGGGCTTCATCTTCATTTCTTCACTCAGTTCAACAGTGCTGTTGTACAGAGAAAGCATGGTATCTGGGATCTTCTGTCCATCATCGTCTACCTCTGATTCGGGCTCTTTGGCCATGCGCAGTTTACTGAGGATCTGACCGCGGATGGCCTCTATCCGTTTCTTCTTCACCACCTCCAGGTCCAGAGTTTTGCACGTGGACATACCTCCCGTTCTAGCCACCATGCACAGGGCCGACAGTACCAAACAAACCAACCTCATGGTGCTAAATCTGAGCCCAAACTGTCTTCAGGAAAAGAGAGAGGCTCACCAAGAGTCTGTGATTGATGCAGAGCGTTTGGATCAAACAGACACGGCAGTGTTGTTATTATGGAGATGATGCTACCCGATGATGATTCTGGAAAACACCTTGAATAATGAAGCCAACAGAACAGCTGATATCTAATAAGGGAAATTCCTGATGCCTCACCTGTTTCAGAGGTCCATCCAGGTGCAGTTTGACCAAATGGAACAACTCTCCCACGTAAACAAGCTTAGAGGCACATAAAGACCTGAACGCCGCCGAGCACTGACATGCACTTTTACATATGCGTCTAAGCATCAATTTAGTAAAAGATTCCCACGTTCACACACAAACGCAAGCTTTTCTCCTTTAGGCACAACTTTATCGCCGGCTCACTGTTGGCAGTCGCACACAGAAATGCTTGAGTCCATGTGTCTGGACTGACTCTTTTTCTCTCCTCTGGTCTTGGATAGTTCCCGCTGTGAAAACACGCAGAGGTCCAGATACAATGACACGTCTGTAAGCGTGTTTGCTCACTAACTACTCACAGCTTTCCACCCCTCTTGATGCTTCAGCCGATGTTTTGTCATCTCACACTAAAACCACTAAAGAAGCCCTGTTAATTATTGGACTAAACCAGACAACCCCATCCAGCTGCATCCTGCATTCGTAACAAGACAAAGGGAAGTGTCCAGCTCAGATTTCCTCAAAAGTTTGCTTTTACAACATTAGGTTTCCTCTGCTGGTCAGACTGATTTTCCGGAAGCATTCAGATAATCAAGTAACAGTAACGGTGACTTGCAGAGTTTGAAAGTTCTTCATTTAACATGCAAACCTTGTGTTAGGAAAAAAAACTGCTTTTGAGGCTCTGTAAACCACCCAAAATTATAATATAGAAGTTCAGTCAAGTTTGAATAACTCTATTCAGAGCAAAAGCTTCACAAGAGATCAGTTCAAATAAGTAACAGTGTTTCTTAGATGGCTTTTTAAGGGCTACAACATCAGTTTCTCTTCAAACAAGCTTTTCCCATTACAAAGACAAGTGGAAAGATCCATTGACACGGCTAACCAAACACACTGGTTCCCCCCCACCCCGACACACACTCACACATATTTCACTGAGAGGAATTGAAAGGAAAACAGATCCTCTCGGAAAATACCCTGACGTTTTGGCCCCGATGATGTAATGTGTCAGGAAAAATCTAACTAACCACGTCCAACCCACGAGTCTCGAGTGACAGATGGAGTAAACAAAAAGAGCTAAACAAATGAAGCGTCCATGAGTAGCCAGGCAGTAAACGCAAGAACCGCAGCAGTGACAGCCAATGTCCTTTTTCCTTCCCGTCTTGCCTTTGTTCTTTTCTGTTTGTCCACTTTTATGCCTTTTGACCTCAGTCTTGAGTAAAAAAAGTCCCTCAGACCCTCCTTCCCTCTCGTACAGCACTCTTTCTATTAGCTCCCTCTTGTTACACACTCCCTCTCCTCGCTTGTCAGAGCTTGCTGGTGATAAAATGATTTGTGAGAGCTTTACGTTCCAATAACTTCTCTATCCCACTCGAGCTTACTCACTCGCTCTCCTTTAGGGTTGCTGTTGCTTCACTAGTGCTCTCCGCCCAGGAAATGAGGCTAACAGACTCTCTGACATCTGTTGCTCACACAGCGCTTCTCTTATACTGGCCAGGAAGCCCTTAGCAGCTTCTGGAAGACACACACACACAGTGAAAGGACAGACAGGTAAATAACATGGGCATGCCACTAACGTCTGGCCAAACTAACCACACACCTTTTTAAATGACTGCCAAGGTAAGATGATGAGAGACACACTGGAATGCTCTCTATTGCATAAACACACTCCCAAACCGAACCTGACGAGCTGCACAACAGAGCACTGTTATCAAGGCCACATTTATGTCATGCGGTGAGCTGATGTCCACTTTGCTGTTTATTTTCTGGCGTCTGTATCAAATGTTTTGAAGCAGCTAAATAGATGTGAAGCTGCAATGTTAGACACATGTGATCCAAATACACATTTGGCTGGATCGAGCAGGCATTGGGAGTTTTTTAAATAACAATGTCATCTCAGTACCGAAAGAGCTAAACACAATTATGTTTTAATTAATCAGTCTGCACAACACACCATAGCAACACTATAGCAACCAGTTATTTGCATGCTCTCAGATAATCTCACTGCCCTATGAAAATACATTGAGTCAACGGGAATCTACAGTGTAGTATACTGTGCTGGAAAATAATTCCATCATGCATTTTCATAAAGAAATAAACATTATGCAAAGCACTGTTCACTTTTCATTGTGATTTTCAATTGGATTTGCTTGGCTTGTTTTAAATGTGAGTAGCAGGATAATTAAACTAATCTCTATAATTGAAATATATTGTCTTTTCTATGCTTTGGTAAGGTGTAACTGATATATTGTTCTTAAAGTAAAGCTGATAAAGCTTTAATATGTTTTGACAGCATCCATTTTCATGTGGTTCTGGCCCCCTCTTGTGGACCAAATGAGAGCAGATCTGCTGGTTTCAAGTCTTTATATATTCTTGCAATTTCAAGTACCTGTTATTTAACTACTACTATTGTATTGCTATTTAACATCACCATTTACAGGCATGCATAGAGACAGCCTTTAAGATGAAGTGTTTTAACCTCTTTAGAATATATTAGATTTACTGCAAAATATTTTCTACTTTTTCTTGGCATATTGGTCTGCATCTTCTTTTCAGAAATTCAGAATAAAATAAAAAAACAGTAGCATCTTCTGTTTTCTAAATAATACATGGATGTAATGCTTCAATCTTCCCTGAGGTTACTGTAGGACAGGGTCATATTCAGTCCAGCACCATTTGTGTTTGTACAGCCAACGCTGACCTGCAAACTTTCTCACAAACTATAGTCAAGAGACCAGGCTCTGAACCTGAGAGAGCACACAAACTCAAACAGCAGTGTGAATCTGAAGACATGCAGTCTCAGAACCTGTGTGTGATTATTTTCATACGCACGAAAGTGTCAAAGCTAGTGCTTACTGGAAATTTCTTCAAATCTGCTTGACCTAGATTTTTTTTAAAGACCTTTTAACCTATGATTAACTATTTAGTTGTAAAAATTATATATTTAATAAGTAACTAAATAACACATATCAGATATTTAAACTATATTCAGAAATGGCTGCAACAGGGCAAAATTCATAAAAAATAAATAGAAAACAACTTATGTCATATATTTAGTAGTTTATGTCTTATGTCTCTCTTTTAGTGAACAAGATTTCAACAATCACAATTAGAGAGCTCTTTAATTCAATTCTTAGGAAGAATTCACTTGTAGAGCTATCTACTGAAATTAAATTGTTAATAAAAATGCAATTACGAAGAGTAACACTGGGAGCATTTTAAAGGGATTCGCTCAAAAATGAAAATTATATCATTAATTACTAATTAACATAATTAATTAATTATATTAATTATTATCTTTGGAACACAAATTAAGATATTTGTGTTATCTTTCTGACCCTCGATCCAGACAGCAAGGTAACTACCACATTCAAGGTCCAGAAAGATAGTAGGGACATGTTAAAATAGCCCATGTTACATCAGTGGTTCAACCGTAATGTTATGAAGCTATGAGAATACTTTTTGTGCACAAAGAAAACAAAAATAATGATTCTTCTCTTCAGTATCAGTCTCCGCTCCACATTCAGAGTACCACGATGCATGTGTGTGCTGCTGCTGATGCAGGAGACGTGTTCTGACATTGAACCCGGATGTGCTGAGCCTTGTTTGCAAGCAGAGGAATGCACTGGCATGTGTCATGGTACTCTCCTGAAGTTTTTGTTTTATTTTATTTATATTGTGTAATATTATATTATATTATATATAATTATAAAGACAATCACACTTTATATTAGGTGAAATAATATGTACTAACATTAAATACATGCAAGACTATGGATTTACGCTGTTCTGGAAAATTCCCACATTTTGAGGTATAGTTAGGAGCAAGGGCATGGTTAGGGTTAGAATTATCTGTAATATAATTATTTCTAATGATAAAAAAATATATATAATTGTAAAAAAAAAAAAAAATAATACTAATTTGTGTAGCGCCGCCGCTTACTATAAATATTAGACCAAAGCAAGTTTTTAGTGAAATTTTCCGTGAACTAGCAACCCCTGGCGGCCCACTGGGGTTCAAATGTGAACCCTAGTTGGAAAACTCCAATACAGAGGAGACAAGAAATGTAAATAACTGTAATGTAACATTATATCTGGTAGAGCCCCAGTGCACAGCCAGCGCACACAGCTGAGCCTCACAGAGGTGGAAGGGTTACCAGAGCTCAGATCCTGACCCAGCCTGACCATGCGCTGCTGCGCGACGAAGATCCGCTCAGGTGCTGCCAGTTCTTCTCCTTTATTCCTTCACGCCGTCTGCGCGTAACTACGCTTCTAGAAGGACTCGCTGGAGTCAATAAATCGACGAATATCCAGTGACGCCTCCATATACCGTTCTACCGGAATGACGGCTTACGGTTACTAGGATGCAGCTTTCTGGAAGACAATGCCTCAGGAAAGTGCAGGCACTCAGCTAAAAGAACTGCGTGTTTGGAGCTCATGAGGAATATTTGCGACTGTAATAAACAGTGAAATAATGTTCACAGCCAAAGAGGAAGTACTGTTATTCTGTATCATAGAGGAGATGAGAGAAGTTTGGAATTGTAATTGACACGAGTCGTTCTTCAGGTAAGGTGACTATAGGCAACGTCTTGTGCTTCTAATTCACACTCACATTTTAGCTTTTCAATTAGACATAGGCTATATGAAATATTGCGATTTTTTTTTTTGTATCATGGTAAGTCTTTTAGATGATAAACAGTTCGCTTTTTTTAAAATAACCCATCATTCTCATAAATATTTAATTAGGTATTCATTAATTAGACAAATTAAAATAATAATAATTTTTGAACACTCGAGCCTACTGGATGACAACTCTTGAAATATAAACATGAATACAACTAAAGCAGCTAGTAGTAGTATATTAAACTTAATAATGACAAACATGTGCTTTAATATGTTATTTTAAGCTTCGGAAATATATAGGCCTATATAATATTTAAATTTTTTATCATAGTAATTGATAATATTAACTTAATGTAAATGTTATTTGCATTAGCTGTCCAGAATATTTTGTGAGATACCTGACATACTTAACTGACTTATTTTAATGAATGAAGACAAGACAACTGAATATATACATATATATATATATATAATTTATCTTTAGTTTAGCTTAGCTTTAGTTTCCAGGAATTTTAGTGAAAATGGTAACACTTTATTTTGATATTTCGTGACTTTGCAGCTTCATGTCAGCTAGCAGTCATTAGTGTAGACTGTCTGCTTCATATCTGCTAACACTTTATTTTCATTTTCCCCCAACAGACATTCTACTGACTAACTTTGCAAGTGCATGTCAAATTATTCTACTAACCCTAACCTAACAGTCTACTAATACTCTAATGAGAGTCAGTGGCAAAGTTTTACAGTCAACTGAAGTTCGGTGGGGGCCATCAAAATAAAGTGTTACTGTGAAAATAAATCTACACCATTCAGTGACATTCTAGAGAATTTGTGCTTCCAAGTTTGTGGCAACAGTTTGGAGAGGCTCCTTTTTTCTTTTTTTTTTCAGCATGACATTGAATGCCCTTGTGCACAGACTGAGGTTCATATAGAAATAGTCTAACAGCAGCATCTGACCTACTGATGCTCTTTTGTCTGAATGAGAGCAAATCAGCCAAGTTCCAACATCTTTATTTTTCTGAAAGAATTGAGCTGTTATTGTAGCAAACTCCCCATTAATGGCCGTGGATTTTGAAATTAATAGAATGTGTGGAAGTGGTGTTCAGGTGTCTTTTGGCCATATACTGTAGTGTTTCTTCTTAAACTTTAATTTAATTATTTTTTTCACCTTTTAGTTGTTCCACACCACACCATACAGTATGACTTTGTGTGTTTGTTTGTTTGCAGTATGTAACTCTTCATGTTCTCTGTGAGATGGATAAGTATGAGAAACTGGCTAAGATCGGCGAGGGCTCATACGGAGTGGTGTTCAAATGCAGACACAGGGACACCGGTCAGATAGTGGCCATTAAAAAATTTGTTGAGTCTGAAGATGACCCGGTCATCAAGAAGATCGCACTGAGAGAAATCCGCATGCTGAAGGTAGATGGTAGCTATGTAGATTACATGCTTGATTATTGCAAATCCCCCAAACATTTGCACACTTATACATAAACTTTTTCATTTGTATCCGTGTAGCAGCTGAAGCATGTGAATCTGGTGAACTTGCTTGAGGTCTTCAGGAGAAAGAGACGTCTTCATCTAGTCTTTGAGTTCTGTGAGCAAACTGTTCTAAATGAACTGGACAAACACCCCAGAGGGTCAGTCACATTTCCTTTTTTTATATATATACTTTTAACAGAAATAATGGGACTTGACTCACAAATGCAGCCCCTAGCAATATCCACAGTAGAATATTATTTTTTATACAAATCAAAATATTCAAAATGACAGGAAACATCAAAGAAATTCAGTATTTGTTTTTTTTTTGTTTTAAGATATTTTTGTTTTAAGATACTTTTTTCCATTTTCCGATTAAATTGTATATATTGAATATTTTATACTGCTGTAGTATTTATGCAATATTTAATTAAAATATACATATTTCTAAAGCTCCTTTTTTGTAGTGTCTATTCAGTGTTTTTTTTTTATTCAACAGAATAATGATTTTAAAATATATTTTGGGGGTAATTTCTCAGCCAAAACTTATGTGCAATTAGTTTGTGATTCATTAGATTAATCAACACATCATGTAATTAGAATATATATATATAAAAAAAATTAATCACTCAACAGCCCTAACTATATTATGTTTATACTGTTATCTCTAAAATCACCATTAAATTAAAACAGACCCTATTTATTTGCTTTCTACTCTTCTCTGTAATCTTTCATTCAAATGTAATAACTTGTCTCACTCTAGAATCAACTTTCTTTTCAGCTGACTTCACCAATCGCTCTTTCTTTTTAACCTCTCCTCTCCTACGACCTGGAATGCCCACTTTTCACAATGCAATCTCCTTGATGGATTTCTTGATTCTTGAATGTTATTTCATGCTGACTTCTATAGAGTGTATCTAGCTGTTGTTTTTTAGAGCTCCTAAACTGGTCTGACCACAAAGGCTGTGGCTGCCCAGCATTCTCTCTCTTTCCCAGAAGGCCTTTCAGTCGTAACCTTAGCTGCTTCTCAAAACAAAGGAACTGGTTGTCAGTGACTACAGGCCCATGGTTACTGCAGATATATGGGAGCTGCACTGATATTTAGAGAACTGTTGGTAGATCCTGCCAGCTATGCCAAAAATGTTAGATCCTGCTAATTCTGTAGCAGAATCTATGAGGCTTGATATTAATTTGTCCTTTTTTCTCTTTAGGGTTCCTGAGGCACAACTCAAGAGTATTGTGTGGCAAACTCTACAGGCCGTGAACTTCTGCCACAAACACAATGTCAGTATGTTCAGCCTCTCTTTTCCTGTCTACCAGTGTGTGTCACGTATGAATGCTACAGACAACTGTCAAAAGTCACACTATTGAAGAACCTCATTTTTGGAATGAGAAGGAGACAACTAACAATAAATAAATGTCTTGGAATAAGTTTGTTAATCTCATGACATACAGCAGGCTCTCAGTTTGCATTAGTGGTGAGGATTTTTAGTGTATTTTTGTGAGTAATGAAGAAGTCACTAAGTCAGTGACTATGTTTACATGTAACCTCATAATGTGAATATTTTGAAATTGTTATTGCAATTAAACATTAGCAATATTTTGATCAAAGTGATGCAATTAAGATCATAATCTCAGTAACCATAATTGTAATAAAACATGTGGTGTATGCCGATTTCAATAAACAGACATATAAACATTTTAATTGCATGTGCCAAGTGCACCATCAAGTGCACCAAAGACAAAAATGAACTTCATTAAAAATTCTGAAGTTTTCCCTCCACTCGAATCACTGAATCTATCAACAACTCGCTGCCACCAATCTCTGCTCCGTATCTTCTTTCAGAGAACGTAATCATGGAAGCATAAGTCAAATTTTTATATTCATTTGATATTCATTGATGTTGACATTTCGATATTCATTATGGTGCATAATAACCATTCAATAGATCCATAGAAGTGTGTTTTGCATTTGACGTACTGAAACAGTGGCCAGTAACGTACTGTATGTGAGTTCATCATTACTGCTGAACACTGGGGTTTGTGGACAGCGGCGGTAAAAATAACCACAAAACGTGAGATGTGGGCAGTGGGAATGGGAAAAATGCAAAGTCTAGAGATGTGTTTTTTTTTTAAGTCAAGCTTCTTTTAACTTGAGAATTACATTTTTAAAACGCTGTGTCATGGGCGAGATCGTGCAAACATATGGTCAAACACATCCATCAAATGCATGTTTAATGCATGCAGTGGAATGGAAAAAAAATTATTCTATGTGAATGGCCCTTTACATTTGATGAAGAGCTTACTAAGTATGGATATGTGCATTATAATGCTATCCAAACAACCTACAACTGCCATCTTGGCATTGTCAGTTGTGCCACTTTCGTGCATTTACAAATCCTCTCCTGTTGTCTCATGGGAAAGTGAAATGTCCATTGAACGCACACTTCAGAATCTCAGTGAAAGTAGGAGGTCATGTGGGTATTATTTGCCTATAATTATATGAATACTGGAAATTTGGACTCTTATTGAGCTCTTTTTGTGCTAGATTCTTGCTAGCTCAGTTCTTTTGCCTGTGTTAAGATAATTTTTTTTAGAAAGAAGACGTCTTTTAAAACCCCTGCCTTATTACAGTGGGAGTTTTGTGTATGTATTTCTGACAGTGTCGGTCTTTGTGTGTGTATACCAGTGTATCCACCGGGACGTCAAACCGGAGAACATTCTTCTGACCAAGACTGGTGTGATCAAACTATGTGATTTTGGCTTTGCTCGCATCCTCAGTAAGTGTCTTTGCCCCGCTCACTCACTCTCTAGCCATTTATGTGCATTTAGCATCTTCACTTCATTAATGACTTATTTATACTTCCTACCTATATCAGCTGTCATGTGTCCTGAGCTCACTTTCAGGGCAGCGTGAAGCCTCACAGGTGCAGTCAGCCAGTCAGGATCTGCTTACATGCATCATCCTCGGGTTTCAGCATATTGTTACTATAGGCTAACTATAAGGTCTATCCATCAGCATGTTGTAATCCTTTCTGTATGATGTACATGTAATTCTGAATCTACAGTATGTGTGCGTAGCTACTTATCCATGTTTGGGGACACATTTGTATCCTGAAATGAGCTCTCGCAAAACCTCTTTTTGAGGATGTCCTCATTTGGAAAAATGGTATAAAGTAAAAATGAAGACAGTTTTCTGTTAGGGTTAGTGAGTTAGGGTTGAGTTATTGTATAACTAGCTGCATATAAAAACAATAGAAGTCTATGGAAGAAATTATGTGGAAGTAAAAAAAAAAAGTCTATATTTGTGTCTGTTTTTGTGTGTGTGTGCTTGAAACAGCTGGTCCAGGTGATGATTATACTGATTATGTGGCAACACGATGGTACCGGGCCCCAGAGCTCTTGGTCGGAGATACTCAGTACGGTCCCCCAGTGGATGTCTGGGCCCTCGGTTGTGTCTTTGCCGAGCTGCTTTCTGGAAATCCTCTTTGGCCGGGACGTTCTGACGTGGATCAGCTGCACCTCATTCGACAAACACTGGGTACTAAAAGAGAAAAAAGGGAGGAAGTTTGAATGTTGAAGGTTATATACAAAAGGTACCAAAAGTCTGAGACCACTTAAAATGTGGAATTTAAAATCCAATTTAAACCTGGAAATTAACAAAAGATTTTGAAACATTTTAATTAGTGCTTTCAAACGAAATCAAAATTGTGATTAATAGCATCCAAAATAAAAGTTTTTGTTTACATAATATATGCATGTGTACTATGTATAGTTATGATGTATATATGAATACACACACATACAGTATATATATTGAAAATATTTACATGCATAAATTTATATTCATATAATTTATATTATACATAAATATATTTAATATATGAACATAATATATTTTTCTTAAATATATACATGCATGTGTGTGTGTGTGTGTGTGTGTGTGTGTGTGTGTGTGTGTGTGTGTGTGTGTGTGTGTGTGTGTGTGTATATACACACACACGTCAGAATTGTTGGCACCCTTGGTAAATATGATCAAAGAAGGCTGTGGAAATAAATGTGCATTGTTAATCCTTTTGATCTATTATTTAAAAAATTCACAAAAATCTAACCTTTCATTGGAGAATAAGAATTTAAAATGGGGGGAAATATCATTATGAAATAAATGTTTTTCTCTAAAACACACTGGACACAATTAACGGTACCCATTTATTAAATACTTTTTGAAACCTCCATTTGCCAAAATAGTATAGTTTTCTCCTATAATGCCTGATGAGGTTAGAGAACACCTGACAAGAGATCAGAGACCATTCCTTCATCCAGAATCTCTCCAGATCCTTCAGATTCACAGCTTCTTCTCTTCAGTTCACCTCACTCATTTTCTACAGGGTTCAGGTCAGAGGACTGGAATGGCCATAGCAGAAGCTTGGTTTTGTGCTCAGTGACCCACTTTTGTGTTGTTTTTGAGGTTTGTGTTTGGATTATTGTACGTTTGGAAGATCCAAACATGGCCCATTATAAGATTTCTAACAGAGTCAGTCACTTGTTGATTTTTTATCTGTTGGTATTTGATAGAATCCATGATGCCATGTGTCTAAACAAGATGTCCAGGACCTCCAGCAGAAATATAGGCCCACAACATCAAATATACAGTAGTATATTTCATTGTACACATGGGGTACTTTTTATCCCTGTGTTCACCAAACCTATCTTGAGTGTTTGCTGCTAAAAAGCTCATTTTTTAGTTTCATCTGACCATAGAAGCCAGTCCCATTTGAAGTTCCAGTCGTGTCTGATAACTGAATATGCTGGAGATTGTTTTTGGATGAGTGAGGAGAATGTTTCTTGAAACCCTCCCAAAGAACATGTGGTGATGTAGGTGCTGTTTGACTTTTTTTTAAGGTTTTCTGACCCTGAGACTCAACTATGTTCTACAATTCTCCAGCTGTGGTCCTTGGAGAGTCTTTAGCCACTCAAACTCTCCTCCTCACCGTGCATTAGGACGATATAGACACACGTCCTCTTCCAGGCAGATTCATAACATTTTATGTTGATTGGAAATTCTTAATTATTGCCCTGATGGTGGAAATGGGAATTTTCACTGCTCTAGCTCTTTTCTTAAAGCCACTTCACTAATTTGTGAAGCTCAATTATCTTTTGCTGCACATCAGAAATATATTCTTTGGTTTTTCTCATTGTGATGGATGATTAAGGGAATTTGGGCTTTGTTTTCCCTCCTATTATTTCTGTGAAACAGGAAGCCATGGCTGGATAATTTCATGTTGTTTATAATCACGCTGGTGTGCTCAAAATTGTGAATATGAATGGGAATATATTTCAGAGATATTTTACTCATAAGAATTTCTAGGGGTGCCAGTAATTGTGTCCAACATGTATTTGAGAAAAAAAAAAAACATTTATTTCATAATGATATTTCCTCCCATTTCAAATTCTTATTCTCCAATGAAAGGTTAGATTTTTGTGATTTTTTTAAATAAAAGATCAAAAGGATTAACAATGCACATTTATTTTCACATCCTTCTTTGATCATATTTACCAAGGGTACCAACAATTCTGACCACTTGTATGTATATGTATATATATATATATATATATATATATATATATATATATATATATATATATATATATAATAAAAATACTCAATACACACACATGCGATTAATCATTTGACAGCACTAGTTTTAATCATTAGGAGCTGTCCTGTTTACATATGTTATCATCTAATCTGTGAAAGCCAGTTTCCGCCACTGATATAAAAATAAAAAAAGGTAATTGCAACTTTTTATCTGAGGAAAAAAGACTGACTATTTTCTTACAATTGCAAGTTTATATCTCAGAATTATGACAGAATTTATAACACACAATTGTGACTTTATATCTGAGAAAAAATATATAAAATATAATTTATATCACAAAATTCTTAGAAAAAAGTCAGAATTGTGAGAAGTAAACCTGCAATTTTGAGAAAATAAGTCATAATTCTAAATGAGATATAAAGTCAAAATTACTATTCAGTGGTGGAAACAAGCTTCCAAAGTTATCAGTTGTAATCACTACAATTTTTTTCTGCCATTTAACTGTGATAATTTAACTGTAAAATTGAATCAGAATTAAATCAAAATGCAGGGAATAATAATTATTATTATTACTTTCACCACTTTAAGAGCATATTTAATTTCAGTTGTATAACTAAAGTCTAAATCTCATTAAACAGCCAGATATACACTGACTCTTAACCTCTGAACTTTGACCCTGATAGGTGACTTGATCCCACGGCATCAGCAGGTGTTCCGCTCCAATGTCTTCTTTAGTGGAGTCAACATCCCTGAGCCTGATACCATGGTAGTACAAATACTCACACAAATACACACTTACGTACAAAGAAATCATTGTGGAATGAAGATTAATTTGGTTTTGTTGTTGCTGTAGGAGCCGCTAGAAAAGAGGTTCCATGGTGTTTCTCCTCATGCTATTACTGTGATGAAGGTGAGATGTCAATACAGGCTTATTATATAAGTCTCACATGCCACTTTTCCACAGACAGGGGCCAGTGATAATCTTCACTTCTTTGAATCTAGATTTAAACATGGTGTTCTCAATGCTGTCAAACATTAGAGCATGGCACTAGCAATGCTTATATTAGGAAATTGATTCCCAAGGAATTTATGAACTGATAAAATGCATACCTTGAATGCAGTCTGTTTAGATAAAATCATCTGCCAAATGCATACATGTACAGGTACATCTCAGAAAATTAGAATATGGTGAAAACGTTATTTTTTTCCTTGTAACTTATTTCAAAAAGTGAAACTTTCATATATTTTAGATTCATTACATGTAAGGTAAACACTTCAAAAGTTTTTTTGTTTTAATTTTTTTAAGCTTACAGCTAACAAAAGTCAAAATGTATCTCAAAATATAGAACAGGGGTCATCAAATTATCCTGGAGGGCCGGTGTCCTGCAGAGTTTAGCTCCAACTTGCTCAACAACAAGTTTCAAGTCTAGTAAACCTTGATTAGCTGCTTCAGGTGTGTTTGATTAGGGTTGGAGCTACTCTGCAGGGACACCGGCCCTCCAGGACCGAACTTGGTGACCCCTGTATTAGAATATTTACATTTGAGTTTCAATAAATTACCATCCATACAGTATAAATTCTGGATATCTCTTGCTCTTTGAAACCACAATAATGGGGAACACTGCTGACTTGGCAGTGGTCCAGAAGATGAACATTGACACCCTCCACAAAGAGGGTAAGTCACAGAGGGTCATTACTGAAAGGTGTGGCTGTTCACAGAGTGCTGTATCAAAGCATATTAAATGCAAAGTTGACTGGAAAGAAGAAATTGGGTAGGAAAAGGTGCACAAGCAACAGGGCTGACCGCAAGCTTGAGAATACCGTCAAGCAAAGCTGATTCAAACACTTGTGAGAGCTTCACAAGGAGTGAACTGAAGCTGGAGTCAGCGCATCAAGAGTCACCACGCTCAGACGTCTTCAGGAAAAGGGCTACCAAGCCACTTCTGAAACAGAAACATCGTCAGAAGCATCTTATCTGGGCTGTGGAGAAAAATAACTGGACTGTTGCTCAGTGGTCCAAAGTCCTCTTTTCAGATAAAAGTAAATTTTGCATTTCATTTGGAAATCAAGGTCTGGAGTCTGGAGGAAGACTGGAGAGGCACAGAATCCAAGCTGCTTGAAGTCCAGTGTGAAGTTTCTGAAGTCAGGGATGATTTGGGAAAATTTCACTCTGTGATGGTTAAACTTAACAGTTAATCCGCAAATCACATGCATGCCGAAACGTGGGGCCTGTTCCATACAGATCATGGATCATCTACGATCCATTACACCCCTAATAAAAAGACTACAATGCATTATTTTTATTGGTAACACTTTATTTCGATAGTCCACTTTAGACATTCTACTAACAGTAAGTAACTTTGCAACTACATGTCAACTAGCAGTCATTAGAGTATTAGTAGACTGTCTGCTTAATATCTTCTAACACTTTATTTTGATGGGTCCACAACATACAACATACTGACTATGAGAAACTTTGCAAGTATATGTCAACTTATTCTACTAACCCTAAACCTACCCTACTGAGAGTTAGTAGACATGTAGTTGCTAATTAATGAGAATTAGCCGACATGTAGTTACAAAGTTACTTATAGTTAGTAGAATGTCTAAAGTGGACTATTGAAATAAAGTGTAACCTTTTTATTTGCAGGCTACTTGTGTAATAATACAGGTGGATTTCGTACATAAGGTCTGAAGAAATTGTATATCTTTGTGTTTGTGTGTGTATGTCTTTATAGTCCTGCCTAGTAATGGATCCATCTGGCAGGATGTCATGTGAAGAGCTTTTAGAGCTGCCATACTTCCAAGAGGATGGGGGAACGGGATGGGGCAGAGAAACTGATCGTCTCCCAAGACGCTATGAGAAAGGCACAAGACGCAGAGCTCCCGCGGTATGAATCTACATTGAACAAAAATAAGGTTAATAGCAAGAAATGGAAAATCAGTTCTGAGACTTAAGTTTAAGACACTCAGTTAAAGGTGGGGTAAGCGATTTCTGATAGCCAATGTTGACATTTGAAATCATCAAAACGAACACACCCCTACCCCAAAAGGGTCTCACCCCTATTTTGATAGCTCCGCCCAACACATATGTAGCCTACGCAACCCAGGCAACGATTAGTTCTGTGAAACAAAGCAAAACCAATGTTACACCGTGTCTACACCAGACGCAAGCAGTGCGACAAAATGCTATAGAAGGTATTATAATCAGTGATGCTGTCTACACTGGATGCTGTGCGGTGCGACAAATCCCCGACAGAAAACTGCTGCCGCGTTCTATTTATGACGTGCTGACACAAATTTCAAATGATTTTCAACGGTCGCTTTATCGTGTCCAGTGTAGGCAGACTTTGGCTGTTGCGGCTTGGCGCGTCCGGTGTAGACACGGTGTTACTCACCTATCCAGAAGAAACAAAGCAACCTCGACGTCCGATCGCAGGCCTTCTGCTCCTTGAGTTCTCTCCAGCGCTGGAAAGCTGATCCGATATTTACACGGGTCCTACTTCTTGCCTTATCGTTCCGCAGACGTTTTCCTCTTTTGTTTTTTATCCGCCATCTCTATCTTTCTGTCGCTCGGCTCGGCTAATGTCCGTCCTGTGCACTGATGAGTGCTCTCTCCTCTTCATCATGAGTAGACCTGCCCCTTACTGCTGATTGGTTACAAGTTTGTTTTGGTACTCGGCCCTGACTCAGTTTTCTAAAGCGTTTTTGAAAAATTGCATACCCCACCTTTAAGTCACACAAATTGACTTGTATTACAAAAATGCAAGTCTTCAGGTTTATAAGGAGAAACACTTCCTCACATATCTCAAACACTTAAGTAAAAATCTAACATTTTAGCTTTAACATTTTCTCTTGCAACACTTGATTACAAAAAACTGGTTTAATATTCTGGTTAAAGCTTTAAAGATGTTGATGATCAGGCAAGAACAGCACGCAACTAATTGGAACTTACATTTGACACATTAAGGGCCAGATTTACTAAAATCGTGCAGCAGCACAAACCCTCTTTTAACATTTAAAAACTACTGTCAGGACTACTAAAGACATGCGGTGAAAAATTAGTAATGAAAAGGCATAGACATTGTTATTTATGCGGCTGTCTTTATTGCATATGCATTTGTAGAAGTTTCCCTATCAGATACAAAATTTATGGGAGGAAAGTATTAAAAAAGGACAGGTTTGCAGTGGTCAAATGTTAGTAAATCATGTTTTTATGGGATTGCGGTCTCATGCTAATTTACCCTGTGTTACAAATGGTTGCAAAGTAAAGGTGAGAAAGGATGTATGCGTAGCAATGTAGATATCTATTCAACAAAACTCAGAACACTGAAGAAAAGAACAACCACTAAATACACGACAATAAGTAAACAGTGAACTGAACAAAATACAGGGCTTAAATACACAGGGAAACACTAAACAATAATTAACAAGACACAGGTGTAACACATAAGGGCAAATCAGAAAACCAAAATAATTAACAAGACACAGGTGTAACACATAAGGGCAAATCAGAAAACCATGGCAACCAATGAATAGGGATGAAGGACACACAAACTAAGACTTAGTTCACACTGCAGGCTAAAGTGGCCCAAATCCGATTTTTTTCAAATCAGGCCCAGGCCACTTTCATATGTGGTCCTAAATCGGATACATATCCGATGTTTTGCAATGCGACTTCAGTCTGAACGGCCATGTCGCATTTCATGCGATTTTTACGTCATTGAAATGCGCCAGACGTCACAATTCTGTGCTGGATGAGGTGGGAAGATTAAAATCACAATGGTAGACAATATATAGACAATACTATCACTTCGTTATTTAGGCTCCGATTGCACATTAACTTAAAAATTGCTAAACACACGCTAACACGAGCAGCATCCATTTTTATTTCCGCAAACACGTCACGTCTTCTTCTGTGCATGCGGGTCACTTCAGGGCCGTATACGGTTCACACATGAGACTGATGGCAGTCGCATTTAAATGACAATGTGAACAACAGCGCAAAAAAATCGGATTTCAGCAAAAAATCCGATCTGAGCATTAAGACCTGCAGTGTGAACTAAGTCTAAGGCCTGGGACACACTAGACAATTTTCAAATCTTAACCGCTTTTAAAGCCCAAAACTTTTATAGATGTTAAATGTAGTTATAAAAACAGTCACCACACAAGTTAAAAGTGTATATTAAGATTTTAGAACTGCAGCAGAGAAACTGAATTTGAAATTGGGTTTCTAACCTTGTTATACATGTTGCTCACTTAACATTAGTTGTTTATTAATTGGTTATTCATTGAGAGAAATTTTGTTTTCCAGCCTCAATACTTTCCCCAGCTGACCAATAGTAACATCTCACCAGCACCTGAAATGAAGAATAAAAACCGACACAAACATGACCATCATCTACCCAACATCTAACCTTGGGACTGGTGCAAATGTTTTGGTAGGGAAAACATGTTTTCTGTGGAACGAGTTGATTAATTTATTGCAAACAACAGACTGACACTGTAATAGTAATATTACTGAAGTATAGCTATTTTAACACAATGTATTCAATCTATTAAAAGTTGATAGATAGTCCTGGAATCTGATATTCTGCATATACAATGCTACAAAAAGTTATCTATTATATATACATTTATAAATTTAATAGTGTAAAAAAAATTGGTTAGTGTATTTGAGTATTAAAAATTTGTGACAAAAAATCATCTACTGTATGTCTGTTGAGGAAAGTGGTAGTATGCTTTACACCAGTTGTTTAAAGGCCATTAAACAACGGCTCAGACAATATCTACCAACTTTTGTTTGTAGATTCTACACAGTAAAATCCTGAGTGTTAAATTAACACTGCTCGGATCATATATGGTCCCACTCTAAAAGAGTGTTAAAGTAACACTGAAGCAGTGTTAAAGTTAATGGGATAATTATGTGATTAATTAAGTGCTGATTGAGCATTAGTGATGAACACCTGCTGTTAACAAGCAGAATCACTGAAGAAAAGAGAAACACAAGAACTACAACTGACTTCAACCACAGCCTTAGATGAAATCAACTGAAATAAAAGACATTAAATCTCTCAAGATCTCAGCAGAAGATGATTAATCATCTCCACAAACATCAACAGCTTCATGCATTACTAACAAGTTAGCCTTTATTTCTGGATTATCTAAAACAGAAGTTCTTTACTGAGAATTAAGGTTTAGATGTGTTTTTCTTTTTTCAACTTACCGTTTTGGTGAATAGTGTTTGCTTTAGTTGCCTCTTGACCCTTGACTTTTTAAATACAAGTTTCTCTTTGTCTGTTACAATTGTGTTTGTAAGCACATATGTGATGGCAAGGAAATTATGATGAAATTACTTTGTGTGTCTGAGTCTCTGATTGCATTTTACCTAAATCTGTATTGTTTTTATGATTTCTGTATTATTGCAGTTCTATTATATTAGATGACAATGTGAGAAAACTTTATAAGCCACTTTTATAAGTATGGCTCATAAAGAAGTTTCAATTCTGGCAATCACAGACATGAAGAATCAGCATGTGAATCTCAGCAATGGTGAAAGTAAGAATAAAAAATACTAAGACAATGCAGCTGCATAATTTATTCATGTTGCAATGCATGCTGGGAGCCATGGATGTTATGATTGGTGCACCCAGAATGCAATGCAACATGAATCTGTCTGATGATCGTCACCATTGTTGAGATTCATATGCTGATTCTTGATGTCTGCATGTCTAAACAGTACAGATGTTATAAACTGGTGTGCAAAGTGTTTTTAAAGTTATTCATATTTCATTAAAATGCAGTTGTGACCAATAACATAAACTAAATATATACAACACCACTGATCACATCAGTGAATCAGGCTATTACATGACAACTACGTCATTATCAAATAATAGCCAAACATAACCTGATTACATTTTCTCTTGGCTTTTCTTGCCATAACAAATGTGTTTCATAAACACAATTATAGCAAAGAGAGAAAAACTAATGTTAAAAAGTTGAGGGTCAAGAGCCCAACTAAAGCAAACGCTTATCAACGGTGAATTCAAATTGTATTATTTTCAATAAACATTAACATCTAAACCTCTGTTAATTCTTAATAAGACATTTTTAGATGCATGACAAAAAAAGTCAAACTGGTTAGTAGTGAGTGAAGTTGGTGATGCTGTTTGTAGAGATGATTAATCATCTTCTGCTGAGATCTTGAGAGATTTAATGTCTTTTATTTCAGTTGATTTCATCTAAGGCTGTGGTTGAAGTCAGTTGTAGTTCTTGTGTTTCTCTTTTGTTCAGTGATTCTGTTTGTTAACAGCAGGTGTTCATCACTAATGCTCAATCAGCACTTAATTAATCACATAATTATCCCATTAACTTTAACACTGCTTCAGTGTTACTTTAACACTCTTTTAGAGTGGGACCATATATGATCCGAGCAGTGTTAATTTAACACTCAGGATTTTACTGTGTAGTAGTGCAGCTAATGCAGTGACATTTAGATGTTAAGTTTGATTTGAGCGTCTTTTTGCAGCCACTGTATACAGGCAAGAGTTGGAAGGTAAAATTAGATACACATTGGACAGAAAGAGCTACAGGTACGATAAACTTGACAGTAGGAATTAATAATTGTCCGTATGCTTTGATGTATCAGATAGTATCAGTTCTGTGTGCCATTAAGAAAATAATATATCTGCACTGTTTTAGTGTTATGGATAAATAAATGTTTTTTTGTTTGTTTGTTTGTTTTTCTTGTCAATTTCCTATTGATTGTCCATCTAGAAAATGAAAATTTCCTAAAAAAAACTGTAAAAGGGAGGTGACAACACAACACTCCTTATGTTTTTTGTTGTTGATGTCAAGCATTAGCGTATCCCGTCAAATTTAGTATTTTGGTGTAAATTTCTATTAGGGATATTATTAGGTTATATGGCAGGCCTTCATGTTCAAAAATCACTAACTGAATTATGAAAGTTAAAAGTAAATGCGACTTACAATACATTTAATATGGGTTAATTTGCAGCAGTGGTTGTATGAAAATCACACATTCAGTCCCTTCATAAATTATTAATACATTAAAGTGATTAATTTGAGCTACATCTTTGTTTTGTATGATACACAGCTTTGGTAGCACAACAAGTTCAGAACCACTGACAAAGATAACAGAAACTTTAAGGACAATTCTCAGATGCTTAGCTTACAGTAACATACAATTCGAATTAAAGTTAAAATATTCACAGATGTAGATAATTTAAGCATGAAAATATATGACACAGAGGAAAACAAGGCTGTTTCAGCGTTTTCAGTGGGTCAGATATGCATACAGATTTCCAGTCATTGATATTCTGGATGAGACAGTGATCCGTAGCCCTCCTGACACTTGGCTTGACTGATCGCCTCCAGCTCTTTTATCAGATTACCTGCTTGAGTGACGTATGGTCCATTGTGTACTGGCACTGCACTGACCTAAACTCATCAGAGACATTCCTACAGCTCCATTAGTACTATTACATCATTACATCAATTTCTTGTTTTATTAGTTTCTTGTTGCTTTAGTTGCTTGTTAGTTGTCTGTGGCAGGCACAGAAGTTATAGAGTCCTCTCCTTTTACACATTGTGTTGTTATATTTGAGAGTCAAAACAGGCTTTAAGACTTTTTTAGAAATCAGAACTTGTCAGTTATGAATAGAATTATAGACCTCAAGGAAGCTCAATGTTTAATTTAAGTAGAAAAAAAATTCATAAATCAATTTTTTTAAGTTGTGAATTTCGGAAATTTTCTAGGACCTATATACAGTGCATAAGGATCTACTGTGAGCCCATCCCTCACAACCTTGTTTTCATCCACATAAAATTCAATATGACGTCTACCTAGACAAAATTATTTTGACCCTGTTCACTACTAAGTTGCTTTGGATAAAAGTATCAGCTAAATGCATGAGTGTAATTATAATGCTTAGATGTAAATAGATAGATAATTAATAGAAGCAGAGGTCTGAACTTGCAGCAACACCCACTGCCCTCAGTGATCTGTTCTCACTCTCTGCTCTCTCACAAAGACTGACAGCTCTCCAACCATCCAGCTAACTGTCCTCTAGACCCTACACTCTCCTGTATTTGACAAGACACTGTATCTCTCCAACACCTGCACTCACACACATCATTGACACAGCTGGAGTAACCTCCACTCCTCCATCCTGCGGAAGATCCTCAGACAGCACTACACTAAGCATTGCATCATGTTATGTAAGGGATAATCCAGGTGGTTGTTATCACAGAATAAACCCTGACAGGGTGATCAGGGGGCGTATTACAGAAAGATCCTAACTTTAAAATCTTATCTTATCTGTTTAGTAACCATGGTAATTTCAGTTAGGACCACATTTAGGACAAAAGCTATTACAGAACAGCATTTCCTAAGTGTGTTATCCTATCTTAACTACAGATAGGAAGGAGGTATTACAGAAACCTCCTAACTTGACAAAAAATACTAAAAACTGTCTTAACTTTAGGACAACCCCACAGCTGTCCTAACTTCAAAATTATTTGAAAGCTAACTGAAAAACTGCTTACAGTTGCACTGTCCAACAATGGCATTACGTTTATTAATAATTGAAAATGATGTTTAATGGTAGAAAGGCTCTTGGAGGACTCTGAAGATGTTACATTTTGATGACAAAACACTTATAAGTAATTACAGACTGCTGCGCAACATGAAATTACAGTTAGCACATGTACTGCAACCACAACCAGCATTAAGGCCCTTTCAGTCCCACGCGGCAAGCGGTGGAATCGCCGCGCGACTGACGCTTTCTCTCGTAGAGGAGAGGCTTTGTGCAGTTGAGGCGGTGCTGGCGTCGCGGTCTCGGTGCGGACGTTACCATAGTTACAAACAACAAATCACATTTGTATTTCCTAAACTAAATAAATAAAACAATGTAAGTTTTGTGTTGGTGTTATTTGCTATTTATCATTTTATGGGAGCGTCTACTAGCGTTTTCATTAACAAACTCCGTACACTCACACTCTGTATTTTTTTTTATTATATCTCTGAGATTTTGATGGATCACACAACTCCAGAAATTCCAGTAGGATTTACAGCGATCTTCATCATGTTTTCAACACTCCTACATGAGCTCAGTGAAATGTTACAAGTGGTTGTTAATAATCAGTTCTCTGATTGGTTGAAACTGACGCGGCTGCCTCTCACAAAAAGATCAAATATTTGTATCTTTGGAGGCTCCTGCCGCGATGCGCCGTGCTCGTGGAAGCGGCAGGATTTTGGGTGCACTAAGCACCGCTTGCGCTCCGCCTCCGCGCCGCCAGCAAAACCACCCGCGTTTTGCCGCTTGTCGCATGTCTCCCATTGAAAATGAACTAGACACTCGCGACTGCCGCGTCCCTTGTGAAAGGGCCTTTACAGTGACCAACAAAAGAGAGTGACTGATGCAATACGTTTTTTTTTGTTTTTGTTTTTTTGCAAAAGGCGATTTTCAAAGTGAAGTAGCTTTTGTTTCCCTCATCAGCAGCTCACGCAGTGTTGGTTGCTTGGTAACAGACCTGAGAGTGGATCGTCGAACTTGATAATGCCATTTAAGATTTCCTAACTAGAGATAAGATACGATTTTGTAAGATAGGATAAGAATCCCAAATTAAGTTAAGATTTGCTTCTGTAATACGAATTTGTGAAAAATCCTAATTTGACACATCATATCTTAAGTTAAGACCTAAGATAAGAAACTTTCTGTAATACGCCCCCAGGACCCCAATGCAAGTTGAAATATTTTAGCTTTTTTAAATGCAAAACTTGCGCAAAGAAAAACAGTTCCTTTGAACCTAGTCGAGGTTCAGACAAGACAGACATTTAAAGAATAATGTACAGTTTAGGGATGCATGATATTGGATTTTGCCGATATCTGATATGCCGATATTTTTCAACTCATTTTGCCGATACCGATATATTTCCTTTTGTTTGGAAACAACACCAAGTCTCTCCTGTGCAGAAATTATAAGGAAAATATTTTTATTTTTCGTTAGTTTTTAACAATAACTTATTTGTTAGAATTAAATAAACAATAATGAAGGTTTTTTGACAGTACATTGAAGCTTTGAAAATAACTATAAATAAACTATATCTCAATCGCTGCATCCCCCCCCCAGGAAGATGCAGTGTTAACCCTAACATTTTATTTTAAGATTTAACATTTGTAAATGGTCTAAAGCAAAAGAGTTGTAAAAATTCTGAAACTCTTTTAGAGCTTATGATTTGTTTAAAAAATACAACATATTACACATTAATGAATAAATCAGTATATATATATATATATATATATATACAGTCATGGCCAAAAATATCGGCACCCTTGGTAAATATGATCAAAGAAGGCTGTGGAAATTAATCTGCATTGTTAATCCTTTTGATCTTTTATTTAAAAAAATCACAAAAATCTAACCTTTCATTGGATAATAAGAATTTAAAATGGGGGAAAATATCATTATTAAATAAATGTTTTTCTCTAATACACATTGGCCACAATTAACAGCACACTGTAAAAAAAAAAATCGTAATTTTCGGAAAATATCTTTTATTTTGAATTGCAGTCAAAACTCTGTAAAATTATCTCCAAATTAACTACTTGGCTGTTATTTTAAGGATTATGACATTAATGACAAATTACAATAATTCACATTTTTAATACAGCAAAACTACTGTATTTTTATACAGTACATTTTCTGTTTTCTTAAATTACAAACAAATGTATGTAAAATTACAAAAATAATCTGTATTTAATACAATAACAAAACTGTTAGATGATAAAATGACTGGCAGCAACAGCTGCCAAACAAAAACCATAAAATTAAAGTAAAATCTCCTTATTTAAATAATCTGACAAACACTATTATTTTACAGGTATTTCCTGAATTTTTATGATCAAACACCTTCACTGAAAAACAAAATTAAAAAAATTGTCAAATGACTGGCAGCACAGGGTGCCAAACAAAAACCTTAAAATTAAAGTAAAACCTGCTTATTTAAACAAGCTGTCAACACTGTTAATTTACAGGCATATCATAAATTATTACAATCAAACACCTTCACTGTAAAATGAACTAATTAATTAATTAAATAAATAAATGTCACATGACTGGCAGCAACAGAACATGAAACACTAACAGATCTCTCTATCTCAGCATCTTCACTCATTACAAACCAGTCTGACTTTATTTCATTCATACAAAACTTCTTATTGAGAATTAACAGAGGTTTAGATGTTAATGTTTTATTGAAAATAATAAAGTTTGAAGTCACCATTGTGGAGACGTTTGCTTTAGTTGGGCTTCTGACCCGTCACTTTATAATATCAGTTTTTTTCTGGCTGCTATAACTGTGTGTTTCTAAGGCACAGTTGTTATAGCAAAAATTGCTAGTGAAAAATCTGATCAGATACACCTGGTTACTTGATGATGAGCTAATCATCATCTAGTAGCCTGATCACATGAGTATTGTCTCTGTATATGTTAGCTTTAAATGTTTTATATATATGTATATATACACAGCAGTCTTGAGATATGACAGTCAGAAACTCTTTTTTTTATCATTACATAAAAAGTGTCTTGAATGGAGGATTTTTGATTCACAGAAACATCATGAATCAGCACATGAATCTCAACAATGGTGACAATCAACAAAAAGCTTGTTTTGTGATGATCAGAGCTGATCTGAATATTTTGTCGATTGTCACCATTGTTGAGGTTCATATGCAGATTCTTCATGTCTGTGACTCTACATGCTCCTGTCTAAATAATTTTTTCAAAAAGACTTACAAACCTTCAAAATATCAAAGCTGGGCCACATTTCAAGCAATAAAATTGTAAGATTACAACAAAATGAAATTAACAAATGTAACATGATCGGACATTAGACATTTCTGATGAGGTTAGTGAAACAGTACATATACCACTTCATCGGACCCAAAATTTTTTTGCAGGTTTTGCTATAACAAATGTGCTTTAGAAACACAATTATAGCAACCACAGAAAAAAATATATTGTTAAAAAGTGAAGTGTCAGAAGCCCAACTAAAGCAAACGCTTATCTCCACAACGGTGACGTCAAATGTATTTGTATTTGTTTTGTATGAAAGAAATAAAGTCAGACTGGTTTGTAATAAGTGAAGATGCTGAGATCTAGAGAGATCTGTTAATGTGTAATGTTATTTTGGGATTTAAAGGGTTTCTGTTGTCTGTGTTTTGTGGTTTACCATTGTGCTACCATGTGTGTCTGTGCTTCAGTCCAGGAGAAGACCAAGAAACATTGGTGTTATGCTGAAAGTCGCTTTATTTAAAGGCAGTAACTGTGGAGTTGCTGATGAAGTGATAATTACTTGTTTTTGCATGTGTGTTGTTGTTAGATGATGGTTAACTGCAAAAAAAAAAAAAAGTTTCACAGAGAATGTTTCACAATGATAATCCAGACAATACCTGTAAAGTAAAAAAAAAAAAGCATTTAAGAAAAAGATAGGATGTTGTACCTTAATTTTACAGTTTTTGTTTGGCAGCTGCTTCTGCCATTCATTGACTGTTTTTTTAAAAAACGTTCTTTAACCATTATTTCCATTAATGGTAAACGTTTGGCACCCTTAATTTTTTTACATTGCACCCTTTTATTCAATACTTTTTGAAACCTCCATTTGTCAGTTTAACAGCTCTACATTTTCTTCTATAATGCCTGATGAGGTTAGAGAACATCTAACAAGAGATCAGAGACCATTCCTTCATCCAGAATCTCTCCAGATCCTTCAGATTCACAGCTTCTTCTCTTCAGTTCACCTCACTCATTTTCTACAGGGTTCAGGTCAGAGGACTGGAATGGCCATAGCAGAAGCTTGGTTTTGTGCTCAGTGACCCACTTTTGTGTTGTTTTGAGGTTTGTGTTTGGATTATTGTACGATTGGAAGATCCAAACATGGCCCATTATATGATTTCTAACAGAGTCAGTCACTTATTGATTTTTTATCTGTTGGTATTTGATAGAATCCGTTCTCTTCTTTTCTTCAGTGATTTAGCTTGTTAAATACAATTGTTACTACAATTGTACAATTGTTGCACTTTAAGATAACCCTTGTCTTGTCTCTGTCATTATATTATATTCATATGTTTTTGTGTTTTGTGTTTTTACACCACAGAGGTGCTTTAAGAATTTCGTTGTTTGCTCTGCTTGCAATGACAATAAAAGCTATTCTATTCTATTCTAACAAGCTTAGACAAGCTGAGAGGACTCTTTAAAAATATATATGAAGATTTTGTGGCTCAGATAAGGTCCATTGTGGTTTATTTATTTGCTCTTGGCTGACATGTGGCATTGCTATGGCCTGCTTTTGGCCTAGATCTGGCAAACAGGAGCGGTCCGCCCAAGTGCCATCATTCCACGCCACATGTGGCCCAGATCATCATTCCGCATGTGCCAGATGTGGGCCGGATCTGGGCCGACATTATGTTGCTAGCTGGGTAAGGTCGCAAAACTCTGGACTTTTGGTAATACCTAGGATAGCGAAGTCCACTAAAAGAGGTAGAGCTTTTTCGCATTTAGCTCCCAAACTACGGAATAGCTTTCCTGATAACGTTCGGGGTTCAGACACACTCTGTTTAAATCTAGATTAAAGACACATCTCTTTAGCCAAGCATTCATATAATGCATCTCATAATCTTTTACTGCAGTTATATCTGATCAAATGCACATTATTATTCTTTAGCTTGGGTTGAACAAATCATTTTTACTTGGTTGGAACAGCAGCTATGCTAATTATGTCTCTATTTGTTTCTCTGTTTCTGCCGTGGTAACTAGGAATTACACAAGCTTCAGTCTGGATCCAACCCTTATAAGATCTGAGATGACCGAACACCTGAGAAGAGATGATGCCAACCCCTCAGAGGACCTCAGATGATGCCAACCCTGAAACAACACAGAACTACAAAATTTTGCTATAAGTTTGATTGCAACATATTGCTTTAGTGTTTATCATCTGTTTGATCTTTAACTGATTTTTACTGTACATTTCTGCCATATGTACATCAACTTGACATTGTTGGGTATAAGCGTTACTGTAGGCCTAATCTTATTACTTTCCCTGGTAAAGCAGTAAAGTAATGAGTTACATTTTAAATTTCTGTAATTTGATTACAGTTACTTATGTCAATAAAATTACGTTACTTAAGTTACAAATGCAGTGTTTAAAAAAAATATATGTTTTGCGAGCCATATGCCCTTTAATAAATCACCGGAGAATGAGAGCTAAAATGAGAGTCCTACAAAATTTAGATGCAATGAAAGGTTGCCTATCACATTTCAAAATGTTGCACTCTACATATTTTAGTCTGGCATTATAGTTTGGGAAAAGTTCAGCAAGTGAATGTGTACTTGGTTTATGTCACAGTAACACGAAGTAAAAAAAAAAAAAAGACTCATCAGAATGAGAAACCGCTGGATTAAACCGCATTGGCATCACAATTCAAGGCTTATTCCTCATAGTCTTCTTCCAAAAACGAAAAGTAGGTGGCAGAGGTGACATGAGCATTTACATGTTCACGCATCTCAAGCTTGGTTTCGCGTGGATGATTATCTTATAGCGCGCAATGTGCGTGGGCATAAACTCAGATGGGAAAGACTGTACCTCGCGTTGGTTTCATACGGATTATTTTATCAGAGAATATTTGTTTTCGACATGACTTACTTCATTTAATAATAGACACTTCAAGCTTTCTTTATACTGTATTTCTCATGTCATTTTCATTCATTCTTGTGACTCAGGAAGATATTTACGGAGACTGAGAATGCAGAATTTGTTTTCTTTATTTTACAAAAAAAAAAAAAAAACAGTTTTGATATTGGGAGTGAATCAGGGTATACAAATAATAGGCCTACTTATGTAGCCTATTTTTTTTAGTCAATATGAAATGAAAGAACTATGAGTTTCTCTTTGTAGTGTATTTTTTAGGTTTGATAACTTGATAAGTAAAGTAACCTTGAAAGTAACTTGACAGTAAAGTAATTAGTAATCAGATTACTTTTTAAATGCAGTAATCAGTAATGTAATCAAATTACAATTTTAAAGAAGTAATTAGTAATTTGTAGTGGATTACTTTTTTTAGTAATTTACCCAACACTGACTTGCCACTTATATACTACCATATTTTAGAAACTTAATTTCCTGTAAAGCTGCAAAGATTTGTATCGTGAAAAGCGCTATACAAATAAACTTGAATTGAATATATATATATATATATATAGCTAGCCTATATAGGAATTTGTGAAAAAAAGCAGGGGGGGGGTGCTTTTGAAAACTTTTTTCTCTCTCCATAGGTAATAGCCTAGCCTAATGTTAGTGTAATCCACGTAGCCAAGGGGGGGCATTCGCGGGCCGTGCCCCCCCAAACGAGTTACTGTTCCCCCCACTTTCCATCCTCTTCCTCCTTGCTGAACGTGATCGATTTCGAAAGCAAAAGTGAAACCGATAAAACAGCGCACATAAGAAAGCGATTGCACACACACACACACACACACACACACAAAACGTGATTTGTGCCCCCCCTGATGGAGGTGCCCTAGGCGCCGGTGTTGTTCCCAATTCTGACCTCCACCAGATTATTACCCCCCTAGTCAGGGTCGCCGCTACGGATTCTGGGCCCCCTGGACAGCATATTCACTCGGGCCCTCCTGCGTTCCGGGGGGGGGGGATGTTGGTGTCCCCCTCTGTACAGATCACGTTCCGGCAGAATCCTCCTCGGTAGAAATCGCGATTGCGGTTTTTTTTTTCTTCCCTTCTCCCAAATCAGATTATACTGGTTCAGCTATTAAAATTGTTCAGTTTTCTATGTAATGGCAAAGTGATCATATTTCATTTCAGTTTTTTATAAAGTTAATTTAGAAAAACGTTTGGAGCATTTTTTTTGTTCATTAAATACGTTTTTCTTTCTTAAAGTAACGACCAAGCGACCAGCGGCAGACAGTGAGCTGATCATAGCCATGTTTGATCAATTTAGCCTTCTCAAATCGTCACGACTTGCCTAAAATAAAATCTATAGATATACTAAAACAGTTCAAGCATAAAACAATGTTTAAACGTTAAACCCAGATAAATGTGCACTGCATCCTAGTTTGTGCGAAGTTAGAGCGCAGGACATGGAGGCACCAGCGCAATCAATTGCATTTTTTTCAATGGAAACAACTTACGTTGTAATTTTTGCTCATAAAGGTAAGAGTAATACATCATTCGGAACTGTAAAGGGTCTACTTTTATCAAAAGTCAAAGTCAAAGTCTGCTTTATTGTCAATTCTGCCACATGTACGTACATACATACAGAGAATTGAAATTGCGTTACTCTCAGACCCTTGGTGCATACAGATAACACTAAACACTAACAGTAGAACGTAATATAATATATATATATATATATATATAAAATGCAACTATTACAAATATACAAATAAGGACATGTAAAAAAATAATAATAATAAAAAAATAGATAAAGTAGCATGGTAGTGTGCAAACCAGTGAAATAAACAAACAGTGCAGATATAAATGGTGTAGTGCAAAACACTTATCAGTCTATTTAAAGTGACAAAAAGCTCAGAGAGCAGTCTTTATTCAAACTGTCAGAAGAGGTAGTTGAGTGAGGTCAGTCCAGTGCTGTACAAAGTGACTGGTGCTGGTCACAGTGTGTGTGTGTGGGGTGGGGGGGGTCAGAGTTCAATGGTGCATGGGGCAAAAGAGAGGAGGGGGGGAGAGACGGGAGAGAGTTGAGCTTCCTGACAGCCTGATGTATGAAGCTGTCCTTGAGTCTGCTGGTCCTCGCCTGGAGACTCTGCAGTCTCCCCACTGATGGCAGCAGACTGAAGCAGCTGTGTGACAGGTGGGTGGGATCACCTGCAATGCAGAGGGCTTTACGGGTGAGACGGGTGCTGTAGATGTCCTGGAGGGAGGGGAGAAAGACACCAACAATCTTCTCAGCTGCTCTCACTATCCGTTGAAGGGTCTTGCGGCAGGACGCGTTGCAGGTGCCATACCACACAGTGATGCAGCTAGTCAGGATGCTCTCGATGGTGCCTCTGTAGAAAGTGCACATGATGTGGGTCGGGGCTCTGGCTCTTCTGAGTTTGCGGAGGAAGTAGAGAACTCGGTGCTGCTCACTCTCTCCACAGTCGCACCATTGATGGTCAGAGGAGCATGCTGAGTGTGCACTCTCCTGACAAAAACAGTCTCCTTCGTCTTCTCCACATTCAGAGAGAGATTGTTGTCACTGCACCACCCGGCCAGGTGGCTCACCTCGCTCCTGTAGTTTGTCTCATCTCTGTTGTTGATGAGACCCACCACAGTCGTGTCATCCGCAAATTTAATGAAGAGGTTGGAGTTGTTTGACGGTGTGCAGTCGTGGGTCAGCAGAGTGAAGAGGAGGGGGCTCAGCACACATCCTTGGGGGGCCCCTGTGTTCAGTGTGATGGTGCTGGATGTGTTACTACCGACCTGTACTGCCTGAGGTCTCCCGGTCAGAAAGTCCAACAGCCAGTTGCACAGCGACGTATTGAGCCCCAGCTGGACCAATTTATGAATGAGCTGTTGAGGGATGATTGTGTTGAATGCTGAACTGAAGTCTATGAACAGCATTCTGACATACGAGTCTTTTTTATCCAGATGTGTGAGTGCTGGGTGGAGGGCAGTGGCGATGGCATCATCGTTCGAGCGGTTGGACCTATATGCAAACTGGAAAGGGTCCAGGTAGGGGGGGAGGACAGACTTGATGTGGTGCATGACTAGCCGTTCAAAGCACTTCATGAGAATAGGAGTGAGTGCTACTGGACGGTAGTCATTGAAGCAGGATGGAGATGACTTCTTCGGGACTGGAATGATGGTGGTAGCTTTGAAGCATGTGGGGAAAACAGCCTGACTTAGTGAGATGTTGGAAATGTCTGTGAAGACATCAGTGAGTTCAACTGCACAGTCTCTCAGTACACGCCCAGGAATGTTGTCAGGACCCGGAGCTTTGCGTGCATTGATCCTGCTGAGGGATCTCCTCACGCTGTGCGGGGACAGCGTCATCATCTGGTCGCCGGGAGGAGGTGGAGTCTTCTGTGCAGTGGTGCTGTTTTGTGCCTCAAAGCGAGCGAAGAAGGCATTCAGCTCGTTCAGTAGGGGGATGGTGCTGTCACAGGTCTGTGGTGGGGGCTTGTAGTCCGTAATGGTCTGTATCCCCTGCCACAGGCTCAGAGTGTCTCTGCTGTCGCTGAAACGATGTGCTATCCTCCTGGAGTACTGTCTCTTAGCCTCTCTGATGCTGCGGGATAGGTTGGCCCTAGCTGTCTTCAGGCCCTCCTCATCTCCAGCTCTAAAGGCAGCGTTCCGAGCCTTCAGAAGTCTGTAGACCTCCCCTGTCAGCCACGGCTTCTGGTTGGCCCGGACAGTGATAGTCTTTGTGACCGTTACATCATCAATACACTTGGTGATGTAGGCAGTGACAGTCTCTGTGTACACTTGGAGGTCTGTAGTGTTGTTGTATGTGGCAGCCTGCTTAAACATATTCCAGTCAGTGGTGTCAAAACAGTCTTGAAGTGCCTCTGACGACCCTCCTGGCCACACATGTATCTGTTTGTGAACTGGTTTGGTGACTTTAACAAGCGGTCTGTATGCAGGCATTAGCATGACAGTGATGTGGTCTGAGGCTCCGAGGTGGGGGAGGGGTAGGGCCTTGCACGCTCCTCTCTGGGTGGTGTAAACAAAGTCCAGAGTGTTGTTTCCCCGTGTTGGAAAGTCTATGTGTTGGTGTATTTTTGGGAACACACTCTTTAGGCCTGCGTGGTTGAAATCCCCAGCCAAGATGAGAAAAGCATCTGGGTGGGCTGTCTGCTGCTCACTGATGTGCTGGTACAGATCATTTAGTGCCTCACTCCTATTGTTGTTGTTGGAGCTGGGAGGGATGTATACAGCAACGAGCAGTATGGCTGTATATTCCCTCGGTAGATAGAACGGCCGGCACTTAATAATCATAAACTCCACCAGGGGTGAGCAGTGTTTGCAGACCACAACAGCGTCGCGGCACCATGCATCATTGATGTAAACACAAAGCCCGCCAACGCGGGTTTTACCTCCCTCGATGAGAGCTCTGTCTGCTCGATAGCATGATAGCTGGTCGAGCTGAATGGTGCAGTCCGGTACGCTGTTGTTAAGCCATGTTTCCGTAAACACAAAAACACAACAGTCTCTTACAGTCCTCTGAGTAGAGCGAAGTAGTCGGATGTAGTCCAGTTTATTGTCCAAAGAGCGTACGTTCGCCAGTACGATGGTGGGGATAGCTGGCTTGTGTGGGTTAGCCGCTAGCCTAGCTCGGATACCTCCGCGCTTACCCCTCTTCTGCTTCCTCTCACGCCGCTTGTAGCGCCTCCGCTGTGGGCGAGATGCAGTAGTGGGGGTCGGTGATGGTGTAGGCCTCCGGAGCAGACCGAGGTCCCGCAGCTCTTCCGCGTGCGCGGAGTTTAACTCTAAAAATGTGATTCTGCCGACATCGAGCAGAAACTCACAACTGAATGCGTGCTTAAAGACAGGTAGACGTGACGAAGATGTACAAAAACATTGCGACTTACAAGACAAAAAACACGAAAACACCGTTCTGTCGGGAGAGAGAGAAGCCGCAGTGTGTGCACGCGCTGCCATTACATTAGTAACTAGTTATTTGTGTGCACTCACAATATCAGCAAAACTTTTTATAAAATATATAAATACAATTTTATAAAATAAAGAAAACAATGATGCACCGTCTCGTCTTGAACAGGAGCGCTTCACAAAAATGAATTGAAAGTCAGTGAATACATGACTCACAGACATGATAAATATATCTATAGAAAGCTTTAAATTACTACTTAACGAAATAAATCAAATCAAAAACAAAAACTCTTTCATTATAATCCGTGAAGATGCACTTCTCTCTAAAGGCGAGTCTAATGAGGAGATGGCGAGTCAGGATCATCATCTTCATCTATACCTATCTATACCTATCTATACCTATCCCTACCTATATTTATAGATATGCTCCTGTGTTATGTATAATCTTTTATTTTTTTTTTTTTTTTTTTTTTTTTTTTTTTTTTTTTTTTTTTTTTTTTTTTTTTTTTTTTTTTTTTTTTGCACTGTCCATTGAGCGGACCCGTCCTGATCTACATTTCACTACTGATTATACCCTGTATGATTGTGTATGTGACAAATAAACAAGAACCTTGAACCTTGAACCTTGAACCTTGATCTTTGCGACACTGACACAGAAAACACTAGTTTATTAGTAAATAATTCAAATATCTCCTTACTATTTCCCCCTGACACATTCATGGTAATTACTTTTGCTGGGGCTTTACGGCAAGCTTTATTGCGTGTATTTGAACGCAGAACTCTTCAGCTGCACTGAAGCAGTGCAGCTCGCTCGCTGCTGCTGCGGGACTCTAAACACCGTCGAGCCGCTCTTGACAGTCGCGACACGGTCTCGTGTTGTTTCCACCAGCGCGGCAATTTTTTTTCATCACTAAGTGATGGATGTCTAAAATATAAAAATAAGGAGAAGCCTAAAACAGGCCCGAGGCCCGGCCCGCGTCTGAACTATGACGTGAAAATTGGCCCGATCGAAGCCTGGCCCTACAGGCGTAAAAAAGTCGGGGCCCGTCAGGGCCAGGCTGAAATGCAGGGCTCTAGCATTCCCCTCGGTAGAAATCACATTTCCCCCTTCGGGGGCCCCCTCCCATCGTCGGGCCCTTAGAATCATCTTAGGCCTATTAATTGTAATGATTTAATTTCCACGGTTATTCAAGCAACGAATAAATTATAGGCCTATAGAGAAAGTGAGCAAAGAACACAGTATCGGAGCTTTTTGAAACTCTGAATCAGTTAACCATAGAGTCGCAAAATGATTCACTGTTTCGAAGCGCTCCAATTGGATCACGTATCACGAATCAGTTGATTCAGAACGTGACTACAAAGCGCGTATCACGAATCAGTTGATTTAGATCGGGACCTCGGAGTCGCAGTTGCCAAGTCCGCGTATTATACGCGACTTTGGGCTTCTTTTTTTGTAAAGTTGCGGGAAAAAATCCCTGGTCGCGGGTTGCGGTTTTTTGGGCTTATTTTAAAAGATATGGATGCTTGTTAGGGAAATCTGACAAGCAACTTTGTTTCTTTATTTATGTTCGCCGTATTCTCCAGTGCACTGATTGACACTCTGTCTGCTCGCAGTTAATAGCCAGCCAGTGCAATAATAAGTGCTGTAGCGTAATTTGCCAAATGTTCCGCTCCTCATTGGAGAAAAATCACATTAAAAAAGAAGATGCGTGATGCTGTAATCCAAGCAATGATAGAAGCCTAGATCGTAGAGGAGTGGGATGAGTTTCTTTTAGCCTAATTTTTATAATGTTTTTGTAATGTATTAATAATCACGGGCTGTAATCAAAAACAAGTAGCCTAGTCATATCCTAATACTGAGTAAATACATTTGGTTCGAATAGCCTGGTATGGCAAGATGTCTTAAAATGTATTTCTTTTTTTAACATCATTTAAACTTAGACCACATTATTAGATTACCTTTTGACATAAATGACAGCTTAATGATTTAAAAATATATATTTTTATAATCTTTTTAATAATATTATATAATATTTTCTTTTTAATATAATATATATTATAATTTAATATAATATGTTATATATTTTTCTATAATATTTATGTGGCATTTTGTTTTTTTATGTAATTTATTTGATAGTTATGTATACATTATTTTATTTTAAATGGTAGAAAAACCTGTTTTTGACCTCAAAATAAAGCACGTTCCCTCTGTATATGGCTGTAACGAGCAGTTTTGTGGTGCTTGAAATTCTTTATAATTAATTAAAAACAAATATTGCCACATTGATGGCTCAAGAAGGTGCAATTGTTCAAATAACACATTGTTTAATTTTAAAATATATATAAAAATTTGTAACCAATTGTTTTTCAAGTGTAATATCTCTGTAAAGGCTAGGGACAGAAAAATGGACATTTCCATAGAATGACCCCTATATATTTTAGGCTATAAATATGTGGCTATGTTACAGCTCTCCTTTGAAGGTCTTGTGTTTTTCTCCTTTTCCATCTCTCCAATCCTATTCTGCTCACATGTGATTGAGACGAGTTTTGTTCCCACGTTTGTTGCAGTTTGCTAATTTTTGTAAAATAGCTTCTGTTTTTGCTTTTCAGATAAAAGAGTGGTTTCAGTTTAATATGTTGCAGGCTCATTTATTGGTAATAAATAATTGATAACAAATAATATTGATGATAATAAATCATAAAAAAAAAATTGGGCTTGTGTTGGGCTTGTTTTTGAAGCTGCGGTTGCTTATTTGTCTCGCGAGAGTTGGCAACTGTGCTCGGAGCGAGATCGCGGGATGTTTTTATCCCCACCGGAGATGAAAATAATTCAGCAGAGGCAGGGTTGCATAAACCAGCTTTGAATTTTGTGTTTATGTCTGGCATTTATAGCCAACTTGTGATATTGTGCAGTACTGGTACCAATAGCGATAAAAAACATGTGCACAATATGTTTGGAGCTGGTGTGTGCCCGTGCTTTTTATCCCCCTGCAGAATAAGTCATGATTGTAATGCTATTGGCGCCAGTAACGTTACTGCATTTTGCTAAATCTTAAACAGTGAGACAGAAATAATTGTAGCCGTTCACGGAAAACATATGGCTTTAAGTTCAAGCAGAAAGGCTCAGCCAGCTTCTGGAACTTTACGACATCCACTGTAAAGGGAATGACAAATGAGGGGACGGGAGCGATTTCTATGGGACAGTTATGTTCTGTATTTGACAGGACCCATACTCATGATCTCCTCTAGGGACCCATAAACTTAACGGACCGCACTGACGTGGGACGGTGTGAACACACCACTTCCTGTTTAACGTTACACAGACACCAGGCTTTCCTCTAGAAAGGTTAGATTAGCGGTTGCTGCAAAACAGGTTATGCCTATTTCTCTATCCATCTCTTATGCTGTCCGCTCTCCTGTTGCTTTCGAAATTTGTCTTTGTTATTTTATTTCTACGCAGCAGAAATGTTGTCATGCAAAATAGAGCAACGAACTGTTTATTGTAAAGCTTTATGAAAACTTTGCAATAATTTGTACGATAGCCTAACGTTACCTGAAAATCCGAACACGGTGAGTCTAACGACATGTGTTTAAAATATGTATAAAAGAGTTTGTATGCACTTTTTTCATTGTAAAAGTCATTTAAGGTTTCATTTTCATTATGTTCTGTACACTGATACTACATATCAGCATATTATATTGGCATGGCTATGAGGTTTTTAAATTATTTTACAATAGCCTATGTATTCAAGACTGTAAATTCACATGAAGCAGTGCAAGCTTGTACCATTGCTATTTATAGGCCTACATCTCACAATGTGAACTTTATTTACTTAACTTACTGTGTAGTTGTGTCTTGGACTGAGTGGTGGAGACCTCCATGAGGACTGCATGATCCATGGACAAGACACAAACATTTAGAGATGGAGACTTTTATCCAGAAATCAGGTACTCACATATACATAAACATTCAAGGATCTTAATGAGGACAGTTCTAGAGATATAATAGCATCTTTTTATAGTCATATTACAAAAAAATGCGTTACAAAACATCCACAGTGAGATCAGAGCTCGAACCCTTTAAACTTATTACTATACTTAAATGTTATCACATACAAACAAACATTTCATTTTATGTTGCACAGTATAAATGTAGCTTTTTATTTTATTATAGCCTGCTGACACACACACACACACACACACACACACACATGCATGTGTGTGTGTAGAATACAATACAGAATGTCTGAGTGTTTTATTGCTTTTACAATTAAAAACACTAATAAAAGTATTAAGGCAATTTTTAGAAATGTTTAATGCAAATTCTTCCACTAGATGTACTGTCAGACTTAAAGGGACAGTTCACCCAAAGAAAATAAAGTTCTGTCATCATTTACTCACCCTCAAGTTGGTCCAAACCTGTAGGTTTTTTTTTCTTTTGTTGACCTTAACAGAATACATTTTGAAGTATATGGGTAACCAAAGAGTTGCTGATGTGTGTGTGTGTGTGTGTGTGTGTGTGTGTGTTTTCATTCGTACGGAAGTTGTGGGGTCCAGAAACTGTTTGGTTACCCACATTGTTCAAAATGTCTTCTTTTGTGTTCAACAGTAAGAAGAATGAATATTTCATTTCTGGGTGAACTATCCCTTTAACAGCATGTTGCTATGCAAAAAATGTGCCATGACACTAAATTACATCTGAAATATGATTTTTAGGCCCATCCACCAAGGCAAATCAGAACCCAGTTGTGTGTCCATGAAGAGTGAGCGGTCAATGGGATGCCCTCCAAAATTTAATGGTGAAATCTTTCCTCCTGGTTACAGGTAATTACTGTAGATGACAGAAAATTATAATGTTGTATAACTGAGATAGAAATTGTGAAGTGTATAATAACTTCCTCTTTAGCTCCACTTAATAACAATAATGTTATGTATAAATCATCAGCTCAAGGAACTAATGTTTTCAGAAAAAGGATATTTTTGTATGACAAGGAAAGATAAGGAAATAGTACTGAGGTAACTGTGGATTCAAAGCTCGTTTTACCTCTCTAGTGATGCTTATATCTCTAGAGCTTGATCCGTTTTAGAGTCCAGTTGCATAAACTGCTTGTACTAGTCTTAAAATGTTAATAATCTAATTTTTGTTTTCTTCAAGTCTGGTCATAATTTATTAAAGCGAGTTACAAAAAATTTGATTGGTCTAATCTACAAGAAGTAAGGCTTATTATCCCTTGGCCAACTGCTAGTTGGTCAAATTAATTTTTAAATGGGTTATGAACTGACCTCCATTATTTTATAATGTTCTCTGAGGTCCACTTATAATGATAGTGAGATTTTTACATTAAAAAAATCTTAATTTAATTAATTTAGAAGTAACGGGGTATTTTAAATAAAGGCGGTTGATTTGGTCAGTCTCACTTCAAAATACATTTTAGCTTTTCTATATTATATATATATTTTAATTTGATTTATTAATTGTTTACAAAATAACCATTTAAAATATGTTAAAAAACTACATTGTATGCATATTTACTTTTGATTTGAAAATATTATTAATAAAAAAAAAATCATTCCCCCTTTGCTTAACATACAATTACAGTGTTGCGTTCATATTCTGGGCACAGCTGCTTTCCTGTATATAGTATCATCAATAAAAGGTTTACAGACTTTGATCTTTTAATATGACTCTCTTAATACGTTAGTACATTAATACATTAAAACTGCTAAAAAATAACTGGTGGCCAGTGGAGGAAGCCTTGTTTTGCTGTCCAGTTTGGCATTCCTATAAGGACTTGAAGTCACATGAAAAATATGAATTCCACACACAGGATCAGGGCTTAAAGTTCTCCGGCACCATGCCGGATCTCCGGCGTGCAGTGTTTGGCTGCGGAAAAAATAATCCTACATTAAAAAAATTATATATACAGTATATATCACTTTCGAGTCATAAGTTCGACTACCAATGGTATGAGAGGAGCACAGCTTTCTCTCTGAACCAAACTAACATTACTAGCCAATCAGATTTTTTTGCTCTTATAAACACGAGACGCGCATAATAGTATCCAATTGCAGAGTCGCAGCCCTGATGAATGGAGAAGTGCGACAAAAAGCTGCGAGGCGCAATTGTCAAAGATGTCCATATAGCTCATATTTACATAGAAAAGCTAATTAAAAGGCAGCGGAGCTTTGTAAACAGCTCAGAGTAATCATGTCATCTCCATAAGAACGATATGATTACCAGAACAAATTTACCGGGAGTTTTGAAATGGTCCTGTTCACACATGATCTCTCAATGGTAACTTTTCGTCAGAGCAGGGTAGATTACTAACAAATTGTAATCCGTTACTGATTCCAGATTCCATGACAAAAATTGTAGTCAATAACGTAATCCGTCACATTACACATTTTAGGTAATATAATCAGATTACTTTTGGATTACTTTTAGATTACTTTTGACTTAACTCGTTTATCACATTGATTTAAATAGGATTATCTTGTACCATAATGATGTAAAAAATGCAAAGAGTAAGAAAATGTGTTCCATTCATTGTAATTTACAACATGAAGTACATTAAACATTATATTACATCAAGGTTTCCCAAACTAGGGTTCGTAAAGGAACTGCAGGGGGCTTGTGAGTTTAATGAAAAGCTAACAATTAATTAAATCATAAAAAAATAAAATTAAAATAAATAATTTAAAACAAAGTCCCTTTCAAGGAAAGTCTCTTCACTCGGCGGCCATATTTGCAATGCCTACGGGCAGCTCATACAAGACCAAGTCCTATCTTAATGAAAGATCCTATCTTAAAAAAACTGCTTGCTGAACTCGCAATTAAATTACATACATCAAATCAGATGTCAAGCACATACAAAAATCTTAAATTAATTGCTCCATGAATGTTGTTTCTTAAAACGCTTATTTTTCAGGCTAGACCAGAATGCACAGTCATAACGCGCTTATGACTGCACATGCGCATCGGCTGGTCTAGCCTCAGGTTTCTATGGGAACCGGAACCGCTGCAGTGACGCAATGACATTACCAATCAGCGATTGGCTCTTTCATTTAGAAGGTGGGACTATTCCTCCATATTGCGTGTTGCAGTTTCTCCCATTCATAAGTATAGGAGTGAACAGTCTTTGTATTTCTATAGACATTCCCTGCATCCCAATGTGCATACTATCCACCCTATCTGCCCTAAATAGTATTGAAAATTACTACTATCACATAGAATTTAGGATGATAGTATGCACATTGGGACGCAGGCACTGTTTTAAAATAGCAATTAAAAAAAACACTTACTAAAAAAAGATGAAATATTTTTATTTACCTCCATGCCATGTAACCATTAATCAACATCAAAGAAACCGTGAACATGCAAATGTGATACTTAATTATTGAAATATTTATTTTAAAATCTCAGGGGTACTTAAATATATACTTAAAGTATATTTGGTGAATAAGGTTTAGATGACAAAAAGTTTTGGAATGCCTGCATTACATGTAAATAAGAAATAATGTGAATATATGCATTTTAATGAATTTGAAAGACAAAAGCGTTCCAAAGACATAACATAAACCTGAAATGATTTTTGTAAATCCAGTGGTCAAATGCTGTATTGCCACCTGACTAATGACTGTGTGAATGTCCACAAAACTGGACTTTCTGTATTTATATATTATCGGTAGGCTATTTTAGAAAGGAAAATTTAAAAGATGAAAAAGAGAAATTAGGGAGAATCAATGAATTATGAATAAGTTATTGCTATTGTGTGAATAATATGTAATCATGTAATCCATAAAAAAGTAACTGTAATCTGAATGTAAGTATTTTAAAAATGTAATTTACTCTAATTACAAGTACTTGATTTTTGGAATCTGATTACATAATCCAGATTATGTAATCAGTTACTACCCAGCTCTGCTTGTCGGTAATTTACCAGTAAAGACTGTATGTGTGAAAGCGGCTAAATTCTTTCTCTGCTTATGCTGTGAATTTGAATTGATTCAAATTAACGTTCATCTGGGAAAACTGTGCCTTCTCACTAGATTTGTAATGTAAATAATTTATAAACCTTTGCCAATACAGGAGTATACATCAACCTGTTTCTAAATATGCCATTTATTGTACAAACCCGATTCCAAAAAAGTTGGGACACTGTACAAATTGTGAATAAAAAAGGAATGCAATAATTTACAAATCTCATAAACTTATATTTTATTCACAATAGAATATAGATAACATATCAAATGTTGAAAGTGAGACATTTTGAAATGTCATGCCAAATATTGGCTCATTTTGGATTTCATGAGAGCTACACATTCCAAAAAAGTTGGGACAGGTAGCAATAAGAGGCCGGAAAAGTTAAATGTACATATAAGGAACAGCTGGAGGACCAATTTGCAACTTATTAGGTCAATTGGCAACATGATTGGTATAAAAAGAGCCTCTCAGAGTGGCAGTGTCTCTCAGAAGTCAAGATGGGAAGAGGATCACCAATTCCCCCAATGCTGCGGCGAAAAATAGTGGAGCAATATCAGAAAGGAGTTTCTCAGAGAAAAATTGCAAAGAGTTTGAAGTTATCATCATCTACAGTGCATAATATCATCCAAAGATTCAGAGAATCTGGAACAATCTCTGTGCGTAAGGGTCAAGGCCGGAAAACCATACTGGATGCCCGTGATCTTCGGGCCCTTAGACGACACTGCATCACATACAGGAATGCTACTGTAATGGAAATCACAACATGGGCTCAGGAATACTTCCAGAAAACATTGTCGGTGAACACAATCCACCGTGCCATTCGCCGTTGCCGGCTAAAACTCTATAGGTCAAAAAAGAAGCCATATCTAAACATGATCCAGAAGCGCAGGCGTTTTCTCTGGGCCAAGGCTCATTTAAAATGGACTGTGGCAAAGTGGAAAACTGTTCTGTGGTCAGACGAATCAAAAAGTTCTTTTTGGAAAACTGGGACGCCATGTCATCCGGACTAAAGAGGACAAGGACAACCCAAGTTGTTATCAGCGCTCAGTTCAGAAGCCTGCATCTCTGATGGTATGGGGTTGCATGAGTGCGTGTGGCATGGGCAGCTTACACATCTGGAAAGGCACCATCAATGCTGAAAGGTATATCCAAGTTCTAGAACAACATATGCTCCCATCCAGACGTCGTCTCTTTCAGGGAAGACCTTGCATTTTCCAACATGACAATGCCAGACCACATACTGCATCAATTACAACATCATGGCTGCGTAGAAGAAGGATCCGGGTACTGAAATGGCCAGCCTGCAGTCCAGATCTTTCACCCATAGAAAACATTTGGCGCATCATAAAGAGGAAGATGCGACAAATAAGACCTAAGACAGTTGAGCAACTAGAAGCCTGTATTAGACAAGAATGGGACAACATTCCTATTCCTAAACTTGAGCAACTTGTCTCCTCAGTCCCCAGACATTTGCAGACTGTTATAAAAAGAAGAGGGGATGCCACACAGTGGTAAACATGGCCTTGTCCCAACTTTTTTGAGATGTGTTGATGCCATGAAATTTAAAATCAACTTATTTTTCCCTTAAAATTATACATTTTCTCAGTTTAAACATTTGATATGTCATCTATGTTGTATTCTGAATAAAATATTGAAATTTGATACTTCCACATCATTGCATTCTGTTTTTATTCACAATTTGTACAGTGTCCCAACTTTTTTGGAATCGGGTTTGTACATCGCAATTTCAAAATAAAAGTTTCTGAGTTTGCATGTGGCCAAATAATAAAATTAAATGTATTTAAACATCATTTAATCACACTGTAAAGTGAAACGTCACCAGGCCGTTGGCGCCCTCTGCAGGTATATGTTATAATACATAATGTTCAAGTTGGTTATGTTCATATTATGTATGGGCATATTACATGTATTTTAAGTGTTATTCAATAAAACCATGTAATTGCTTGGTTTTGATATTTTATTTGAGCCAATTGTTATTGCCTCATTGTTAGTTTATACATAAATAGTCATACTAAATCCTGGTTTTCACTTAGGTCTATTTGTGTTACTAAACAATATCAGATTACTCAATTGTCAAAATAATCAGTAGATTACTTGATTACCAAAATAATCATTAGTTACAGCCCTAGAGTAGTTGAAATATTACAAAATACAACTGCATTGTTTTACTTTTTGTAATTAAAAGACATATTTTGTCATTGAAAATTGCTTAAAAATAGTATTAAAATATTGTCTCGTTCTAGTGAACCAAGTATCTGTATTTTGTCTCATCTTGTGAGCTAAGTGTGTTGTCACACCCGTGTCGACAAGTGGTGATATAGCTCATCATTTTCTAAGTGTATGATAAAGCTTTCATTCTTCAGGTCAACCATATATTCATGAAAAAATTCAGTTTGAATAAGGCAGTGGTTCTCAAACTTTTTTGGTCGCGCCCCACCTTAAACCTATAAAAAAATTGGCATCCCCCCACCCTGCCCGAATCCCCATCCCACCTTGAGACTACCAAATAATTTCACTAAACATTTTGAAAAATTAATGTTTTTTTTATTTATTATTATTTAAAAAAAAAACCTATGAGGCATGATATGCCTCATTATATTTTCTACATTCAGCTTTTGAATTACCCGCACCTGCCTGGGTCTGTGCAACGTCATTTATAGCTTTTCTCTTCCCTTTCACACACCGATCCATCTCCCATTCTAAGTTATGTCCGTTCGCTGTTTACGGTTTTATTTATTTTCTTTTTCTGCGGATGCCCCACACTTTGAGAACCACTGGAATAAGGAAAGCAATAACTTTGCTTAGTATCCTTTGAAATGTTAAAGTTGCCACAGTCATTTTATGCCCAGCACCGCACCTGGAAATAAGTTCAGGCTTAGGATGCTCGGTGCAAAGGTTACAAACTTAAATAATTGTAGTAACACTCCAAATATGGAGTTTGTCCCACTAAGTGGATGCAGTCGATTATCTTTGACACAATGTGTTTTCCAACAAAAGTCACAAGTTAGTCAAAACACAGGAATTTTGATCCAGGTGGCTGTTGATTTATCTGTCCTTTTGGCATGGTCACATGCCTTTCATAATCCTAAACAAAGTGCAATATTTTTTTATCCCTTTTATTTTGTTTTTTATTTTTTTATATTTTTCTGTTTCTGAAAGGGGTGTGTAAACGTATGTCCAAACCTGTAGCTATTAATTGTATTAAAATGACTGAATGACCTCTAAAAATATGATAATATCTTGCTCTTTAAGGTCAGTCAACCAAGAAAGATCAGAATCCAGTTGTGTGTCCATAAAGAGTGAACGGTCAATGGGATGCCCTCCAAAATTCAATGATAAAGGCTGTTTTCCTGATCACAGGTAATTAGATTGTGAGGGAACAAACTTTTGGACATTTCCACTACTGTGTCCATGACACATTTTATACAGCCTTCACAGTCAGACATTTCACAGTGACTACCTTACTTATCTATGCAGACTCATACACTCTTTTTTTTTAATTTGTGGAAGTTGGTATTTATTGCCTTCTTTGATTTGTGTTTAAGGGTTATCACAAATGTGTCAAATCTTCTGTACTTAGGTTTCTGAACTTTATTATTAAATATGGATTTTTTTTTCAGGGATTATTAAATATATTACCCTTCCACCACCAGTCTTGTTCCGTGTTTGATGAAATTTGATGTCAAACTTTAGATATTTGTTTTCATATTTGAGAGTTCATATTTGTTTTTCAGAATTCATCAGGAGAAGTCAGACAGAGAAACTGGACAAAACAACTGGAAAAGATACCAGAGAATCAGCATCAGAGACCAAGAGTGAGACCATGATTTCTGATCCTCTCACAAATAATGCATGGCTCTAACAGCTTTTTTCTCAAATCTTGTTAAAAATTATTCCTAGCAAGCCTATTTGCACTGTATACACTGATTAGACTGCACTTGTTTACTAATACACTACTATTTTATATTTATAGCAATGCATCTCAAGTTGACAATGTCGTTAAAAGGAAACTAAACTTGAAGTTTCAGTGTTTATATGAGGGAACTCCAAATCAAGGAACCCCAACACTCCTGAATGAGATCTACACAGAGCTCTACATCACAGAAGGTCAAAGTGATGGCTGTAATGAACATGAGGTGAGACAGATTGAGACACAATCTAGGAGAGCAGCAACAGAGGACACACCGATCAAATGCAATGACATTTTTAGATCTTTACCTGGGCAAGACAAACCCATCAAAACCGTGCTGACAAAGGGAGTCGCTGGCATTGGGAAAACAGTCTCTGTGCAGAAGTTCATCCTGGACTGGGCTGAAGGGAAAGAAAATCAGGACATCCACCTCATATTTCCACTTCCTTTCAGAGAGCTCAATTTGATACAAAACCAAAAACTGAGCCTTTTAGACCTTCTTTACATTTTTTTCACTGAAACAAAAGAACTGGATATTTCCAGCAGTGAATATAAAGTGTTGCTCATCTTTGATGGTCTGGATGAGTGTCGTCTGTCTCTGGATTTTAAGAGCACTATGAGGTTTTGTGATGTAAGTGAATCAGCCTCAGTGGACGTGCTGCTGATGAACCTCATTGTGGGGAATCTGCTTCCCTCTGCTCTCATCTGGATCACCTCCAGACCAGCAGCAGCTGATCTCATCCCCTCTGACTGTGTCCATCGAGTGACAGAGGTACGGGGCTTCAATGAGCCACAGAAGCAGGAATACTTCAGGAAGAGAATCAGTGATCAGAGTTTGGCCAACAGGATCATCTCACACCTGAAGTCTTCAAGGAGCCTCTACATCATGTGCCACATCCCAGTGTTTTGCTGGATCTCAGCCACTGTTTTAGAGAAGATGTTGAGTCGAGCAGAGAGTGGAGAGATTCCCAAGACTCTCACTCAAATGTACACACACTTTCTGATCCTTCAGACCAACATCAAACAGGAGAAGGACTATGAGAAGACAGTGAAAGATGAAGACATGATCCTCAAACTGGGGAAACTGGCTTTTCAGCAGCTTGTGAAGGGAAATCTGATCTTCTATGAGGAAGACCTGAGAGAGTGTGGCATTGATGTGACAGAAGCATCAGTGTACTCAGGATTGTGCACTCAGATCTTCAGAGAGGAGTTTGGGTTGTATCAGGGGAAAGTGTACTGCTTTGTTCATCTGAGCATTCAGGAACATCTAGCAGCTCTATATGGACACTTGTCATTCATAAATGACAACATAAATGTGTTTGATCTGATTAACAAAGAAAGGTTATTGTCAAACATGTTTAACTTAATGAAATATAATTCATCACAAAAGATTTTGATATCAAATCTTCATCAGAAAGCTGTGGACAAGACATTACATAGTAAGAATGGACATTTGGACCTTTTTCTCCGTTTCCTTCTGGGATTCTCACTGGACTGCAATCAGACTCTTTTACAAGGCCTTCTAACACAGACAGGAAACAGATCACATAATAAAGAGAAAACAGTTCAGTACATCAAAAAGAAGATCAAGAAGAATCCTTCTCCAGAGAAATTCCTTAATCTGTTCCACTGTCTGAATGAACTAGATGACTGTTCACTAATGGAGCAAATTCAACATTATGTCACAGCTGGAACAGTAAATAAAGTGAAACTGTCCTCTTCACAGTGGTCAGCTTTAATATTTGTGTTGTTGACATCGGAGCAAGATATGAATGTGTTTAAGCTCAAAGATTTTGTTGGATCACAAATTAAAGCTGATGAAGTTCTTCTAAAGCTGCTGCCTGTGGTAAAAGAATACAGATCAGCTCAGTAAGTAACACTAGGCAATCATTTAAATGGAGTTCTGTAAAGTTTTTAATTTTATACTGTTCTCTGAGGTCCACTTTTAATGTTATCAAGATTTTTACATCAAAAAACATCATAACTTAGAAGTAATAGGCTATTTTCTGTCCTGTTTTTAACCCCCCTCATCAGAACGCTCTGTTTGAATAGGCGTGGAGGATTGTAGACTCGGAAGTAAACTTCCACAGCTATGATTGGCTAACACTTGTGTATGTTTGACAGTCTATGTCCTTCACAGATGGACACAGCAGTGATTTAGGTTAAAAACACATAAATACTCATATCAAATGATCTGTTTAACAGACAACGCAATAGTGATCACATAATGAAAACAGTTACTCACACTTGTGTGTTGCGACATTACTGTCGGATCCAATATAGTTGGCACAGCATTGTCTTTTAGTTTCAGTCTTATTGTGCCTTGTTTGTAAATTAATCCGTGGTAAAATGCAGTGAACAAAGGACCAAGTTTTTACTGACGCGGTCTGGATCTTCATTAAAAATAAAGTTCACTCACTCTTTCCTAACACTGGGATCAGAGGGAGGGCAATGCAAAGACTGTTTTCCACAACTTGGCACTGCACTGCGTCTTGTCTTTGGAGCATCTTTATCGTTTGGCATTCACCTCTCTTGTAAACACTACATGCACGAATCGGTGGGTGGGGCTAAACCAGGCAGGGATGTAGAAGCAGGTGTTGATCTTCTTCTTTGGAGGCAGTGCTTATCCACAGTATAATATCATAGAGTTGTACATTCCACAAGCTGTAGTTTTGGCAGACTGCCTTCAATGTAAGCTGTTTTTAGACTAAAGAGAAAGTTTTGTGTTCTGAAACGTACAAGATGTTTTTATAGTACAGCGACCTCTTATATGTCAAAAGATCAAGGGCATTTTGGTTTCTCAGTTCATGACCCCTTTAAAGTCTAGTTTAGTATATAGACCTAACACTTGATTAACATTTGCGGTAATATATTATGAATATCCAGTTTTTAGTTGAGTCCTGAATTTGTCAGCAAACTGAAACAGTAATGCAACATCAATTAGATCTGAAACTGAGAGAGAATGAACTGCAGCAGGGGTGATCAATCCCACTCCTGTAGGGCTATAGTCCTGTCAAAGTTTAGTTCCAACCCCAATTAATTTTAGCACTAGTTTTAAAAACTTAATAATCTCAAAAACTTATGATCTTACAGGAACGATTTGTTATAAATTGGTTATGATGTAATTATATTATATGTACATATTTTTGTAGAAATTGAAAAACAAAGACTAGAAAAATGCTGTGTTCTTAACTGAGAAGTGTGAGTGACTGCTCATGTTTCATTGTATATGCAGGCTGAATAATTGTGGTGTCACAGATGAAGGATGTGCTGCTCTGGCTTCAGCTCTGAGATCAAACCCCTCACACCTGAGAGAACTGAATGTATCTGGGAATAAACTGGGAAGTTCAGGAGTGAAGCTGTTTTCTTCTGGACTAGAGAATCATCACTGTAAACTGGAGAAACTGTGGTAAATCCATCTCTCTGAGAGTTGCATATGAACTACTGAAGTGTTGTAGAACCAGAGATTTGACTTTGACTTTCAAATAAGGAGAGCACATTATCAAAGATCAGATAAATATATTTAATGGTTTATTATAGTATTCTTTCTTTGATAAAGTCTCTTCTGAATTAATCTGTGTTATGAACTGACAAAGTTAATTTTGTGTAATTTTTCTCTACAGGTTGAGGTATTGTGAAATCACAGATGAAGGTTGTGCTGCTCTGGCTTCAGCTCTGAGATCAAACCCCTCACACCTGAGAGAGCTCGATCTGTCATGGAATAAACTAGGAGACTCAGGAGTGAAGCAGCTCTCTGATGGACTGAAGGAGAAACTGGAGTGTAAACTGGAGAAACTGTGGTAAGATCATGTCTGCAAGAATTCAATGTGAACTGGTCCTCAGAGAGGAGGCTCCACTCTCTCATCATCTCATCATATGACAACTACCCCCCCCCCCCCCCCCCCTCCCATTTTTTTATTTTTATTTTTATTATTTTAGCAAACTTTATGGTATTATGAAAAAGAAAATTGCATTGAAAATTTACATAGAAAATGATTTATTCTTTATATCGATATGTCCCAAGATTGGTTCCACACAGAGCATAAATCATTTCTCATAAATTGGTATAATACTGAACATAATATTTTTTTTATCCACATAGATCAGTTAAACCATCTTACACTATTAAGGAAGCTGTGCAACAGTTATATCAGCAGTAGCATATTTATCCAATTTTGTTGTTTCCAGTTCATTTTCTGTTGTTTTTATTGGCACAATCTTCTCAGGAATGGCCCAACTGTGAGTGTTGCCATCTAGTGGGCCCACTAATTAGTACAGTTATTAATGTGTCGTACATGTGTTGAAACGTTCAGTGTATGCAAGACTAGAAAGGTTGAGCTGCATGTGCAAGTCCACGCAGATGCCGATGATGAAATGTAGATTTTATTTTATTTTTAAAATTTATTTATTTTAATTTTTTTAGAATTTGCAGAAAATGGATATCTGAAGCATACTTTCATCATTGTGACATGGTTTAAGGTTACTATCAGTATTTGATAATACATTCCTCCTTGTGATCTTTGTGTTTTCTGCAGTTTGAGCAGTTGTGATGTCACAGATGAAGGTTGTGCTGCTCTGGCATCAGTTATGACATCAAACCCCTCACACCTGAGAGAACTGAACCTCTCATGGAATAAACTAAAAGACTCCGGGGTAAAGTTGCTCTCTGCTGGATTGGAGAATCCTCACTGTAAACTGGAGAAATTGTGGTAAGATGAAAAAGACCTGAAAAGAAAGGTGCAGTAAGAAGGCAAAAAATAAGAGATTGTAATATTTGATAATTTAAGATTAAAGAGGTCATCGGATGCAAAATTCACTTTTCAAGTTGTTTGAACATAAATGTGTGTTGGAAGTGTGTGTAAACATCCATCCTATAATGATAAAAATCCACCCATTGTTTTTTTTTAAATCCCTATTTTTAAATCCCCTTTCTCAATTCAGGCTGTTCTGAGAGCCCTGTCAGAATGACATAGTTCTGTACAGACCCCTCCCACGATAGTTGATTGACATGGCCGCCTTACCTTAGACCCGCCCTGAGTGAGCTGAGAGCTGTCTGCCATTGTGTCGACTCCGGTGCAGGGAAGACAAGAATGTCTCTGATTAAGCGGTTGAGGTGTTTTGTTGTTGGATGTATTAATGAATATAGCAGTCATCATTAACTCCCGACATCTGAGCCGCTGAAGACGCAGAGGATTAACGTAACTTTTGCTTTGAAGTGAATGCGCCGATCCCCGATCTGCCTAAATCTGTCTATGTTCGCCCAAATCATTTGTGATCCAGCTTCATCTACAGGAGTATAACGTTTTTTTATGAATCTTTGCAAATCGCCTTTCCTAATAACGTGCTAGTTAGCCAGTTTCGTGGCTAAAGTAAGCAGTACTGCTCGTCACCCCATGGAAGAGAGGGGTGGGGTCAGCAGAGCTCATTAGCATTTAAAGCAACATGGACTAAAAAACGGCTTGATGAAAATAGAGCTGATTTTGACAGAGTAAAGGTGTTTTTTTACACTATTGCGAAATTTTAACCAAAGTATGTTATAGACTTTTCATTAAGACCCTAAAGAATCATATCTACTTGTGGAAAATGGGCATCCGATGACCCCTTTAAGAAAAAAATATAATTTTTTCTTCTCTCTCATCTTACTTTGCAGTTAATATAAATGTGATTGAATGAATATCAGCTATTTTCATACCACACTTAAATTTCAGTAAATAGTTTTCTACATACTGAAAATGAGGAGTGTCATTGTTCTCTGCAGGTTCAGTGATTGCAGTGTCACATATCATGGTTGTGCTGCTCTGGCTTCAGCTCTGAAATCAAACCCCTCACACCTGAGAGAACTGGATCTGACTAAAAATAAACCGACAGACTCAGGAGTGAAGCTGCTGTCTGCTATAAGAAATAATGCTGATTATAAACTGGAGACGCTGCGGTGAGTAACTAAACTAATGTAACTGTTGTGTGACTTCATGAATGTTAAGTGTAAGTGTGCAGTAAAAACAAGGGTACATTTGGATTGTATTATATTGGGTTGTATTGTTATACAATTTGATGGATGAGACTGTGAAAAGCTTTAAAGTAAATGTATCTTTTTTGTAATAACAGGTTTTAGATGGCAGTCTGATCTCATCAGAAGCAGTTAATGGAGAATAAGAAGTGACATCAGAGAGTCCAAACTCAACAAAGTACAATGGAGACACAGTGAACGTGTGTGTGTGTGTGTGTGTGTGTGTGTGTGTGTGTGTGTGTGAATAGACTAATTTCTTGAAAAGTTAAACACTATCTTTGTGTTGATCACAAGGTGCAAGCCTTTAAACCTTTTCAAAACTGTACACAGTGTAGACTCTACACCATGTGCTCATGTAAAGAACACTAGCATTCAATGGCATTTAAATGTAATGTAAATTCATTTCCAGTTATTTTATAGTTATTTATTTTTTTAGCATTTTTATATTTATTCCAGAATATTAACTATAAGAATGCAATAACAATTTTAAGATTTTGTGTATTTTATTTGTGAACTGGAGTTCAGACACAGATGTGTTACGTTTAATTTCACCAAGCTGAGTGCTCACTATGAACCACCTCACTCACAAATCATTATTTTAAGTCATTAGTTTGATTGAACATGACAAAGCAGTGATATCGAAGGGGGTGAGTTATATTCTGTTTGGTTTGCAGATGCAGAATGCTGCATGGTGTCACTGTTGAATAGTTTCACTTTTTTTAAAAAAGAGAGTGGTTTACTTTTTAATTCCATATTTCTTAATGTTTGCTTTGATTGATTTTTGTACTGTGGATTATTTTCTTATCCAATTTTTCTAGGGGGTTACCACCTCCATTGCCTCCTTGGAGAAAGTCCCAGCATCAATGTCATGATGTGAGCTCAGTTGACACAAGCTCAGTTGAGACACATAGTTGCAAATGTATTTATTTGTGGGAGGCAGTAAAGTTTCAGAAATCAGAATGAACCTTTTTGAAGAATTTTTGTTTTTACCCAAACTGTAATTTATGTAGATTACACTGTGTATTAGGGTATAATGGTTACTCTTAAAAATCTAAGTATTTGCAGTGTTTATTAGGGCTATATTAGTGAATCTATCAGTGTAATGAGTGGTAATAAATGTATCTTGTCTATTTGATGGCTTGATGGCTGGATTTACTTTAAAGATAATTTCTCTTCTCAGGTGTTTGGTCATCTCAGATCATTTAAGGGTTGGATCCAGACTGAAGCTTCTGTAATTCCTAACATCCCGTGGCAGAAACAGAGAAACAAATAGAGACATAATTAGCATAGCTGCTGTTCCATCCAAGCAAAAATTATTTGTTCAACCCAAGCTAAAGAATAATAATGTGCATTTGAGCAGATATAACTGCAGTACAAGATTATATGATGCATTATGTGAATACTTGGCTAAAGAGATGTCTTTAATCTAGATTTAAACAGAGAGAGTGTGTCTGAACCCCGAACGTTATCAGGAAGGCTATTCCAGAGTTTGGGAGCCAAATATGAAAAAGCTCTACCTCCTTTAGTGGACTTTGCTATCCTAGGTACTACCAAAAGTCCAGAGTTTTGCGACCTTAGGGAGCGGGTTGGATTGTAGCTTGGTAGACGACTAGTTAGGTACGCAGGAGCTAAACCATTTAGGGCCTTATAGGCAAGTAATACTATTTTGTAACTAATACGGAAATTATTAGGGAGCCAGCGCAGAGACCGTAAAATTGGGGTAATATGATCATATTTTCTTGACCTGGTAAGGACTCTAGCCGCTGCATTTTGGACTACCTGTAGCTTGTTTATTGAAGATGCAGGACAACCAGCTAGCAGTGCATTATAATAGTCCAGTCTATAGGTCATGAATGCATGAATTAGCTTTTCTGCATCGGAAACAGGTAACATGTTTCGTAGCTTGGCAATGTTTCTAAGATGGAAGAATGCTGTTTTTGTAACATTGGAAATATGATTTTCAAAAGACAAGTTGCTGTCTAATATAACACCCAGATTTTTGACTGTAGAGGAAGTAACAGTATATCCGTCTAGTTGCAAATTGTAATCCAAGAGATTCTGTGTACTGTTTTTTTGGTCCAATAAGTAATATTTCTGTCTTATCTGAATTTAATAGGAGAAAATTATTGGTCATATATGGCCCTGGCGGTCTATACACAGTAGCCAGAGCAAGAGAGAGGACAGATTTATTTTGCATATCTAACAGTGTAACATTTAGCATAAGTATTTCGAATGAGTTAAACCTGCATCCTGTTTTCTGAGTAACATTGAGAATATCACTATATACACTGCCCTCCAAAAGTTTGGAAACGCCCTAGAAAAGTGGGGTTTTGGACGATATCACACTTCCAAGCTTGACCCCAAGCACACTTCCAAGCTGTGCAAATCCTATTTGGAGAGGAAACAGTCAGCTGGCATCATGTCTGTCATGGAATGGCCTCCCCAATCACCCGACCTCAACCCAATTGAGCTACTAGGATCTGGACTGTGATGTCTGTAAGAAGTGTCCAACCAGTGTGAATCATCTTTGGGCAATCCTTCAGGAGGCTTGGAGTAATATATCAAGTTAATGTTTGAATAAACTGACAGCTCGGATGCCCAGATTATGCAGAGCTGTAATAGCTGCTAATGGTGGATATTTTGATGAATCGAAAAAAAAAAAAATTCTATGTATAAACTGTTTATGTAATAAAATATGTTTTCGTAGTTTGTGTTGTCCCTTATCAGTGTAAAATTATCACAAATTAAAAAGGATTCATGCCAATATTGTCAAAAAAAACATTTTCTAGGGCGTTTTCCAAACTTTTGGAGGGCAGTGTATTGTTGCGACACCGCCGCTACCACCAGTCTGATGGGGCTCATGCTTATAACAGTAGCTTGGTGGAGTAGACTCATTTAGCCCAATATAATCATTTGGTTTAAGCCAGGTTTCAGTCAAACAGAGTACATCAAAACTATTATCTGTGATCATTTCATTTACAATAACTGCTTTGGGTGTGAGTTACCTAATGTTTAGGAGCCCAAGCTTTAAAAAAAAAATTGTTCATTTATTTGGCATTTTTCTGGTTTAATCACAATCAGATTTTTTCTAGATCCTGCATTACATTTATATTTTGTCCTCACTATTCGGGGAACAGACACAGTCTTTATAGATTGGACAATGCAAGTACTTCAATCATTTAAGTGGGTAGAACAAAAAACATCATAGTAGTTATTTGAGAATTGGCTTACTAGTCATATGGAGCGTAGCGTCCTGGAGATGTTGTCCAACAGGAGTTCCGCCCCGACTGATGGGGTGCAGGCCATCAGCACGGAAAAGCCTAGGACGCTCCCAGAAAAGATTCCAATTATTAACAAAGAGCAGTTTCTGTTCTTTACACCATGACAATAACCATTCGTTTAAAGCAAACAGTCTACAGAACCTTTCGTGTCCTCGTCGATACGTGGGAAGCGGTCCTGACACGATGATCGTCGTCGCGGGCGATGTGCTGCATACCATCTCGATCAGGCTCCTGAAGTCCCTCTTCAGTTTCTCCGTCTGCCGCACCTTGGTGTCGTTAACCCCCATGTGAATCACAACAGCTGCAACGCTCTCGTTGTCCTTCAGGATCGTGGGTAACTGTGCAGAAACATTGAGAACATGAGCACCAGGGAAACAGTGAGTGTGCACTTTACCTTCAGCTAACGTAGCACGGACGTGCCGGACGATGGAGTCTCCAATGATCACAGCATCGCGTTCCGTCTTGCGGAGGGGAGCGAAGCGGTTCCGGGTGGAGATCTCGAAGGCCGGAGGCAGAGGAGGGGGAGAGGTTGTCGCCCGGGGCCTGGCTCGCGTCTTCCGCTGCTGCTGCACCCAGGGTCCGTGGTGTCCCGGCGCCGGAGTGAAGGACATCTGGGAAGATCGCGTCCTGGGTGCACAAGGCCTGTGCAGAGAAACACATGGAGTAGAGGTGGTGGGAGTCTTAGCAGCACGCTGTATACTTACCCCGGACTTGTGAGCGTCAGCCCAGGATGTTTCTAGCACGGCTCTCCGCTCCCTCAGCTGGGCCTGCCTCTCCACCAGGTCGCAGATCTGCTTCTCCACGGCCTCCAGCTGCACCGAATGCAGCTCGAACGCGTCCTCACCTGCACTCAAAGGTAGACACAAATCCGCCATTAAAGCAAGTAACAGTGAAACAATGGTAATGTGGGTGAATAGAGTATTAGCTGTGTAAGCGAGATTAGCGGCAACCACGCTGGCGATGCTAACGGGCTATAAGCTAATAGCGGACTCGGGAAATCAAAATAAAACTAGTGATAACAATGCGCTCTGATTGTTTTGGTTGTAGAATGCAATAGGGGATATATTCACATGTTATAGAAACGAAAATGATGGTGTATAAAATTGATTTTAAGATAGAAAATAGACGATAAAGAATTAACTTGACGGAGCTCAAACTCAGAACACGCGGCATATATTTATTTGTGGCGGCCCGCCACAATGTCAAAACTTACCGCAACAAATAGATTTTCCAAAAGGCTTTGACTTAGTTGAATAAACATGAGCACTGTACGTTTCAAAATCAAAACGCTGCGTGGGTGTTTTTAAATCACTGTATCTCTGAAGGAAACCGACTGTCTACAGAAAAATTTTGATGTCATTTTCATTTCATCTTACTTTAATGCCTGATAAAGCAGCGTTTGTGAGCTCAGCGCTGTTTTGTGTACAGTCAGCTCAGCATTCAACACAATCATCCCTCAGTCATCACCACCTGATGACTTTTGCTCTTTGCTGGTGCATACCGGCCCATTTCAAGCACTGGTTCTGCTAATGTCTGTTTTGTGCGCTTAGCTCTCGCTGCTGCCCCATCATGAGTGTAAACGTCCCTTACTACTGATTGGCTACGAGTGTGTTTTGGTGCTCAGTCCGATCCACTTTTCAAACAGCATTTTCAAAAATAACTTGCTACACCTTTAAATAGTCCAGTAAGGAGAAACAGGTGAGTCTAGTTCCATCTAGATTCCATGTTCCATGAGTCAGGTGAGTCTAGAGCTTATGGGAAATGGAGTGAAATTGTCAGTACTCTTGTGGTGAGCGGTAGTACGATTTGTGACAAAAGGACTATCAATAAATCAATAAAGACTTTACCAATACTATCAGCAGATCAGATGGGGCCAGTAACCTCAAACCACAAGCAGCGAGGCCAAAATTAAAATAATTTTGTCCTGTTTTTTCTCAACAGGTGCTTTAGACAGTTGCTTTACATTGCCATTATTTACTAGTTTAAAGAATAGTCAAATTGTATGAACTGATTTTTCTTTCTTTCCATTTTTCAGTAATTACTCATTGTTTTACACAAAATGTAAGGTGACTAGATTTCTGAAATTAAAACTGGACATTTATTTTCCAGCTGCCATATATCATTTAAATTTTGGCTCCCAAACTCTGGAATAGCCTTCCTGATAACGTTCGGGGTTCAGACACACTCTCTCTGTTTAAATCTAGATTAAAGACACATCTCTTTAGCCAAGCATTCACATAATGCATTCATATAATGCATCTCATAATCTTGTACTGCAGTTATATCTGATCAAACTCACATTATTATTCTTTAGCTTGGGTTGAACAAATAATTTTTGCTTGGATGGAACAACAGCTACGCTAATTATGTCTCTTTGTTTCTCTGTATCTGCTACGGGACTAACATCCCGTGGTAACTATGAATTACACAAGCTTCAGTCTGGATCCAACCCTTAAATGATCTGAGATGACCAAACACCTGAGAAGAGATGATGCCAACCCCTCAGAGGACCTCAAATAGATGAAAGATTCATTAATAGGGATAAATGAGGGAATAGAAGAATTAACCTTAACATTGTTAACTGGCATTAAAGCAGATTTGCTCCAATTTATTTTATATCCTGATAGGCTACTAAAATTATCAAATTCCTTAATTATACTAGAGACTGAAACATCAAAGTGGTCTAAATATAGAATAATATCATCAGCGTATAATGAAATACTATGATTATGATCATGAATCTTAATCGATACTTCAGATTTCCTGATGGCTTGTGCTAAGGGCTCAAGAGATAGACAAAACAATAAGGGGGAAAGCGGACACCCCTGCCTCGTTCCCCGCTGTAAAGGGAATGAGGGGGAAATAATATTACCAGTTATGACTGATGCTGCAGGTGAGTGGTATAATGTCTTAATCATAGAAATGAAGTGTTCACCGAAGCCGAAACATTGCAGAACTGCCCACATATAATTCCACTCTAGCCTGTCAAAGGCTTTTTCTGCATCCGGTGAGAAAATCGCACAAGGGGTCGGGTGGGAGTCCGCAAAGTCAAGAATATGAAGGAGTCGACGCATATTGTCAGACGCATTGCGCCCCTTGATGAAACCGGTTTGGTCCTCCTTGATCAGACTATGAATTACCTTCTCCATACGAGAAGCAAAAACTTTAGCATAGATTTTTACATCACATGGGATAAGCGAAATCGGTCTGTAGCTGGAACAATCTAATGGATCGTTCCCTTTTTTAAGAAGTAATGAAATCAGTGATGTTTTTTTATCTCTATGAAATAGCCCATGTTCATTTGCAAAATTAAATGAATTAAGCATAAGTATCCCTACCAAATACCAAATTTCTAAATATAATTCAGGGGGGAGACCATCTAGACCCGGCGATTTGCCCTTTTGAAGGCTTTTTAGAGAGACGTGGAGTTCCTCCAAACTTAATGGAGCCTCCAGAGATTCTTTATCTATCTGTGAGATCCGAGGCAGATCCAATTTATCTAAATACTGCTTACAAACTGGCTCATCAAAATCTGTTTCGGCTTTATACAGATTTGTGTAAAAACCTTTAAATATGTCATTAATTGCCACAGGGTTCGTGGTGACCTGATCATCCGATGATTTTATTGCGCTAATATATGCCTTAGACTCGCATCATTTCAACCTAAGGGCCAATAAATGACTAGGTCTCTCTGATTCGAAATAATATTTTTGCCTAGTCCTATGTAAAATAAATTACGCCTTTGAGTGTGAAAGTAAATCACATTCTTCTTTTAATGAGGACAGCTGTGTAGCCTGTTGCTCAGTAAAACGTTGTTTTTGTAGGTTTTGTAATGATTGAATTTTATTTTCTAATGGTGTAAACTGGTGAGTTTTCGCTTTGGCAAGAGTAGAAGAGAAAGATATACAGAAACCTCGTATAGCACACTTAGTCGTTTCCCACAGCATTTGAGGATCCACATCAGAGGGCATATTAATTTCAAGAAATTCCTTAATATATTCTTTTAGAGAAGTAATGAAAGTCTGATTACTTAATAATGATATGTTAAAGCGCCATCTAGGGGACTTGGCTTTAACATCGGAAAGAGGAACACTGCACAACACAGCAGAATGATCAGATAATAAAATTGGTAATATAGAGATGGAGGAATTAGACAAAATTAAAGATGGGCTGAGAAATATGTAGTCTATCCTAGAGAATGTCTTGTGTCTATTAGAAAAAAAAGTGAAGTCCTTAGATTTAATATTCTGAATTCTCCAAAGATCGATTAAGTTGAGCTCAGTGATAAATTTATTCAGTAATTTAGAGGATGGATTGGCTGTTGTATCAGATTGAGATTTATCTAAAGCAGGATTTATGACAGCATTAAAATCACCACCCACCACTAGAGGGCAATCAATCTCCTCAAGTAGAGTTTTGGAAATCTGTGTAAGGAATGCACTGTCTGTCTCATTCGGACCATAAATAGAGACCAATGCTAAACAATTATTATATATTTTGCATCGGATAAAAACAAATCTACCCTTCTCATCACTACCAAGGTGTTAAATTTTTAAATTGAACTTCCTGTTAAAAAGGATAAGCACCCCCTTAGTTTTATTAAGAGCGCAGGAAAAAGCTGCTAATTTATAATACTTATTCTGAAAATGTGCCACGTCAGATTGTTTTAAATGTGTCTCTTGTATTAGGGCACAGGAAATAGACTTACGGTGAAAATATTCTAACACACGGGTTCGTTTAACAGCAGAATTTAAACCATTCACATTCAGTGATAAAATATTTAGAGTATGCATTGAATATTCATAATCCCAAGATTGTATTCAATAAATGAAAAAAAGCAGAAGCACTTCCATTCTGTAAATAACAAGTAAACACTGATGTGCATTTTAGATACCAAACCTCCTAGATGAAAAATCCCTTTAGAAATAAGGTAAAATAAATAAAAGTATAAATGTCTGTTGTAAAAAACAAAAACAACATAAAAACGTGAACAACCGACAACCATAAACAAGGAACAACTCAGACCGCACATTACCGAGAACATAGATCTGACTGAGCAACAAAAAATAGTGATGGTTCGTGACCGATCCACTCCAACGCAAGACATGTCTCCCAAAAGGCTCACACGGCCAAAAAAAAAAAAAACATATATTTTTTAATTAAACCTACTATCCAATAGTCCCCTCCAAAAACGAAAAAAGGAGTGTCAGTCTTACCAGCAAAGAGATCGTTGTACCGGATCTATAGGGACAATATCCCAGTATGAGAGAGGAGAGAAGAAAAAGCAAAAAATAGGTTTAGCAAGCGTCCATGTCCATCCTGCCATCATCCCCTACTGGGCAGCTAGGACCATGTCCGTCCCGGCCATCAAGCCCCTCCTGCCGGGCCGGAGAGACAGCGGCCGCTGTTCTCCTGTCGCCCCCCCGCAGAGCTGCGGCATACGTCTTCTGCTGAGACAGGGAGCTGATAAAATCCTCCACTTTCTGAGGAGAATCGAAGCTTTTCTGCTCACCCTTGTGCTGTAGTTTAATTACCGACAGATAGATGAGGAAGGCCTGTAGACCAAGCGCTGTCATCTTCTTCAAAACCGGACCAAATGCCTTTCTCCTGATCGCTGTAGCTGGACTAAAGTCGGGAAAAAATAGTAGTGTGACATTGTTCTGTGCGCATTTCACCGGATAAGCCTGCCGAGCACCTTTCAGGATATCTGATCTGTCATGCCATCTTAGTACACGGAAGATGAGAGTGCATGGCCGATCGGAGCCCCTCCCTCCGTCATACACGCGGTGCCCCCGGTCAATCTCAATGTCACGGCCTTTCAACGACGGAATCTACTTGGAAAGATTAACTCTGAGGAAACCAGCTGTGTCGGGACCCTCCGCCCCCTCTGGCAGCCCCACCAGTCGTACGTTGTTCCTCCTGCACCTATCCTCCATATCTGTCATCTTCTCGGTGAGTCGCTCCAGCTGATTTCTTAAGTCTGTGACTGCCCTCCTATCCTCACACGCAGCTGCTTGAACAGAATCAACGCGGTCACGTGTCTGCTTCGCCGCGGTAGCTATGGCCTCAAACTCCTCTCTTAGCTCTTTAACAGACTTGTTGGTCGCTTGTATGTCCTCTCGCAGTTCGCGCAATGCTGGAATCAGCACAGAGTCCATCGCATCTCTTACTGCCGAATTCACAACCGAATTCAAAGTGCATTGCTGCTCTTTAAGTGCTAATTCAATGCCGCTAGCAATAGCATCATCGAGGTCCTCTCTGGAGATCTCTGAATTTTTTCTTCATTGGCGATTGCTCAATCTCTCTTTTCCAATCCCCTTTGTCTGCCTTAGCACTCATGATGGGTCCAATGCAGAGTGGTTTAAATTTTACTGACAGGATCATACAATATGTGGCAAAGTGAGCAGAGCGAAAGACTAAGCCTGCATCGCCGTCGAAGGGTCACGTGATCCCTCCCAACTTTTCTACATTTGATAGAAGTACAGCGTATAGGGTTGAGAGACATGAGATATGATATATGACCACTGATAATTAACATTTAGACATTATATGAATATGTGCGTGTTCCTGTATAACTTCTACAAATGTAAACTATACCTCACATTTATACAGGGCCTCTGTAGAGGAGGGGCAACTGGACATTTTGTTATGTGCCCAGACATTATAACTGCAGCCTGTATATAGGCTATGCTGAATTTATAAATCATACTTCAGGTATACATGAGCCCTCTGGTGGTCAAAACAAATATCACACTTTCATGCTAATTTTTCTTGCCACATTATGTGTATTACTGTATTGGGTTGGAGATCTCAACAACATCACACTGTGCTCAGACTTTTCTCCTACACAAAAAAAAAGGTGCAAAGCTGTCACTGGGACAGTACCTTTTCAATAAATTAGGATCAAGATTCAATCAAGATCTCTTCTAAGAATTTAAAGGAGACCATTTTGACATTGTTAGAGTTTTTGTCTCAGGAGACAAGTGTGAGAAGCGGGAGACTCAAGCAAAAAGCTCAATTTGATGTTCAAGTAACCTCATTTCTATCTAGCAGAAACATTTGAGATGTTAAAGAGATCTCATTTTCATTTTTCCTGTTCACTGACTTACCCAGAGGAAAAATGTATTGCTCAGTGGTTGCTGTTTGTTAGCTCAGGAGAATTAGCTGTGGTTTTCATCTCTCATTTTAGTATCAACAGCGTTTCAGATGTTTCTTCTAAAATTCCTTATAAATAAATAGAATTAGACACAACTGAGACATGATACATTTTTGAGGGAAAGGAGACCAAAATGAGAATAGGCTGTGAGAAACATGGGACATCTCTTTATTGTCTTGCTGTAATGTCTTGCAAGACACTATAAATAAATGCTCTTTTTTTGTTTTGGTTATTTTGGGGATTTTCATCTTCAATGGTCAGGACTGTAGAAGGAGAGACAGGGAACAATGGGGCAAATGAGAAGGGAACAGGAGCAGGAAAGTACTATTATCTGGGACTTGAACTCATGCTGTCTGAGGTGCAGTTGAGTCTTGACGTCAATGTCCAGGAGGCTGATTCTCTTATATGTCTCATTTTGGTATCTGCTTTGTCTTCAGATGTCTTCCATTTTATTTTCGGAGAAACATTACATTTTACATTTTTACTAATGTTGTAAATACTGAAACTATCATTTAAATAGTATTATACATTTTAGAATATCAAGGGTTAGTAGTTTAAATTTATCTGAAATGCCAAGCATTGTATATGCAGCACATTTTCCAAACACAATATAATTGAATTATAAAAGTGTAAGATGTATAAGATCAATACTTTCTTTTAACAAATATAACACTATAGTGTACCAGTGTTTCATGGTTGTTGCATAACTTTTTTTCTTTGTTTAGCATTGAAAAGTTTGTCTTGTACTGTATAGCCCATTTTGAATGCATTTAAATATAGATCATGATTTTCTCTGTTAAATCATTGTGCATCAAAACACTGCCTACACTAAACAACTTCAAATTTGACAATGCATGTATTGTGTCGGGTTGAAATGGTGTTGATGAATGAGATTGAAGCTATAGTTTCTCTACTTAACAGCTAACGCAGAGCCGCTGTGAGTTCTGTCAGGTCTGAACCTCTGCTGGGAAAGATTAAAATCATATCAAATAGATGATGCTATTCACATATCAGTACTAAAGGTGGTGCTTCTCAGTTTGTAAGCAGCTCATTAAACCTTTATCATTAGACCTCTGATTATGACACTTATTAAAATCATAATGTTAATTTAATTGTGCTGATTCCAAATGTAAAAAAATACTAAAACATTAAAATTAAAATATTAATATAAGCTTTAATAGTATCTGAATGATGCTATAACACTGGATCAATTTAAAAAATAAACTGGATTCATCAGAAATATGATAAAAAGAGTTGTTATTCTGTCTTATATTCTGGTAGAAAAAAAGAAAAATAAGATCACCCAACTATGCAAATGGAGGTTTAAAGGGATAGTTCACCCAAAAAAAGAAAGGTCTGTCATCAGCTGGGATCATCAACTGTTTGGTTACACACACTCTTCAAAATATATTATTTTGTGCTCAGCAGAAGAAAGAAACTTGTACAGTTTTGGAACAACCTGAGGTTCATTGATGACTGAATCACATTTTTTGGATGATCTATCCCTTTAGGATCTTATAAAGCAGGCATATTCAATATTTCCTGAATTTTGATGCTTCCTAAATTTTGATTTGTAGTTAAATTTATGTAGTGGATGTGGCGTGCAACATGGTGTTGATTGGAACGGTGTTAAAAACTTAAATTTAAGAAGAAAGCAAAAAGAGAAAATGATTATTAAATTACCTAAACCCACTAAAATGAATATTCATTATTAATTTTATGTGTGATTCTTGTTTATGATATATGATTATTTTCCTTTCCCAGTAGCCTATATTAATGGTTTCACTTACCTAATCACTGAAATCCTTTAGGACTCAATGAGTTGTTTTAAAAGTGTGAAAGTTATATTTTCATGCTGCGTTCCAGGCAACCCGTAACCCGTGTTTTTCCAACCTTCTACCCGTGAAAGTGCACTGGAACGGCAGTCAAACCTGTGACTTCCCACCCGTGAACTCGTACTAGATCGATGTACTCCCAGTTCCGAGCTCTGACGTCACACAGCCCGCGGAACAACAATGGCAGCCCTTACGGATGCGGTGTTTTTCTTATGCAAGTGGTACACGTGAGAAATAGACTTTAGGACAATATAACATTGCAATCAAATTAATAATAATATAAGAATAATAAATAATACACACTCAATTCCTTGCACTCAGGCAGTTTGGCGTGACTCACCTGGAACGCTACAAAGTCGTGAGTCGTGGTTTGAAGTCATGACTTACGGGCTCAAAAACCTCCCTGGAACGCAGCATCAGACTGGTCTGCAATAGCAGTCTAACAGCACTCATCAGTGTTAAAATGTTTGAGATAAATTCAAAGTAGCATGTGCACATCCAAAAATCACGTAAACAGGTGCTCGATCAATAGAAAGCTTAGCTGAAATGGGAAAAGACCAGCACATTGTTTCGACCCCAAGCGGTTTCATCAGGCAAAAATGTAGCAAATATAAACAGCTTTTAGATCGACAATGAACCATCACACCTGTTAAAGGGATAGTTCACTTTGAAATTAAAATTTGGTATCTATCAGCTTACCCCAAGGGCATCCAAGATGTAGGTGTCTTTTTTTCTTCAGTAGATCCAATTTTGATGTTTTTAGGTCAAACCGTTCTAGTCTGTCAGTCATATAATGGCAGGTATAGGTCACTGTCTCTATAAGAGGGAAAAAGAACATGCACAGAGAAATCCAAATTAAACAATTCCCCATCGTAACTACACATTGATGGCCTAAGACACGAAACGAGCGGTTTGTGTGAGAAAACGAACAGTATTTATATCGTTTTTTACCTCTTGTACACAACCATGTCCAAGTGATCTGAGTGCGCACACGCATCCGGTGTGTGCGTGCGCTCTGGCAATGAGTGACGTATACGCGCGAGAGATCACTTCCGGCGCTTGTGCAGACTAACGCCCCATTCACACGGGGTGTCGGCATCAACGCCTCTCGTTGACTTTGAATGGAGTGACGTCAAGCGTTGCCGAACTGAATTGTGGGTCCGTCGCGTCGCTTCACTGGCGCTACTCACGGCAGAAGTTGAAAACTTTTCAACTTTTCAAGCGCCAACGGAGGCGTCAGCCAATCATATCGCCTCATGCAAATACCCAATCCCGTTCATGCAACACCAGAGAAGTATGTGATTGGTTGTTGTAACTATGACGGCGCGTCAGCACCACGCTTCAGACACGCCCTCCGTCAAGCGTTGACGCCGACGCCCCGTGTGAATGCAGCGTGAGCCAGAGCGTGCGCACACACACGTCACACACCGGATGCGTGTGCGCACTCAGATCACTTGGACATGGTTGTGTACAAGAGGTAAAAAACGATATAAATACTGTTCGTTTTCTCACACAAACCGCTCGTTTCGTGTCTTAGGCCATCAATGTGTAGTTACGATGGGGAATTGTTTAATTTGGATTTCTCTGTGCATGTTCTTTTTCCCTCTTATAGAGACAGTGACCTATACCTGCCATTATATGACTGACAGACTAGAACGGTTTGACCTAAAAATATCAAAATTGGATCTACTGAAGAAAAAAAGACACCTACATCTTGGATGCCCTTGGGGTAAGCTGATAGATACCAAATTTTAATTTCAAAGTGAACTATCCCTTTAAGGCTAATCAACAAATGACCCAATCATAAACAAATGATTTAGCCTATACATGAAACAATACGATCATACAAAGATATTTAAATTAATGTTTTTGCATACTGATCTGCTTGTTAATGTGTAGGCCTGTATGACAGTAAAGCATTTTTTTTTAAATATATTTGCATGTTTGTATGCCTTATTTGTTTCATGTATAATTGGATTTCATTGGTTTATTCATTTTATAGGTTGATTGGTTAATTTGTTAATTGACCTCAAAGACATTATCAGTTGTGATGGTTTAGTGTCTTGACATAAAAGCTGTTGATATTTGCCGTGCTTTTGCCTGAACACTGCTTGTGGTCGAAACGTTGCAATTCCTTAAATTACATTTTAAGGGAGCATTTTTGCATTTCAAAATGTTTGAGCTGGCCAATTTAATTAAAGGAGGCGGGGATCTACTTTAACCGAGCGCGAATTCCAGTGCAATATGTTTTAATGGTCAGTGCGAGGTAAGCTAAACATTTATTGACAACAGTTTTACGATAAAAATGTTAATCGACCAACATGCAAACTTAACGTATTTTATCAAATCGTGACGTTTTGTATTCAATCCATTTTTTGTATTGAAAATAAAGGCTATCCTATAGTTTATCATTTAACTGACTCACTGATGTAGTGTCATAAATTGTTTTGAAAGTTGTTGTGCTTAAATAACTCATCCTTCATTACCTTTTAACTACATGTATATTAATTATGAGAAATAGACAGTTTCCGTAGTGGCAACTCCCCAACATGGCTGAGATCAAAATTAACTATGCTATTGCTTAACTATGTTTGGCTTTTTATTGTCAAGACTGCAGGAATGAGTCTAGAGTATATATAATAGTTAGTCTATATCATATCATTATTACTGGAATGAAAAGAGTGACGACTAGCCGGTCTCCCCTACTAAAGTATGTAACATTCAACATTAACAAGCCTCCTGCACTCATGGTTCAGCTGTGTCTCTCATTCAAACCCCGTATGTTGTCCAGTCGAGTTGCTCTCATGTAGTTCACTGCTGGCACCACTAGAGCCCGCAAAATGACCGCTCACCAATCTCAGGACTGCTTTCCAGCATGAGGCAACTGCTCATACAATGAGGGTCTGTAGTCAGCCTGCGGTAAGCCAGCCTCTCCGGACTAACCCCGTACGCGCTCGGACTGCTGACAATCCACCGCGCGGATAACGCCAGTCCAGGCGCGCTGCAACGACACTTGTATCTACTTTGTTTGGGAATCACCACAAGGAACCGTAAACGGCCTCTTAAATGACAAGGATGGGAAGTGCTCGTACAAAGCCTGAACTCTCTGGAAGTTTGCGGATTTCTGTCTTCAAGTAAATGGATTATAATCGCGTGTATTATTTGTCAGCTGACAGGAACACTTGGTTCAGGGTATGACCGACTAATAACCGCATGCATTAGCGAGATTGCGTTTATTCCTTACTGCAGGACTGTGTTCAGCCTTCTGATAGCACACTGTGGATTTGTTACACCTTGCATGGAGTTGAATGAGCGCACGCTGCGATTTTGGCAACCTGGCAAGACACCCCAGTGCACTGGAAAGTAATAATGCATAGTGTTGTAGTAATGTTGCGACTAAAAAAATAAATTGTGTATCCGGAAATCACATTTTAATCTCATAATAGATGCTATTGAACATATATTGAGTACGGGCTGTATAAGGAATAGAAACATTCGTAATTTCGCGATATTCCATTGAGTTTGTATAGGCTACCCAGCTAACAAGTGTATGTTTAAAACGCTTCCCAAACATTCCATTTTGCCATAGGAACGTCAGCATGTTTATGTAAAAAAAAGAACCCGAAATCGTTTTATCAATATGCACTAAATTTAACACTGACACCGTTTTTTGCTTCACTAAACTTAATTTGTTAGTTACTTTTAAAAATAGTTTATTTTTGACGTTTACCAGGACGCACTTTAAGCAAGACCCTAGGACTTTGTTACACCATCTGTTTAAATAATGTTTAAGTAACAATTCAAACAACATTGCACTAGGAACGCTTTCTCTTGTGTCAGTTTAATCAAACCCAAGCATTACATAGGGACGTTAAATTGATGTTATTTAAAACCGAGTGGTCTTAACATTGAGCCTTGCTAATTTTTTTGAATATAATCATCTGGGATCTATATCCTTTTTTCAATATTTTGTCAAGGCAAGCATGTAATATTGCTTTAGATGGTTTGCTGAATATAACCGATCAACTGCTTACAAAAGTTTAGTGAAAGGATAATCATTTTTAGAAGGCATGCTCAACCAAATGCTTGAAATGTCCATTGATGGTAGAAGTGCACTTTCAGTTCTGCATTAATATCATTGATTCACAGAAATTAATAATTTTATTTACATATAACATTTTATATCCAATTAAAAACATTCTTATGGCAGACGAGAGCAAATTTGATTTATTACGCACTAAAATAAATGAAAAGGTTATTTTGTTTAAAAGTTTTTATTGCCCAAATAAATTGAATTAATGAATTTTCCCTTGTTTTTCTGGGTGTGACCATTAAAGGGTTAACGAAGAGAGGAACTGAAGGTCATGGGAGAGGCGGCTCCGACCCAGGCCACCCCAAGTGGTTTTGCACCCATGTTGGGCGTTGGGATGGGAGGATCAGTCACACCAATCGCCACTTCAAGAGGATCAGCCATTCCACAGCTCCACAGTGCCATAGTGGAACGCTTGCGTGCCAGAATAGAGCTGTGCCGGCGCCATCACTCCACCTGCGAGGACCGCTATGTGCGCGGTCGGGAGGAATGTTCGGACCGGGAGCACGAGAGCACACTCCATCTCTTAAACATCGTCCATCAGGGCCCCGGGATCAGGAAGAAGGGCAATAGATCGGCCTCTCAGCAGCCTCCTGAATACAGCAGAGTGAATGGGGAACATAAAGCCCACAGTTCATTGGAGGCGGAATCCAAAATTTCATCGCAAATAGCAGTAAGTTTTATGGGTTGTATTAACTACGCCCACATAATAAATGTTATAATCTGTCTAATGCACATGCACAATCCCGCAGAGAATGACATCAACACACTGATATGATGTGATTACTGTGGGTGTGTGGGGGAGAGATGGGGGGCGTCTGTTTAATTAAAAAGGGCCCTGCAGGCAGGCACATGATTCTTTAAAGGTCTTTTTAAAAAATAGCAAAACAAAATATAATGTTAAAAGAGGTGGTGATACAGTGACATTTGATTTGTTTCAACCATGCAGATGTCCATTATACAGTACAGTCCCTCCATTTTCACTCATAAATCACACTGGAAAATTATAGAATGCTATTGCATTAAATTAAATTCCATGTGATTTGATATTTTATCCAAAGAAAGATAGAATACACACAAGTTTCAAGCAAAACATTTCACAAAGAAGTTTGCATGGCTTTAAACATGAATTAGTTGCGCCACTTAGTGTGATATTTTGCTATCTATTGATATTGATATTTATGGGTGAATTATTCCTTTAAAAATAAATGACACTTTGTTTGAAATTTTGGAATGAGTTTGTTTCTTTATTGGAACAGGTTTGGAGAAATGTAGCATTACATCATTTGCTCACCAATGAATCCTCTGCAGTGAATGGGTGCTGTCAGAATGAGAGCTAATAAAAACTTCACAATCCATAAGTAGGCCTAATCCACACAACTCCAGTTGATTAATTAAATTAATTATCAAGCAATTAACATCTTATGAAGACAAAAGCTGCATGTTTGTAATAAACAAATACATCAATCTGACAATTTTAACTTCAATCCATTGCTGACGGCTAAAATTGATGTCCTTTATCCATAATATTGCTTTCTCCAGTGAAATAGTATTTTCCCCTAAATCAGAAGAGAAATCAGATCAATCAAGATCACAGATCAAGCACTGTTTACAAGCAGTGTATGGTTTTATGGATTATGAACTCGAATTTTGACTAGAAGCAACAGTTTTAATTTAAAATGCCTTAATGATGGATTTGTTTCTTACAAACACACAGTTTTTGGCTTTTCAAGACATTAACTGATGGACTGGAGTGGTGTGGATTACTTGTGGGTTATTGTGATGTTTTTGTCAGCGGTTGGGACTCTCATTCTGACGGCACCCATTCACTGCAGAGCATCCATTGCTGAGACAGTGATGCTACATTTCTTCAAATCTGATGAAGAAACAAACTCGTCTACTTCTTGGATGGCATGAGCGTGAGTACATTTTCAGCAAATTTTCGCTTTTGGGTGAACAATTCCTTTATTTGTTGCTTGAGTTTCCAAATATTTTGTGGCACCATTTTATACAAGTGAATGCATATTATAATTATTGAAGAGATTTCTTAGTATAGAAATAAAAACCATATGTTTTGCGGTCAACAGGTCAGTTGTGGTTCTATGTTTTCCACCCTTATATTTGCCTCTTGGGATCTCACTCTTTGACACCACTTGAGGTTGATGCATCTATTTAGTATCTTTAGTGCTTTACTGTAATTCTGAAACCCTCTTTTAAAATAACACATTTTGTAGGCATTTAGGTAAAAAGCATGTTAGATAGAATAAAAGCAAGGTTCTTTATTATTTGTCACATACACAATCATACAGGGTATAATCAGTAGTGAAATGTAGGTCAGGACAGGTCCGCTCAATGGACAGTGCAAAAAAATAAAATAAAAAATGTAACATAACACAAGAGAATATATATATAAATATAGGTAAGAATAAGATAAAAAAATAAGAAATAAAAATAAAATGAGGAGTAAAATGTGCAATGAAATAAAATGTGCAATACAGTCTACTGTGGATTTAATAAATATTAATATAAACAGGGATGTGCAAGAGGAATGTGCAAACAAGTTGTACCGGGTATGTACACATAGCAGCAATGCGGATGATGGAGAATAATGAATGTTTTTACAGTTTATTAAATTGAGTCCTGTAGATGTTATGAGACTGAGTTTAGGAGCCTGATGGCCTGAGGGAAGAAGCTCCTCCTCAGTCTCTCAGTTTTTGCCATCATGCTCCTGAAGCGCTTGCCAGATGGCAGTGTGATGAAAAGACGGTTACCGGGTGATTTGAGTCCTTGATTATTTTGCAGCTCTGCTTTTGCAGCGTTTGAGGTAGATGTCCTGTAGAGAGGGGAGGGCAGACCCTGAGATGCGCTCAGCTAAGCGCACGACTCTCTGCAGAGCTTTGCAGTCCTGATTTGTGGCGTTACTATACCACACTGAGATGCACTGAGTCAATACACTTTCTATGGCCCCTGAATAGAAAGTTTTCAGGATTGCTGGTGAGACCCTGAATTTCCTCAGCTGTCGCAGATGGTATAGTCTTTGCCTGGCTTTCTTGACCTGTGTTTGAATGTGTGCAGTCCAAGTCAGGTCCTCGGAGATGTTTACACCGAGGTACTTGAAGCTGCTCACCCTCTCCACAGGGGTCCCGCTGATCATAAGAGGAGTGTAGGGCAGCTGCTGTCTCTTCCTGAAGTCTACAATCAGCTCTTTAGTTTTGCTCACGTTCAGAGAGAGACAGTTGTCCTGGCACCATGATGTAAGTCTCTCTACCTCGCCCATGTATGCGGTCTCATCATTGTTGGAAATGAGGCCCAGAACCACAGTATCATCAGCGAATTTAACAATAGAAGTGGAGCTGTGAGAGGACACACAGTCGTGTGTGTAGAGAGAGTAGAGCAGGGGACTCAGGACACAGCCCTGCGGGGCTCCTACGTTCAGGGTGATGGAGTTGGAGGTGAACTAGCCCATTTTCACCACTTGTGGTCTGCCGGTGAGGAAGTCTTGAATCCAGTCACAGAGTGAATTGTTTAGGCCGAAGTCTGAGAGTTTGACAGCTAGCTTGGTGGGGACTATAGTGTTGAAAGCTGAGCTATAGTCAATGAATAGCAGTCTGACATAGTTGCCATTTTTGCTGTCAATATGTGTGAGGGAAGAGTGCAGTACCTGAGAGATGGCATCATCAGTAGACCTATTTGGGCGATAGGCAAACTGAAGAGGGTCCAAAGTAGCAGGGATGGAGGAGCATATGTGTTTCTTTAAAAGTCTCTCAAAAACCTTCATGACTGTTGATGTGAGGGCAACTGGACGATAGTCATTCAGGCAAGAGGGTTTACTGTTCTTAGGCACAGGGATGATGACAGATTTCTTAAATGAGGTGGGAACCACAGAGGTAGCAAGGGACTCATTAAGGATGGAAGTAAACAAACCAGCAAGCTGGTCGGCGCAGGATCTCAGAACGCGGCCAGTAATCCCATCAGGTCCGGCGGCTTTCCTGACGTTCACTCTCCTTAGTTCCCTCCGGACCTCGTCCTCCGACACGGTGATAACATGATCATCATCGCTGCTCTAATTGATCATAGAGATAGTCTTGGAAAATGCACAATCATAAGGTAAGGCATCAGGTTTTCCTTTCAGCTTTGCCAATTTTGAAAGTGTACACCAATACCTATCCAACAAAACAAAGGCACAAGCAGAAATAGCTGGATGATGAAATCTTGCAAACACTGCGTGAATGGCCTTGTGTTTTGTTCCATACCATGCATTGTCTTGCTCTGTTATCAAAGGTTTGATAAATTGCTCTCAAAGCACCTTGAATGATGGCTTTCCCATAAAGCCATTTGAAGCGTGCAGTCTGCGTTTAAATGTTTAGAGCTATTCAATACATGTCCTGGCCTTGAAAACACTATTGTCAGTGGACTGCCCAGTAATTAAGTGTTATGGTCTTATGGATGAAATAGTTTTTTCCTAATTTCAGAGTCATGACCAACTTGGGAACATAGCGGGATTGTGGAATATCCTCTCACGGAAGAGAAAGTGGGATATTATGAATGCTATGTTTGCTTATTTAAAGAGATCAGCCTCAATTAAGCCCAGTTTGACAATTGAACAATGTTCAGTCATAGTATTTAATGATACATTCATTGTAATGTCAAATTTAAAAGTTTTACGTTTGTAGCAGAGATGGAAACTCGAGTCTGTGACTTGGACTCGAGTCACACTTAAGTCGCATAAATAAAGACTTGGGACTTGACTTGGACTCGTGAACAGCTGACTCGAGACTTGACTTGGACTCGTGACTCGTGAGACTCGTAAAAAACGGAAGTCATTTGGTATAGGAGTTTATATGAATGTATCTCTGAGGGAAACTGGCTGTCTTAAAAAAAAGTTTAGATGGTATTTTCTTTTCATCTTGCCTCCGTATAATGCATATTAGTGTTCATAACCGCAGCTCTGCTTTGTTTACAGCCGCAACCAAGGAAACGATGTTTAATTGATGTTCAAGCGCCACCCGCTGGCAGAGAGTGAATCTGCATTAATTCAGCCTGTGCGGTTTTGTTTAGTACAGATGGTTTATGTAGAATAGTTTCACAAAACTAAAGTCAGACCATTTTGTTTTTGCTTTAAATTTCGAAATTATACAATCCAATTTAGATTAAAAACTGCTCATGCTGGATGTACAGGTACATCTCAGAAAATTAGAATATGGTGAAAAAGTTCATTTTTTCAAGTAATTCATTTCAAAAACTGAAACTTTCAAATATTTTAGATTCATTACATGCAAGTAAAACACTTCAAAAAAAATTGTTTTAATTTTGATGATTAGAGCTTACAGCTAATGAAAGTCAAAAATCAGTATCTCAAAATATTTACAGTTTCAATAAATGACCATCCATACAGTATTCTGGGTATCTCTTGTTCTTTGAAACCACAATAATGGGGTGTACATGAGATGATTACACGAGCTGTACCTGTATGCAGCCTCTTTGTTTGGATTGTGTTGTGTTTAAAATACAGTGGTTGCCTCTAATTTTAAATTGAAAAAGAGCACAGACAAAGCCTTAGTTTGTTTATATGAGATTTATTTCATTTGTGTAATTCATTTGATTAATTGGGGTTTGTTTTAAAATTTTGTTTTGTTGTTTGACATATTTCAATTTTACAAAGAAATGTGCTGCATTTTATCTGACAATTAATAAATGGACACCTTTTCATTTCTAATTTGTCTAGTTTTTTTTTGTTGTTGTTGAGAAAATCATATCGTGAAATCAGTATTTCAAAACTGATTTAGCCTCAATAACTAGCTGAAAGAACTGTTGCTAATAAATAGAACAAAGACTTGAGACTTGACTTGGACTTGACCTCAGAGACTTGAGACTTGACTTGGACTTGGACCTCAGAGACTTGTGAACATGTCTGTCTCATGCTATCGCAAACTTTACAAGTCGCATTTCTGATTATGAGCTCGACAACTTCAAGCGATCGACTCGCATTGCTTTCATATGCAACTTTTAACTACCACATTCCTATTCACGATCGTTTTGGTAGCACTTGAAGACAGCATCAGTGAAAACACACAGAGACAATGATAGCTTTAGCAATAAGCCTTACAGAGTGCCAAGAAGCTCTTTCAGAAAGGCATTTCGGAAAACAAACACATGATACTTACTTTGTCTGGAGCTGACATTCGTGCACAAAGTGTTGGTATTGAATCCTAAACATTTAGGGGACGTTACCGATTTTTTTCCAGGATATTTCCTTCGAAAATGAATTTTAACCACAGTGTCCTCTGCTCAGATGAGGGAGATTATGGAGACTCCTATGTTCATTAGTGCATCCCAAAACACAACACTTGTAAAGCCTCTTTGGTGCTGACATTGTATATATCTCCAGTAATGGTGGACCACATCTTCTCACTCGGGGCTGTGTTTATGCTAATAGGGCAGAGAGCGTCACAAATGACGTGCACAGAGGGAGAATCTGAAACGGCTCGTTTGGAGAGACTGCTCATGATTTAATGCATTTATTAAAAAAAAAATGAGTTTATGGATTTTTAACATAGGCTGGTTGTTTTCACACACTGCAGCCACATAACTGTTAAAACACCTTATAAAAGTGATTTTTGCATAATAGGTCCCCTTTAAAGAATTACACTTATTTTGTGTTAACTAACATACTAACGCCACTAAAGCAGTTCATTTCAACTGTAGTGTTTTATTCAATATTACATTTAAAGTTAATATATTTTATTAAATGCAACTAACTGCAACTTTATCATTACAAATGTGACAAAATACAATTATTTACAATCTTAATATTTTTGTTCACCATAAATGCCTGTCAGTACATTTGGCAGTACACTTTCTTTATTACATACTGTTTAAAGATGTACTTGCGTCCTACTTAAATTAATAAAAAACACTCACTTGAATTTAAACAATAATACATTTGAATTTAAATGCAGTTAACATGCAGTTAAGAGTCTGGAAACATTTAATTATATTAGCACTAAAGTGTATCCTTTTTAAAGTATTATTTCCATATTAAGTACCCTTTTTAAAAGTATACTAAAGTGTACTTTCTTTTAACAAGAGAAACTATAAAAATTTAAAGCAACCGTTCACCCAGAAGTGAAAATTCTGTCATTTGCTGAAATCCATGTCGTTCCAAACCTGATTAACTTTCTTTCTTTCGTGGAACATGAAGTTACTTTTTTTTTTTTTTGACTTTGACTCTGAATTTTGGACAAAAAACATTTGAAAATTCTTCAAAACGTGTTTCACGGAAATGAAATGTGAGTTTGGAAAAATAAAGGTGCTTCACAGCGATGCCATAGAAGAACCATTTTTGGTTCCACAAAGAGCCATTCAGTCAAAGGTTCTTTAAAGAACCATCTCTTTCTTACCTTTTTATAATCTGAACAACCTTCTTTTGCCACAAAGAACCTTTTGTGAAACCGAAAGGTCCTTCAGATGTTAAAGGTTCTTTATTGAAACATTTAGACAAAAAGGTTATTCTATGGCATCGTGAAGCACCTTTATTTTTAAGAGTGTATGGTGATTTAAATAAAGACTGAATTTTTATTTTTTTAGTGAACTGTCCCTTAATCCCTTACTGGAAAGTTTGAGCATCTAAACCAGTGTTTAAGGATGTAGCAACATAATTGGACATAATTAAGCATGACAGGCAGGCATTACAAATAATAGGTGGAAGAAGGAAATGTGGAAGTGTTTCCTGGTGTTTCTTGGCTATAGTGCTTTAGAAGTGGAAGCTGAAGCTGGCCCAGGCTTCAACTCACTCCACCTGAATGTGGAACAATCAGTCCGGCTCCTTGGAGGCCACTTTAAGCCCAGCAAATATGTCTGTGCCTTACTTGGGGAATATAAATGGGTCCCAGGACAGTTTGTCCCATGGTTGATGTTCATGTTGACATGAAAATGAATTAGTCCTATATGAGCGCACTCACAATATGGCAGAAAGCCTAAGCAATTGGTTGGCAAGTAAAGAACGGACAGGTCTTTTTGACTGTCAGCATAAAGTGTGGTCCAGTTTGTAGTTTTTAAGGGCCAAGAACTGTCCACTTTGACAGGACGTGTTTTCTGACTGACATGTAAAATCAGCAACCGAAGTTTGTTTTGTGTTTGGGTTGATTTTGTGAAACTCTTTAGTGTCTTTTAAAGATTTAATGCCACTAATCTGGCAATCTTCAGCCAAGCCAATGGGACAATTCTCAACAGCATTCATTTGATCAACCTGATACTTCATAAAGATGACATTGTTTCCAGACGGACTGGTGCATTCTGTATTATGGAAGTCATGATAGGATCGTCAGATTGCCATTTTTTTTTGTGTGCACTATGCATCCGACAGCCAGCAGACAGATTGCAGGTGATCTGTTGGTGTGCTGTCTGAGGATTTTGCAGGATAGAGGGCTTGTTGATCACTTTAATCTGAGTTATGTGCAGCAACAAATGCATTATACGCATTAAATTTGACCTATAAACAAGATAAAAATGTACAAGTGGATGGTTGAGGCATAAATAGAAGAGAACTTTAGGAAACTCAACTAGGATTGCTCATGCTGCTTAAATCAAAAGCATTCCCTCCTCATCCGCGCTGGCTCTCCTAGCGGTTTCTTTGTGAGGTGCGCCTTGTGTATACCTCATGTTTTATTCACCGTCTGAGACATGACTGGGGCTTTGAAGAGTGCTGAAACCATTCGGCATATACATCCCTACCTCCGTTTGCACAACATAATGGCTGCAGGCAGAAATCGCCCCCTCAGCGTCTAGTATCAGCCTCTGTTACCCAAATTCTGAGTTTTATTTTATTATAGTTAACCAAGGGAAATGATGAAACTGAACGCACTTTCTAGGCCATTCCGTACAAGTTGAAAACGTGCTCTGAAATGCACACCTGTGTCTCAAAGCTTAAGAGATGTTTTAATGGGCTGTATTAATAGTGTGGTATAGCAGTTATTGATCTGGAATGTGTGCTTGATTGTTGTCTGAAACTTTTTCAATTTCTTGTTTATCTTGTCGTTGAACAGGCAGCAAAGATGATGTAGAGTGATTACTTTTGAACACTGTACATTGACATTGCTACATTAGTTTCCCTGGTCATGCATGTGGAACACTTTACCAAAATATTGTTATTTGGACATTTTTATTGTAATTGTCTGTTTCGCTCTTTGGAGTTGTCATTATGAGAACTACCTGTCCTCTGCTGAGGGAAAATAATTTATTATATCACAAAATAAATTTACACAGTACACACACATATTATGCAACCAAAAACTTTTATTTTGGATGTGATTTAATCGTTTGACAGCACTAATATATATACATGCAATTTGGAAAGTAAAACCTCAGATGAAAACATCACATTACATATCACACTGTTATTTAATTAACAACAACAAAATAGCCAAAATGGAAAAACCATGTGTGACAAAGTTAGGACACCCTATGATTCAATTGCCTGTAGATCCACTTTTAGCAGCAATAACTTAGACTAAGTCATACAGAAAATTATAAATTTCTCACATCGTTCTGGAGGAATTGCGTCCCACTCTTCTTTACAACGTTGCTCCTGTTTGAGGTTTGTGGGTATTTGTTTATGCACCGCTCTCACCACAGCATTTCAGTAAGGATGACCCCTTTTGTAACCCCTTGATTCTTTTATTTTCAGCCGTTCTGTTGTGGATTTTCTGGTTTTCTTGGGATCATTGTGCTGTTGCATTACCCAATCTTGGCCAAGCTTTAGCTGTCGAACGGATGTCCTCACATTTGACTCTAGAATACTTTGGGATACAGAGGAGTTCATGGTCGGCTCAATAACTGTGAGGTGCCCAGGTCCTGTGGTTACAAACCAAGCCCAGAATCATCAGCGCTCCACCAGCATGTGTGACTTTTGGGATGAGGTGTTTGTGTTGATATGCTCTTTAGGTTTTCACTAAACGTGGCGTTGTGCATTATGGCCAAACTTCTCCACCTTGGTCTCATCTGTTCAAAGGATATTGTTCAAAGGATATTGTTCTAGAAGTCTTATGGTTTGTTTAGATGCAACTTTGCAAACCTAAACTGTGCTGCCATGCTTTTTAAGATGGAGGTTTTTTTCTCGCAAGCCTTCCAAACATGCCATACTTGTCCCATATTTTCTAATTGTACTGTCATGAACTTTATCATTTCACATGTTAACTGAGGCCTGTGGAGTCTGTGGTGAAGTTCCTGGGTTGTCTGCCATTTCGCCGAGTTACACGGTCTGATCTTGGGTGAATTTGCTGAGATGTCCACTCCTGGGAGGATTGGTGTCTGTTTTGAACATCTTCCACTTGTGAAGAATCTTCCTCATTGTAGAATGATGGACTTCAAATTGTTTGGAAATGGCCGTGTCACTCTTTCCAGATTGATGGCAGCAACAATTGCTTCCTTAAGATTATTGCTGATGTCTTACGTCCTTGGAATTGTGTTAACACACTGCTCCAGACCAGGAAACAAAACCAGATTTTTCTTATGTCCTGATACAGAAAACCATGGAATTCAAGAGGATGTCCTAACTTTTTGACATTATCTTTTTACAAAATGCTATCAATTAATAATAATGATGATAATATTTATTATTATTATTATTTATTGGAGTTGCTACATACTTATATTCCTGCAGGGTGGGAAGAGCTGTGTTTACTTTTTCTTTGCATCAGCCAGTGGTTGTGAATTGTGAGACACATTCAGGCTTCGTGTGATTTCCCTAGCACAGAGAAAGCACACAGGACACTCATGTCTGTCAGGTTTTTCCTGCCCAACTAAATAGAACAGAGCAGAATAAGGAGGTGAAGCGTTAGAGGGGGTGGTTCACTATATCTTTCGACAAGTCTTGTGCTCTGTTGAACTCACCTGAAATCCAATCCTTGTGGGAAACTGCATCCTCAGGTGTGTATGCAAGGGCCCTGAGTGGATGATAACATCTGTGACTCTTTCCTGCAAAAACAACAACCCACAAAAACCCCTAACCCACAATATATGCCTTTTGTGAATGTTCAGTTCCACATGCAGTACGTGGGAGTTGCATAAATGAGCGATATGACTCAAATATCCACACTCCCTTGTGTTATCAGTTAACCTTTTCACTTTCTATTACATAATTTCACTGTAAACAACATTAGATTAGCCACAATATCAATGTTTTATCATGCTCTAACCATTAGCATCTGCCTTTAATGAAACTCTGACAAACTGGTAAAAAGGCTTGTTCTCCCTGAGAGGGTTCGATAAATTTGTGCTTCACAGATATAGTTAGTGATTTTTAATTGGTTTTCACACACAACCTCTGTAAAAACTACAAAGCAAATTATGTTCTTTTGCCTCCATCTCCAATTTTTGAGATAAAAAGATTAATTAACAACATGGTGTTAACAGTGTTAAATTTATCATTAGGGATGCATTGACCAGTACCAATAAGCTGATAATTATTTCACGTGGTGAAATGATAAATGACCAATATAAAAATTATGTAATTTTATCATGACAACTCTTGGAAGATTTTAGCATGGTAATGGATATGACGGTGTTAATGTATTTGGTCTTGGCAGAATGGATCTGCTATGCTGCTGTTGGTTATTGCTGTAGTTGTAGATTATTGCTGCTACTGCAAGCAAGTACAGGAACTTGCTACTGCCAATGCATATGGTGATGCGGTGCTGTGAGTATTAAGACATACTGCTGCTGCACAAATAGCATATAAAATAACCCGTAGCAGATCTATACAGGTGGAGCTGGGGAAGGTGGAGGGATTCAGAATAACTCTGAAAGCGCACTGCAAAATGCTCAAGTGGATGCTAATCAGCCATTTAAATGTAAAGCAGTAAGCTCATTGGCTGTGTATGCAACATGAACCAATCAGCTTGTGCCAAGTCATTTAACACTGATTATCATCAGTTGCATTAGGAACCCATCAGTAGGGATGGGTACCGAAACTCGGTATTAAATCGGTCTCGGGGCTAAATTATGAAAGACCGGAGTATCGATAAGCTCTGACGTTATCGGTTCTGCTGTCGGTACTGGAGAAATTAAGGAAACGCACATACATGATTTATTGTTGCTATATATACATGAATTAGCTAATTTTCTCTCACCAGAGTTGCCAGCTGTTTTTATGTGCAATAATATTCAAACATTTGTCTATTATACATCTTTGCTATTTGTAATTCAGAAGCGAGATCGCGCTCACGCAGAGGAGCTTCAGCACGCGCAACATGAAAGCCCTGTTTAATTATGATGAGAGAACTAACTATTCAAACATCTGCTTACCCTTTAGGCCTGTGGCTGTTATATTAAGCTAAGTTTTTTTTTTTATTATTTTGATTTTGGCTTCTAATGATTATAGCCGCGTTTCTTCTAGCACAACTTCCATCCCTTTACAGCGGTGCGCATTCGTTCCTCCCTAAAACCCAAACTTAACGTCAGAATCAGCTCAATCGGTGATTGTTGTAAAATGCTGTCTTTACTGTTGCTAAATTGCGGGACATGTTTGATAATAAAACGTTGAAACATCCGCACAAGAGACGCTGTTTCCCAGGCTGAAAAGTGTGTGTGTGTGTGCCTGCGCAGCGGAGGAGTGTGCTCCAAAACGGACAGGCAAATTACAGTTTGAGCTTCAGGTGCGTCCAAACGATCAAATACACACAAAATATGTCAAAATGGCCGGCTACGAGAGTATTCACTTAAACACCGTTTATGTCTTAAGTGGACCAGAACAGTTGGGAGAAAATCCGATGCGTGTCAATATTGTCTTAAAGTGACAGACTGGCGCTTCATCAATGTTAATCAAAGAACAAAATGCAAAGAGAAAATCACTCACAGCTCTTAATCTGAATAACGGTATAGCTTTAATAAACATTAATCTATCAGTACATACAGTGAAAACTGTGCAGTGTTCATTTACATTTGATTACTTTTAGATTTCTTTTGTAAATATTTCTTGAACATTCATGTTACCTTCATTGAAAAATGAAAGCACTGTTTATTTCATTTCATTTGTATATTTGTTTTATTGTATTTGTCAGCTTTTTTTACTTTGTTTCTTTGTTCATGTTCTTACTGTATCTTATCTTATGTATATAAAACACTAAAAATGCCTGCACACTGGTGCATTTACAAATTGATGTTTTATATTCATTTAATTATATATTTATTTTGCATTTCAGAATATAAAGCAATGTTAATTCAGCTCCTAATCTGTCATATATATATATATATATATATATATATATATATATATCAAAAAGTACCGATAAGAATACCGTTAAAGTACCGGATCGATAAGCGGTATCGGTAAGAGTAGTAATACCGTTAAAACCTTAACGATACCCATCCCTACCCATCAGTCTGCGCCATTTTAGAGTTTCATGAAAGAACTAGGCATTCCATCAATGATGCCTTTTGGGTGATCTGAAACTTTGCTGTCACAATAATTAATGGGGATAAATATTTGATGCTATTATTCCTAAACAACAGGAGAACTGCCAATTATAGATGGGAAAGATTGACAACCTGTACTGTTTTTTTTCTGTTGCACCTGGGGTGTATTCCAGAAAGCAAGGTTAACTTACCATCTGAGAAACCCTGAAGGCTTGAACTCCTGGTTGATTAACCCAAACCTTGCTTACTCAAGGTATGTGGTTCCAAAAACGCATCCGGGAGTAAGTTCATTCAACACGGAGTATGTTTCTGGTTAACACACAAGACATTCTCAACAGAGCGACGAGTCACTATGGAAACAGACGCCAAGAAAAAGCGAGCCATACTACTTTCTTCTGTTCAGTGGTCATTTACATGCTTATCACCACCTAATTGGTGATTGTGCAATCTTTTTTTTCCGTTTAATCCTTGAGAATAAGAATTATATTGTTTGTTTGATGCTAATTATATAAGTCATATCAGATATGTTTTTTTTTTTTAAATGCATTATAGAAAATGTAAATTATATAAAAAATAAAAATAAAAATAAAATAAAAAATTATATATATTTATATATAAAAAAATAAATATATTTTTTTATATTTTATATATACCATATAACCTACTCCGGAGCAGGTCATGTTCTGAGTATAAGTTGCTATGGCTACTTGCATAACCTGAAAGTTACCTCCATTTTTGGAAAGTTGAGGTTATCCGCTTCCTTACCCTTAAACATACCCGGGTATGTCACATAACCTGCTTTCTGGAATACCCCCCTGCTGCTCTGCATGTCCTGCAGATACCTGATCATTTCAGTCAGTTTGTGTGGCACATTTCAGTGCAAAATTGTTTTGTAATGGTTTTGCAAAGAGGCTTTTATTGAAGAATGGAGCAGTTAAAAACTACACTGGACCCTCAGCTGGTGTGTGAAGAGGCATTTCTTAAACGGCACCTATTAAGCCCTTTTTACAAGATGTAATATAAGCCTCAGATGTCCCCAGAATGTGCATGTGAAGTTTCAGCTCAAAATACATTTACCATTTTGAAAATGCCCATTTTGAGTTGAAGTAAAAACATGCTGTTTTCAGATCTTTAAATGCAAATAAGCTGCTGCTCCCCACCCCCTTTTCCAGAATAGGGCTGTTCCTTTACAGCTCGTTCCTCTGATGCTAAAAAAAAACATCTGTTTGGTTTTGATTGTCATGTGTATCGTGCTCACGTGACATGGCAGTTGTCCGTCATCATGAGCATTTTAAAGCTGTATCAGTTTAAACTTCTGATACACAGACTTCTGAGCACACACATCCGACGCATGCACACAGAAAGCGGCTGTCACACGGCATGTGAGTACTAAACTAAGTTTTCTTTCATGTCTTATTGCGCTTAAACTGTCAAATACACACAAGGATATGTTTAAAAAAAAATAAAAAAAAGTGTATATAAACAATTTATGTCTGTGAAGGTAATCAGCTGGGAAAGAAATTGCATGTTTATATTAGTAAAGTATTTGGGTGAATCCCATTTCTCTGTCTTACCCCTTCCCCTTAGTTTTGCGCGTTCACGTCGGCCAGATCATCCAGAGAGTCCCATTTTCGGCTTAAATAATTGATTTAAAAATTACGACTGTCTTGTTTTGTGCTCTACACAGTCCTGTACATATATATTTGCAACCATGTTCTTAATTGAAACGTTTTCAAAAATCGCTAGTTTGCTACGCTAACGTTACATCGCTGATTTGCACAACAATCGCAAAAACATCACTAATAAAACCCACGCAATCGACATACATACACTTGCAGACGGCATCTTGGAAGTTTGTGATCAACACTTGTCGCCTCTGGTGACGTAGCAGCCAGCTAGCGACGATGTACGATGACGTAACCGTAACCAAGTGGTGTCTCATTTCATAGGGGTATGTTTTCACCCCTAGCGCTTACCACTCGGTTTCAAGGGACAAGGGCTAGGGGTAAGACGAAGGGGTAGGGGTAGGGGTAGGGGTAAGACAGAGAAATGGGATTCACCCTTAGTATATTAGTTATATCTGTAATGTAATAAATCAAATAAAATAAAAACAGAAAATCACACTGCTCTTGAATCAATAACTTCAGTAGCTTTAATAAGAGGACAGGGTGCATGCCAGGATCACTTCATTGTCGATGTGTGTCCAATGCTTGCTAAAACGAAATGTACCTTCATTAGCTAGCTTTGCTAGCTGTGTACAAACAGCTGGGAAGGTGGCGCTCTATAGACCTATAAGGAGGCTCCCTATATGGCTCGGAGGTGGGCTTATTCAAATAGCTAGGTATCTACTTTGAAACCGGCTGCTAATTGAATTGGCTCACTGGATGACACAGGTTCAGGCTCTGACAGCCCTTAACAAACTGGCTGCGTGTTTTCTTTTCATACATGCCAGAAAACTAAATGGAAAAAAAGTGTAAATTTTATCCAGTGCCCTTTAAAGGCACAGTAGCAAAAAAATAAGGTTTTTAATTCCAAGGTCAAGGAGGATAGGACAGTCATAAAATAAATTTAAAATATGATTAACATTGTGTTCTGGAATAAACAAATAAAATACTTGCAGAGAGACAGTTTACCCAGCTCAGCTGACATTACCCAAATTATAAGTGATAGTATGGGTGTCTTGGGCATAGGAGCATGATTTGATTTGAAAAACTTCAAACACAGCCCACTTTCCCGAGAGGTCAGCGTCCGGCCCAGGAAATGAGAAAGTGGGCTCCTGATGTCAGCGTTGAACCCCCTGGGTGGAATGCCGGGTCAGATCTGGGGCTTTCTGGGTAGATCAGAGATCAGGCCTGTTTACATTTCAACTCAGGATATTTCTATCAGGCTGGCCAAACTGCTCCACGTTCCCAGGCTCCTCGCTCACAGCCCTGAAAAGAAGCACAAGCCCTCTCTATGTCTCCTTTCCCTCCGTGCTCTTGCCCCTCCCTCCTGCTTCTCTCTCTCCCCCCCTTCACTGCCTCCAGAGTCAAGTCAAAGTACAGCTTCAGCAGAGAGTGGGAGGTGAAAAAAACGTATTCCTTATTCTGAGTATATTGTAGTTAACGCAGTGAGGACACATCTGAAGAGGAAGAATGTTGGGAGCAGGACTAGGTCATATAGTTAAAAACCATAGTTTTTTATTTTTTTTACAATATTACAGATTTTCAACAAGTAAAAGAGTAAAAATCTTATGTAAATAAATACAAATAAATAAATAATATTACTTTTTTCCACAGTTTACCCAAAAATAGTAATTTCCTCACCCTCTTGTCGTTCCAAACCTGTATGAAACACAAAAGTCTGATTAGTCTAATGTTAAGCAGACATTGCAGTATTCACAATTTTGTTTAATTTTTTTTTAATTAATTGCGAATACATGGTTAAAACATCAAGTGGCCCTAATTATGAGTAGAAAATGTTGAGTCAATTGTCAAAGGATTGATTAGTTATTGTTAGATACATTTTGGTATAAAACTATACACTCTGCAACCGGATTTCGGAGTTCAACTTTCAGTTCTTGTAAAGTAAACCAACACCACACGCTTACACTTTAGTTACTTGTTCTGGTTTTTGTATGATGTTGCATCTATCATGAAACATGACCCGCCTTTCATTCACTGAACAAAATCTCTGTAGCTTCATTAACTAAATCAAAAACTCTAACCTTTTGACCTCTGCTAGCTTCTGCTGTTTTTAGCTTGTAGTAAAATGTCTATGGAGATGCTAATCTGTTTGTGTAAACTAAAAGCCTAAACTGGCATTAAAGATATAATTCATCCCTGTTTTTAATTTACTTACCTGAACGTGGAATGAATGTTAATGTTAATTACCCCATGTGGAACAAAAAAGATGTTTAGCAAAAAGTCTGAGCTGCTCCTTTCTGTAGAATGAAAGTGAGAGCAGGGAGCAAGCTCCAAAAAGCAGCATAAAAGTATTGTGAAAGTGCATGATGTAATGTACAAAAATGTGCAGACCTGAGATTGCTCAGAAAGGTAAATTTAAGGTCATGTTTGTCTGTTGTCTCTGCATCTTTGTCAAAAGGTTATTCTAAGGTCACGTGCATAAAATTAAATGTTGGTTTAGCATAAAGTTCTTATCTGTTGACTCGCTGCCAAATGTATTTGGGATTTCACAAGATTTGTTTATTTGATCTGTTGGTTGCATCTAGTTAGTTTTTTTTTTTTTCACTTTGTTGCCCCTATCTAACTCAGGTTTTAGCTTGCCAGAAGTGTGCAGTGAAAAACATTTTTGCATCTCCACATCGTATCTCATATTCACAGAAGTCTTAAAATATGAAATGTGATACTGACAGCATTTTCTCTGTCTCTTGAGAATGACATGCTGACTAAAGAATGCTCTGCTGTAGCATTTCTGACACCGCTTTGGCACTCATCTCTGCTGATATCCTCTTGATACTTTGAAATTAATTCTCTAATTTATTCCCACAAAGTCATTACAAGAAAATTGTGATCACATGGAGACAAACCATTGTGCAACTTCCCAAACTTGCCATGTTTAGAAAAATCTGCTGTGAACCATGTAACTTTACATCTTTACAAAGCATGCAGCTGAGCTCTAACATGACATGCATTTCATGTTTGTGAGCTCTGTAGGGTTTCATTAGTGGTGTTTACTAAGCCAGGCATCTCTACTACTACTACTGCTCATGATTAGGGTTTGGGGTTTGAGCAAACTACTAACCCCAAACTAATTTTCTCACTTTTTATCACCCACTCTGTCCTGTTTGGGGTACGAACATGAATGACACCTCAAATTGTGCATCTTGTTCAGGAGATATGTGAGGTCACTAAGAAATGTGAGACAGAAAACCCTAGCAACTGCATGGTACTGCACTATAAATCACTCAGAACATCTATAACGGCAACATCCTGGCAAACACCCAAACACTTTAGATTTTTTATTTTTTTTAAATAGACAAGCAGCACTCACATTTGCTTAAATTCAGGACAAAATTGTCATGTTTACATGATATATCTCATGTGTTACTGCTAAATTCATTTTTACATATTAAAATGTGCATGATTCACTGGCCATGTAAAACATTTGATATTTTGAACTGCATTCAAATAAAGGATCAGATGACTAGATAATGTAAAAGTCATTGGAGTTGCACAACCTATTTCCTGTCTTTGACAGGATGTTCAAACCACATTCATTTAACCACCGCTTGCAGCATTGCCAGTAAAAATGTACTCCTATTTTAAAATTAGGATTTATATTAAAAAATTTATGAACTCCGGCTCATTTGTTAGAAATGAAACTATGGCGGTGAATATCTAAGTCACATTTCACCCTATGAAATGCAACCCGTATTCCAGAAATGTTGGGACGTTTTTTTTAAATTTGAATAAAATGAAAACTAAAAGACTTTCAAATCACATGAGCCAGTATTTTATTCACAATAGAACATGGATAACATGACAAATGTTTAAACTGAGAAATTTTACAATTTTATTCACAAAATGAGCTCATTTAAAATTTGATGCCTGCTACAGGTCTCAAAATAGTTGGGATGGGGGCATGTTTACCATGGTGTAGCATCTCCTCTTCTTTTCAAAACAGTTTGAAGACGTCTGGGCATCGAGGTTATGAGTTTCTGGAGTCTTGTTGTTGGAATTTGGTCCCATTCTTGCCTGATATACGTTTCCAGCTGCTGAAGAGATCATGGTCGTCTTTGATCAGAGATGCTGGCTTTTGAACTGAACGCTGATAACACGCTGGAAGGTCTCCCTCTTTAGACCGGAGGACACGGCGTCCATGATTTCAAACAAGAATGTCAAATTTGGATTTGTCTGACCATAGAACACTTTTCCACTTTGAAACAGTCCATTTTAAATGAGCCTTGGCCCACAGGACACGACGGCGCTTCTAGACCATGTTCTTTTTTGCATAAGGCTTTAGTTGGCATCTGCTGATGGCACGGCGGATTGTGTTTACCGACAGTGGTTTCTGGAAGTATTCCTGGGCCCATTTAGTAATGTCAATGACCGAATCATGCCGATGAGTGATGCAGTGTCGTCTGAGGGCCCAAAGACCACGGGCATCCAACAAAGGTCTTCGGCCTTGTCCCTTACACGCAGAGATTTCTCCATTTTCTCTGAATCTTTTGATGATATTATGCACTGTAGATGATGAGATTTGCAAAGCCTTTGCAATTTGACGTTGAGGAATGTTGTTTTTAAAGTATTCCACAATAATTTTACGCACTTTCACAGATTGGAGATCCTCTGCCCATCTTTACTTCTGAGAGACTCTCTAAGTCATCCCTTTTATAGCTAATCATGTTACAGACCTGGGCCCGTATTCCTAAAGATTCTAAGAATCGTTTTAGAGAGCTCCTAATTTAGTGTGCGTGCGCGTGTGTGTGTCATGTATATATTCTTTATTTACCATGCTGTCATACTTGATGTATTTATAGGAAATGAACATCGACATACAGTAAGTGCTGTAACAGACCCAAATCATAATTGCTGCATTTTTCCAGTTGCCAAATATGTTAATGTAGTGATTACGTCCATTTCTGGCGCTATGGCATTTCAGCGTGGTGTCGGAGATGTTAGCATGTCTTTAATAAGATCGGTCACAAACATGATCCCTGCACGATCTAATGTGTAGCGTCTTATTAACTCACTGTCATGCATTGTGTGCAACACATTTCTTCTCCCTCTTCATGTTTTGTCCATTTTCTCCGCTGCTAAAGAAACTCTTAAGCCCCTTAAATGTCCTCGTCCCCTACTCCTAAAAATTTTGGACCTTAAGACCTCTTTTAAGGGTTAACCTGTTAACATGCACCAGGACGCCAGCGCACTGAAAGCTCTTTATCTGTTTGAAAACAATGACGTGTGCAAAAAGTAAAGCAGGACTAAATTAATCTTGACAAACTATATATCATTTTGAAGGTCTAAGCCTCAAGCATCGATGACAGATCGCTGTTTTTCGATAGAAAGCTTATAAAGGAATGTATTTGCTAAATTTGTGTAAGCAGTACACATCAAAACATGTATAAAAAAACCCGCAGTACATACCAGATTCATCCTGATAACGACACTCAAACGTATCCACTGCTGTAAATCCCGGTTTCGTTTCAGAGATAAGGGTCCACTGAACAACATTCCATCGAGCACTTTTAGTCCAAAGAAACAACAACGTTGTAATTTGGATCGTTATTCATTTGTTTACGTCTCATCTCTTGAGGGAGAGTTATTGTTTGTGTCCGTTATGGAACAAATTACGCTCAAAAACAGCGTCTTGGTGGTAAAAAAAACAGCATGATTTTGTAGCAGACAATGTCCCAAACAGAATGAGATCATCCAAAAAAAAAAAAGTCAAAGATACACGGAAGATTGTTTATTTGAATTCTGGCGCTCCCTCGCGACGGCGCGTGACGCACGCTGTGACGCACCTGTCATCTGATGGGGGCGTAACTTGGCGATCTTTTTTGCACAAATAAACCTTTTCTTTTTTTTTTCTTCAACAGTTTTCATATATGTTTGCGTGTTTTGTGGGTAATGTGCCTGTATCTGTATGATTAACATCTGTATGGCTGATAATCAGCATGTAATTACTGACTGTTCACAGATATCAGTGTGAATGCAGTCTATATAAAAGGCCATTATAATGTGATTATTGACTATTTGGGCGGCCATCGCATCTGTATGAATGATCGTCAGCATGTGATTACTAATGTATGATCAGGAGCATCTGTATGTCAGGAAATCAGTATGTACTGAAGTTATTTTTTTTTATTATTATTGTTTTTTTTTCATCACTCAAAAATTATTATTATTGTATTTTTCTAGTGCTCAAATAAATCACTTATACGATGTCTAAGATTCTGTATACTGTTTTATAATTGAAAAACTGCAGTGGCATGTATAATGACTAAATAGTTTGTAGTAGAACCCTTCAATAATTTGGTAAATATTTTTCCTCAAACAGAGGGGGTGGGCTAGACAAATGGCTGCAGGAATCTCATTTTTCATGGTATCTTCTTCAGATTTGAAATATAAACTCATGAGACATGTGACTTTCAACCCATTACTTTTCTGGATTGCTTCAGGACTGATCTCATGTATTTTTATATGAAAAAAAAAAAAAATTCAGTGTGGTACAATTTTTGTGTGTGTGGCACACTGAAGTCAGGAGCTGTTACCATTTTAAGTTAGTTAGTCATTTTCAGCTGTGATTCCCAATATGGGGGGCGCTGGTTAACAGGTTAAGATGCTTTCTGATTTACTTTTTTCTTTACTAGGATCTTTTCTTTAATTTAAAGAGGAAACACCCACATTTCTAAGAATTTTCTTAGAATTTTTTTACTAGGAGCAACTCTTAGCACTAAGATTTTTCATGAATACGGGCCCTGATGTCAATTAACTTAATTAGTTGCTAGATGTTCTCCCAGCTGAATCTTTTCAAAATGTATTGCTTTTTCAGCCCTTTGTTGCCCCCGTGCCAACTTTTGAGACCTATAGCAGGCATCAAATTTGAAATGAGCTCATTTAGTGGATAAGTGTAAAATTTCACCGTTTAAACATTTTATGTTCTCTGTTCTATTGTGAATAAAATATTGGCTCATGTGATTTGAAAGTAGTGTTGTTTTTGGCGGCCTGTTTTAATTTTAGTTTTAGTCTAGTCTTTGTGTGAAGCTGTCATTTTAGTTTTTATTAGTTTTAGTCACGTTCATACTCTTTTTAGTCTAGTCAAGTTTTAGTCAACTAAATGTCTGAGCATTTTAGTCTTATTTTAGTCAGAATTATCCATGACTATTTTCGTCTAGTTTTAGTCAACGAAAACTGATGACATTTAGTCTAGTTTTAGTCAATGAAAATTGTATTTTAGTCTCTTTTTAGTAATGCAATTCTATTTAACCCAGTCAATATAGTATAAGTACCTAGTAGTATAGACGAAACCAAAATTTTCTTTTAGCCAAACCCATTTCAAACAAGGTTATCTTATTATATTATTGTTACCTTATAGACTCAAGAATACATCCATTCCAGACACGGAAGACGCTCTGATTTGAATTTACAACATTTATTTTACCAACCAAACATGTTAGAAGTACACACACATAAATTTAAATAAATAAGAACAATAAATAAAATAAAATAGCATCACATGACAATGCCAGAAAAAAATATATAACGTTACATTCAAGTATAACAAAGAGAAACAAGGTGCTTGAATGCTCGAGCTACAATAACATACTAAAAAGTGCAAATAAAATGTGCGTCTGTTACTTGTATTGATTGTAAACTGAAGTCAGATGAAGCCGGCCATCGGTCCCTTTCTCTGTGTCATACTTAACTTTGTTTGTTGTCGCCTTCTAAATAATGCCGCGAGTGGAGCTTGAGGAAGTGACGTCGCCTGCGTCTGCGCAGAGTGTTGCCAAGTCCCCAAATATTTAGACCCTGGAACTTTACCGGGGAACCCCCCTCGAAATGCGATTGGGCTAGATTTGAGTAGCAATTGGGCGGGTTTTGTTGCGAAAACCTGGCAACCCTGACAGCCCCTGAAGTAACGTTAAGTCACATGAAACAGAAATACTGCAAAATAATAACGCGACTAAACGAGACGAAATAACGTTATAACATTTTGTTTCGTCTCGTTTTGGTCAACGAAAATGAAGAGACATTTTAGCATAGTTTTTATTTTGTAAACCACATTTAGTCTCGTTTTTATTCGTCAACGATATTGCATTATACATTTAATTATCGTCATCGTCACATGACCAGCATTTACGTCTCGTCTCGTTTTCGTCACGTGATAAAGGTTCGTTGACGACGATATTTCGTCATAATTTTCGTTGATGAAAGCAAGACTATTTGAAAGTCTTTTAGTTTGCATTTTATTCAAATTTAAAAAATGTCCCAATATTTCCGGAATTCGGATGGTATGGAAAAATAGACGTTTTCATTTTTTTTAAATAAAATGATGCATAAGGTTTGCATAAAGGCATTGGTTTGTCATTATTTTCACTGAATGTTCTCATTGAATTCTTATTACTTTTAAAACTATTTTTTTTTTTTACAGTAAAATTGCTGTAGAACAATTTTTGTTTATTTAAATAAGCAAAAGTTGAAGGCATTGCAACAAATACCATCATGATGTATAAACATTTTTCAGTTAAAATAATTGTAAATATATTATTTTTGGATGTCATTAATTGGAATGAGATTTTGAAAATGTTTAATTCTAATAAAAAAAAACATTGTAGATAGTGAGAGAGAAATGTGGAGTGTGTAGACTCAGGACTGGTGTTTGTGTTGCGAGGTGACAGTTTTGGCTCCTGTCAGATCTGATACCTGGCGCCTGGATGCCCTCAGTCTCCCTCACACAGACACAGTCCACCGCTGTTTTACTGCAGGTCAGCCGAGGAAAACACCTGACTGCTGTTTCAGTGCTCTTCTCCACCTCTTCAGACCGAACCAAAATCTCTCTGTATGTCACAACCTCCCGTTATTCACATCTAAGCTGTATGTTTTCTTTACAGAATAAATTATGGCAGTACTATTATAGTTGAGTGATGATATAAATGTAAAGGCTACCATAGTACTGCTGATTACCATATTCATATATAATGTTTTTAAATGGCAGTAGGATCTTCAAAGAATACTATGCTATTACCCCTGAAAGTACTACGATGGTACCATGGTACAGCAGTGGTAGCACATGGTAAAACTGTGATACCTTGAGAAAAGCCATGTTACTAAAATTAATTTGCCATTTTATTAACATGGTACCATGTCCAAAACATAAAATAAAAAAGTACTACTTTGTGTTTAAAATGCCATGAAATTGCACAATTTTTAAAACCATATAATTGTAGGGAATTTGTGTTTTTTAAAACGCAAACAAAAAAGGATCATGGTCTAATGATGCTAAAAATTAATCTTTGCATCACAGGATTAAATGTCATTTTACAATATATTCATATAGAAAACACTCATTTGAAATTGTAGTAATATTTCACAATATTACTGTTTTTACTGTATTTTTGATCAGATAAATGCAGCCTTGGTGAGCATGAAAGACTAATCTTACTGACTTACATTTTTTGAACGGTAGTGTTTAAAAATACCATGGGACTTTTATATATACTTTGTTACCGTTTAATTATGATACTCTAATGCATTTCAGTCTCCAAAAACTATATTTCCGTGTTTCTTCCCATGAAAAATATTTGTAAAATAATACAAGTTCTTTTTTGTGTGCGTATATGTACTTACTAACAAAAAGTAGCATGGTGTTACCATAATACATTTTGAGATATGGTACTGCCTGTACCAATAAGGTACTACTACAAGGTATTAAGAAGTACCAACAGTAACAATATCCTATGGTATTTTATTTGGAATGAATCTATTTTATATAAAAACTGAAAACTACCATGGTAATACCATAGTGTTTGGATATGTAAGATGATAATTCTTTGAGGAACCGTGGTGTATCATGTAAATACCTTGGTATTAGCATGTGATTAGCATGTGATCTCACTTACCACGGTACCACCAGTGTAAAGTGTTGTAAGGGTGTAGTCTTGTGCCACACTTTCCCATCCAGCACTAATGACTCTGTATTTATAACCTGTCCAGGTATATTGTGTTTGAGTCTGTGTTGGTGCTGTTCTGAGATCAGCAGCAGAAGTGTGTGTACACGGTGATAAACGAGTGTGGGCCTCTCCGGCTGGAGCGCTGTGTCAGTTTGACTTGTTGACTCATCAAAAAAAAGAACTTGTTCTATCTAGTATCTGTCAGGCCTCTTAAATGTCTTGAGGAGCAGGCTGTGTGAAGAGTCTGGGAGTCTCTCCGTGAGGCTCAGCGGCAGCTAAATGAATCATAAAGCTTGTTAAAGTTTCAAACTCCTGCATCCGCTGCTCGTACGGTAAATAACTGCAATGCTACATTCCACTCATAGCGATTGTACAGACTCGTGTGTGTGTGTGTGTGTGTGTGTGAGAGAGAGAGAATGGAGTGAAAAGGGAACATTCCTCTCTCACTCCCACTCTCTCTCTCATCCTCCCCCGCTGCCACTCCACCCCCTGCTTCCTTCCTGTTCTTATTTTAGCATCTATTGGATGTTTTTCCCACATCCGGCAACAAAGAGAAGCTTGTGCCATATACCAACAGCATGTTCACGCATGGCAAGCATTCGTGGGCACGATCAAATATTTTCATAAAATTGCTGAAGGTTTCTTTAGTCTGTCTGTAGGTCTCTCTCTCTCTCTCTCTCTCTCTCTCTCTCTCTCTCTCTCTCTCTGTCTGTCTGTCTCTCTCTCTCTCTCTCTCTCTCTCTCTCTCTCTCTCTCTCTCTCTCTCTCTCTCTCTCTCTCTCTCTCTCTCTCTCTCTCTGTCTGTCTGTCTGTCTGTAATTGGATCATTTCTGCTTACAGAAGCTTGAAAGGGAAAATTATTTTCCTATAAAATATTTTTATAGTAATATATTTTTGATATGAAGCGAACAATGAGGGATTTACTCGACACTTATTCAAACATTACAGTACTTGTGAAAAGTTTGGAAATATGATTTTTAAATGTTTTGAATGAAGTCTCTTCTGCTCACCAAGATGCAGTTATTTGATCAAAAATACAGTAAAACCACTAAAATTGAAATATTACAGCTTAAAATGTTTTCAGTTTGAATACATTTTAAAATGTAATTTATTTCTGTGATCAAAGCTGTATTTTCAGCATCATTTTTCCAGTCTTAAGTGTCACATGATCCTTCAGAAATAATTCTAATATGCTGATTTGTTGCTCAAGAAACATAGCTGATTATTATCAGTGTTGAAAACAGTTGTACTGCTTCATTTATGCAGAAACCATAAACTACAATTCAAATGTTTGGGTGTGTGCATGTGTGTTTTAATAGAAATGGATGCTTTTATTCAGCAAATATGCATTAAACTGATGAAAAGTGACAGTAAAACATTTATAATGTAACAAGTTTACATTAAAAATATATATTTTAATCTTTTTAGTCATCAAAGAATCCTGAAGCAATGTTTGCAGAAAACATTAAAAACGGTTTTAACATTGTTAATAAGAACCATTATTAAAAACAATTGAGCCGCAAATGTCGACTGGAGTAATTATGCTTAAATTCAGCTTTGATCACAGGAATAAATTACATTTTTAAATATATTCAAATAGATTTATTTTTATTTTTTTCAAATTGTAATATTTCATAATATTACTGTTTTTATTGTATTTTTGAGCGCACAAATGCAGCCTTGGCGAGCAGAAGAAACTTCTGTCAAAACCATTGTTTTCAATTTTTTTGACAAGCACTGTGTATATAATTTCTTTTACATGCGCATGTATGTCCAACTTTAGAGATATTGCAAATGTTTTTGAATCCTTGGAAATTCATGGGTTGGTTTGATTTATTTTTTTAATAAATGTGATTACTTATGTTTAACACCAGCATATTTCTATGACTCAGTTAGCAAATTTATTTTGGTTTCCATGGTGTTTCACTTATATTTCTGCTTATATTTCATGCTGATTAAGTTCAGCTATACAGAGAGTGCAAATTACTTTATTTTTATTAGTCCCATGTGGATTTAATTTCTAAATACTTTTTTTATTTTTATTTTTTATTTTTTTCTTCTCTATGAAAAAGTGGTTCTTGGACAAAGTCTCCATTTATTGATAAACGAGTCTCACTGTGGGTTTGTGTGAAACTCGGTCACCTCCGTTGGTGCTTTGGTTACAAATCCAGTTCTGTCTTCAGAGGCTTCACAAACAAACAAACGCACAAAATGTATGTGCATACTGTGCATACATATCTATATTTGTATGAAAATACAAATGAGATCAGCCTGGTAAAGAAGATTAGCAAAGGAAATTGTGTTCTCAAATAATGGATTGCCAGTAAATGTGGAGGATCTTTACCAGGTTTTCATGATTTCAGAGCATTTAAGTGTTCACATCACAACCATTTAAACATAAGGTTAAGCAAAAGTCATTTAGACTTGATCAATATTTAATTTTATGCTATTGAAGTGGAATTTGTCAGCAGAATTTGTAAATATTTAATGTTCCAGTTGCAATTACTGTATGATGTAGATTATAAATCCCTGTCTTTTTACTCATTGTAACTGTGTTGCCTTGAGAATTAGATGCTTGTTTACATATAAACAAACAGCACAACTGCTCAGATATTCATTTTAAGAATATTCAATGATTTTAATAATAAAAAGACAACTTTATATGTTTAAAAAAGGAACATTTTGTATTCTGCCCTCACTTTGGTGTCTCTCATCCTGAAATTATTCCACATCATATTCAATATGCTGAAACAGAGTGAAATTACAGATAGATGGAAATAGTGGAACTACTTAGTTACTTACTACTTAGAACAAAATACTAATATGAATTTATGGCATGTAGTTCTTTAAATGTCTGCAATTCTGCATTACACCGCTTTATAAATAATAAATTCAACAAACTGAATATGAATTATCCGTAAAACTTAAACAATGCTTTAGAGGATCTGAAGTTGAATGGCTGCTACAAGTTTGTTGTATGATGTGCTACTTAACTGATGCAAATGACTGAATCTAATTATCTTGACTGTTACTTATTAACACAACTGACACTTGTGTTTTTGTTTGAGTGATTTAAGTGACTTTTGATATTCTGAACATTTACACAAGATTCACAGGCTAGAAAGTGACTGAGGAAAAAACGAAAAATCTAAAGAAAATGATTACTAACAAAATCAGTTTGAAAGTTAAAAAAAGAAAAAGATACTAGAAACATCTTAAATATTTCGTCTTGGTCTCATTTTAGACTTCATTTTATCATTTTAAAAGTCATTGAAAATATTTATTGTAACACTTTTTATTGTGTTAAACCATATGGTGGTGGTATAAAAACGTACTACATAGGAATGACTGATTTTAGGATCACCAGTAAATTTTACCCCAGACTCCATAATAGCTATAAGGAAACCATTCTGAACTTTGCCTGACACACTGCTAATAGAGTGTTCGTGACAATTCCCTGCGCTTCTGTCAAGGTTGTGGCCTTGTGGGATATATTCTAACCAGTGTGATTTAAATCGGAACTACCTTAAGTGGTTGTGTCTTTGTTGCAAAACACATGCATACTTCCCTCTAATCCAGAGATGCGTCATACTGTATGAGCGCTCGCTTCTGAATGTGCATGCTTGCATTAACATGCTTGTCATCAAGTTTACAGAATTATGTCTCAAAGAGTCCAAGGCCTTATTTTAATCACATTCAAGCTGGTCCACGCTGATTGTTGGTCTATAGTGTGCAACATTCAGGTTCCAGAAGAAAAATTCCTGTGCATTTTCTCCAATGATCAAACCTCTGGCTGATATGTTCATGCCTTTTGAGCTTATTTAATTTTATTAATGGCTATATGGACAAAATGAAGGGGAAAGCTGCTTTACAAAATGGGCAGTGACTGTTACAGTGGAGATTGATTTCAGTAGAATCACATGACTTCTTCCCCACTCCCTGTCCCTTTGTTTTCCTTGCTCTCTCGCTCTCTCTCTCTGCCTTTCTTTCAGCTGTACAGTGTAAAGCCACTTTGGAAAGCTGCTTCACACGCAACCAGCCTCGCATGTACAAACATGCGCTGATATGGAGACTTGCTGCAACCTTGAACTCTCCGTGCAGCTATCAGAAAAGACACGGCAGCTGTGCAGCGATAACCCTCAGTACGCATGCTAACAGCGCTGGGGAAGTTACTTGGAAACTTTAGCTGTGAAAAGAAGTGTACTTAATTGTACTGAATGTGCACTTGTAGAGTATTTCAAACTCTGAAATGCATATTTAAAAAAAAAAAAACTACTTGCAGAAAATATATTGTAATATTAATGAAAAGGCTACTTAAAAAACATCCACTTAAAGTGAACTTTCATAACACGCTTAACTACACTTTTACAAAATTGCAATTTGTAATGGTCAAATTAAAAACATTTCCCTTGAATTACATTTTAAATTATGTTTTCGTAATCTTTTGTTATGCTTTAAAGAAGTAACGTTATTTTGATGTGTTCACTAACATACTAAAGCACATGCAAAGTACTTGATTATAATTTTGACTGTAGCATATTATTTTCGTATTATTCTTAGTAAATGTATAGAATTAAATGTACTAAATTGCAGCTTCAATATTACAAATGTTTAAATACAGGTGCATCTCAAAAAATTAGAATATCGTAAAAAAGTTCATATTTTATGTAACTTATTTCAAAAAGTGAAACTGTCATATATTCTAGATTTATTACATGTAAAGTAAACATTTCAAAATTTGTTTTAATTTTGATAATCAAATCAAGTCAAATATCCAGTATCTCAAAATATTAGAATATTTCCTAAGATCAATCAAAAAAAGGATTTGCAAAACAGAAAAGTTCAAGTTATGTTTAAAAGTATGTTCATGTGCACTCAATACTTGGTCGGGGCTCCTTTAGCACAAACTCCAGCATCAGTGAGGTGTGGCATGGAAATGATCAGCCTGTGGCTCTGCCTTCAGCTCGGATCGACTGTTTCTCCTCTTTCTCTTGAAAATATCCCATAGATTCCATATGGATTTCAGGTCAGGCATGTTGGAAGTGGTTTTGTCACTGTGGGCAAGTGCTAAAGTCCTGCTGGAAAAGGAAATCAGCATCTCCATAAAGCTTGTCAGCAGATGGAAGCATAAAGTGCTCTAAAATCTCCTGGTAGACGGCTACATTGACTTTGGACTTGATAAAACGCAATGGACCAACACCAGCAGGCGTCACGGCACCCAAATCACCACTGACTTTGGAAACTTCACACTGGACTTCAAGCAGCTTGGATTCTGTGCCTCTCCACTCTTCCTCCAGACTCTGGGACCTTGATTTCCAACTGAAAAGCAAAATTTACTTTTATCTGAAAAGAGGACTTTGGACCACTGAGCAACAGTCCAGTTCTTTTTCTCCACAGCCCAGGTAAGATGCTTCTGACGTTGTTTCTGTTTCAGAAGTGGCTTGGTAGCCCTTTTCCTGAAGACGTCTGAGCATGGTGACTCTTGATGCACTGACTCCAGCTTCAGTCCACTCCTTGTGAAGCTCTCACAAGTGTTTGAATCAGCTTTGCTTGACTATTCTCAAGCTTGCGGTCATCCCTGTTGCTTGTGCACCTTTTCCTACCCAATTTCTTCCTTCCAGTCAACTTTGTATTTTAATATGCTTTGATACAGCACTCTGTAAACAGCCACCCCTTTCAGTAATGATCCTCTGTGACTTACCCTCTTTGTGGAGGGCGTCAATGTTCGTCTTCTGGATCATTGCCAAGTCAGCAGTCTTCCCCATTATTGTGGTTTCAAAGAACAAGAGATACCCAGAATTTATACTGTAGGGATGGTCATTTAATGAAACTTATGAAATTTAAATATTCTAGTATTTTGAGATACTGGATTTTTGACTTTCATTAGCTGTAAGCTCTAATCATCAAAATAAAAAAATAAATAAAAAAAAAAACGTTTGAAATGTTTTACTTTTACATGTAATGAATCTAGAATATATGAAAGTTTCACTTTTTGAAATGTTACAAAAAAAAAAATTCTCTATTAAATTTTTTGGAGATGCACCTGTACATGACATTCAATTCAATTCACGTTTATTTGTATAGCGCTTTTTACGATACAATCGTTGCAAAGCGCTTTACAGGAAATTAAGTTTCTACAATATATTTATACATTGTAGAAACTTAATATATTAACTTATGGCAAAATTTGTTAATTCTGCATGTTGTTGGTGGATCAGAGGTTGGCCTCCATCAGAGGTCCTCCGAGGGGTCGGCATCATCTCTTCTCAGGTGTTTGGTCATCTCAGATCATTTAAGGGCTGGATCCAGACTGAAGCTTGTGTAACTCCTAGTTACCACGGGATGTTAATCCCGTGGCAGAAACAGAGAAACAAAGAGACATAATTAGCGTAGCTGTTGTTCCATTCAAGCAAAAATTATTTGTTCAACCCAAGCTAAAGAATAATAATGTGCGTTTTGATCAGATATAACTGTAGTACACGATTTATGAGATGCATTATATGAATGCATTATGTGAATGCTTGGCTAAAGAGATGTGTCTTTAATCTAGATTTAAACAGAGAGAGTGTGTCTGAACCCCGAACGTTATCAGGAAGGCTATTCCAGAGTTTGGGAGCCAAATATGAAAAAGCTCTACCTCCTTTAGTGGACTTTGCTATTCTAGGTACTACCAAGAGTCCAGAGTTTTGCGACCTTAGGGAGCGTGATGGATTGTAGCGAGATAGAAGACTAGTTAGGTACGCAGGAGCTAAACCATTTAGGGCCTTATAGGTAAGTAATAATATTTTGTAACTGATACGGTACTTAATAGGTAGCCAGTGCAGAGACTGTAAAATTGGGGTAATATGATCATATTTTCTTGACCTGGTAAGGACTCTAGCCGCTGCATTTTGGACTACTTGTAGCTTGTTTATTGAAGATGCAGGACAACCACCTAGCAGTGCATTACAATAGTCCAGTCTAGAGGTCATGAATGCATGAACTAGCTTTTCTGCATCAGAAACAGGTAACATGTTCCTTAGCTTGGCAATGTTTCTAAGATGGAAGAATGCTGTTTTTGTAACATTGGAAATATGTTTTTCAAAAGACAAGTTGCTGTCTAATATAACACCCAGATTTTTGACTGTAGAGGAAGTAACAGGACATCCGTCTAGTTGCAAATTGTAATCCAAGAGATTCTGTGTACTGTTATTTGGTCCAATAAGTAATATCTCTGTCTTATCTGAATTTAATAGGAGAAAATTATTGGTCATCCAATCTTTTACATTTTTAACACACTCAGTTAACTTAGATAATTTAGAAGTTTCGTCTGGTCTTGTTGAGATATATAGTTGAGTATCATCAGCATAACAATGGAAACTAATCCCGTATTTTCTAATAATATTACCAAGGGGCAGCATGTATATTGAAAACAGCAGAGGACCTAGGACAGATCCTTGTGGTACTCCATACTTTACTGGTGATAATTGAGATGACTCCCCGTTTAAATAAACAAAGTGATAGCGATCGGACAGGTAGGATCTAAACCATCTTAAAGCCTGCCCTTGAATACCTGTATAGTTTTGTAATCGATCTACGAGTATTTCATGATCTATAGTGTCGAACGCAGCACTAAGATCAAGTAAAACTAGCAATGAGATGCAGCCTTGGTCTGATGCAAGAAGCAAGTCATTTGTAATTTTAACAAGTGCAGTTTCTGTGCTATGGCGGGGCCTGAAACCTGACTGAAATTCTTCACAGAGATCATTTTTTTGCAAGAATGAGCACAATTGAGCAGACACAACTTTTTCTAAAATTTTAGACATAAACGGAAGATTTGAGATGGGTCTGTAATTTGCCAGATCACTAGGATCTAGTTGTGGCTTCTTAATAAGAGGCTTAATAACTGCCAGCTTGAATGGTTTAGGGACGTGACCTAAAGATAACGATGAGTTAATAATATTGAGAAGCGGTTCTTCTGCTACAGGTAACTCTTTCAGTAATTTAGTAGGTACAGGATCTAATAGACATGTTGTTGGTTTAGATGTGTTGATAAGTTTATTTAGCTCTTCCTGTCCTATAGTTGAAAAGCACTGCAGTTTTTCTTTGGGTGCGGTGAATGAGGCTGAAGTACTAGACGCCGTAGAATCTACATTAGTTATTGTATTTCTGATGTTATCTATTTTATCAGTGAAGAAATTCATAAAGTCATTACTATTAAACTGTGAGGGAATATTTAGATCGGGTGACGTCTGGTTATTTGTTAGTCTAGCCACTGTGCTAAATAAAAACCTTGGATTATTTTGGTTATTATCTATGAGTTTGCGGATATGCTCGGTCCTGGCAGCTTTTAGAGCATGTCTATAGCTGGACATACTGTTTTTCCACGCAATTCTAAAAACTTCCAAGTTAGTTTTTCTCCATTTGCGCTCAAGATTACGAGTTTCTTTCTTGAGAGAATGGGTATAACTGTTGTACCATGGCGCAGCACGTTTTCCTCTAACCTTTTTTAATTTGATGGGAGCAACAGTTTCTAACGTATTAGAGAGGATAGTGCCCATGTTGCTAGTCATTTTGTCAAGTTCATTTGTATTTATGGGTACACAGAGCAGCTGAGATAAATCAGGCAGGTTATTTGTGAATCTGTCTTTAGTGGCTGGAACAATAGATCTGCCCGGACGATAACGTGGGGCCCTACAGTTAATATCAGTAATATGCAGCATGCACGATACAAGGAAATGGTCAGTAACATCATCACTTTGAGGTACGATATCTATATCAGTAAGATCAATTCCATGCGATATAATTAAATCTAGCGTGTGATTATAACGATGAGTGGGCCCGGTGACGTTTTGCTTGACTCCAAAAGAGTTTATTAGGTCGGTAAACGCAAGTCCTAATGCATCATTTGGATTATCAACATGAATGTTAAAATCTCTAACAATTAGCGCTTTATCAGCATTAACCAATAGGTCTGAGAGGAAATCTGCAAATTCTTTTAGGAAATCTGTATATGGCCCTGGCGGTCTATACACAGTAGCCAGAGCAAGAGATAAGACAGATTTCTTTTGCATATCTGACAGTGTAACATTAAGCATAAGTATTTCGAATGAGTTAAACCTGTATCCTGTTTTCTGAGTAACATTGAGAATATCACTATATATTGTTGCGACACCGCCGCCACGACCAGTCTGACGGGGCTCATGCTTATAACAGTAGCTTGGTGGAGTAGACTCATTTAGACCAATATAATAATTTGGTTTAAGCCAGGTTTCAGTCAAACAGAGTACATCAAAACTATTATCTGTGATCATTTCATTTACAATTACTGCTTTAGGTGTGAGCGATCTAATGTTTAGGAGCCCAAGCTTTAAAAATAGTTTTTGTTCATTTATTTTGCATTTTTCTGGTTTAATCACAATCAGATTTTTTCTAGATCCTGTGTTAAATTTATATTTTGACCTCACTATTCGGGGAACAGACACAGTCTGTATAGATTGAACAACGCAATTACTTCTATCATTTAAGTGGGTAGAACAAAAGTCATCATAGCAGTTATTTGAGAATTGGCTTACTAGTCAGATGGAGCGTAGCGTCTTGGAGATGTTGTCCGACAGGAGTTCCGCTCCGACTCTGCTGGGGTGCAGGCCATCAGCACGGAAAAGCCTAGGACGCTCCCAGAAAAGATTCCAATTATTAACAAAGAGCAGTTTCTGTTCTTTACACCATGACAATAACCATTCGTTTAAAGCAAACAGTCTACTGAACCTTTCGTGTCCTCGTCGGTACGTGGGAAGCGGTCCTGAAACGATGATCGTCGTCGCGGGCGAAGTGCTGCGTACCGTCTCGATCAGGCTCCTGAAGTCCCTCTTCAGTGTCTCCGTCTGCCTCAGCTTGGTGTCGTTCACGCCCGCGTGCAGCACGACCGCTCCGACGCTCTCCTCATCCTTCAGGATCGCGGGTATCTGCGCAGAAACATCGAGAACACGAGCACCAGGGAAACAGTGTGTGTGCACTTTACCTTCAGCTAACGTAGCACGGACGTGCCGGACGATGGAGTCTCCGACGATCACAGCGTCACGTTCCGTCTCGTGGAGGGGGGCGAAGCGGTTTCGGGTGGAGATCTCGAAGACCGGAAGCGGCGGAGGGGGAGATGATGTAGCCCGATGCCTCGCTCGCGTCTTCCGCTGCTGCCGCACCCAGGGTCCGTGGTGTCCCGGCGCCGGAGTGAAGGACATCTGAGAAGATCGCGTCCTGGGTGCACGGGGCCTGTGCAGAGAAACACACGGAGTAGAGGTGGTGGGAGTGTTAGCAGCGCACTGTATACTTACCCCGGACCTGTGAGCATCAGCCCGGGATGTTTCCAGCGCAGTTTGCCGCTCTCTCAGCTGGGCCTGTCTCTCCAGCAGCTCGTTGATCTGCTTCTCCACGGCCTCCAGCTCCAGCTGCACCGAATGCAGCTCGAACGCGTCCTCACCTGCACTCAAAGGTAGACACAAATCCGCCATTAAAGTAAGTAGCAGTGGAACAATGGTTATGTGTGTGAATAGAGTATTAGCAAGCGCGCCTAGCGGCCGCCGCGTTGGTAGTGCTAACGGGCTATAAGCTAATAGCGGACTCGGGAAATCAAAATAGAAATCAAAATAGAACTAGTGATAACAAGGCGCCCTGATTGTTTTTGTTGTAGAATGCGATAGGGGATATATTCACACGTTATAGAAACGAAAAATGATGGTGTATAAAATTGATTTTAAGAGATAAAATAGACGATAAAGAAATAACTTGACGGAGCTCAAACTCAAAACACGCGTCAGCAACAAACAGGAAGTGACGAGACGTGCAAGTTTCAGTAGAAAGGACATTTAATTGTATCACAATTTACCATAGAGGCTTGTACATTCAACAGCATATCTTGGTGCATTTTAAACTGATTTTAAACTATAATACGTTTTCATTCAATTGTAAACATGCAGTTAAGTGGCTGAAAATATTACATTCAGTTTGCACTAAGAATATTCTTAATTCTTAGTTGATTTTCATAATCATTGCTCTTTAAAAGCACACTTAAATGTGCAGATTTTTTTTAAAAAGCTGTTAAAAGTTATAAGCTGTGTAATCTTATTGTTAACATGTTAAAGTAAAGTTAATCTTCTTTTTTTTTTTTTTTTAATGTATTTTTAAACATGCAAACTATGGAGAAAAGTGTTCACGACATCAAGGTCATGGGTTCAGTTCCGACAGAATGCATGGTGTGAACAACAATAAAATTTGTGCCTTGAATACGGGTTAAATCGCTTTGGACAGAAGTGTTTGCCAAATGCATAAATACGCCACCTATTAATAAAGACAAGCTTACAACTATCAAGCTATTTAAGAGGAGCAGTGTATTTTTAAAGGGGTCATGAAATGCAGTTTCAGAATTTTATATTATGTTTGAGTTTAGTTTATAAAGTTTGCAAAAAAAAAAAAAAAGATCCAGTATTTGTAGAAGTGATAAATTCCCATCCTCATTTTCTTTCTCTGTGAAAAATGCTTAATTTCAAGGGGTGTCGTAGAAATGGAAGTAAAGCACCCATTGCTGTGATTGGCTAACTTGGCACAATCATATCCACGGCCTCCTTTACATCTTTACCAGGGCTACACAAAGTTTTTGAAGGTGCGATATCCTTACATCCACTGAGTTTGACGGATTTATTGACATCTTTATACAACAGCAATATTGCTCTTGTGTTTGATGACAGAAATGAGTTGTTGAGAACAGTCATCTTTGGTTTAATTTGACGATGAGGCATGTTAAGGGCATCAAGGGGAATTGCGATTTCACAGTTCTCCTCATTTTAAATCCCGGTGTCTCAGAAGGATTGAAAAGAATAATTCATGTTTTATTTCATTTTGAGTTCTGAAACTTTCAGTATGTTTTATTGCAGACTAACCTCTCATATGTCTATATCTAAGACATTTAGATTTTTCATTACATGACCACTTTAAGATACTGTTTTCTCATTGGAAAAGTACCTGTTTTGAAAACAACTAAAATACTTTAATGCTACTGAAAACGTACTGAAGTTTAGTTATTTCTCAGCTGCATGCTATTGCCGTTGATTTAGCCTCCCTGATTTGTGAGAACATTTGCCAGTGTGTTGTACTTTTGCACAAGCTTCAATGGTAAACACATGGAGTTTAGGACTCGTAAAGCCCTATATTTTTTTTGGTGTCATCCAATCCGTCCTCTGCTAAATTCTCACACTTGCTGTCAAAAGAGAGGTTTTGGCTGCGTGACAGCACCAGAAACCCAACAATTTGCTAGCCACAACAATGGCGGGTCACAACCACTGAATCACTCCAAACACACTATCACTCCGAGCGCAGCTCCGTAAATGGCCGCTTGTTGATAGATGGTGAGGTTAGAAGTTGTTTTGTATGCGTGCCTCTATTTTCCCATGTTCTTGGCTGTGGGACCTCGGCCTGGGTTTGTGCATGCGGCTGCCAATATTGGTCTGCAGGCCTTAGTCGGAATGTCATAAGTGTGTGGGAGTTGAGCGGAGTTCAGTTCCTACTGCGTTCCCTCTCTCTCGCATTGTGAAATCATCTCATAATGTGCTCCTTTGTTGGGGTTCTTAGCCCATATGTGGTGCATTTAAGGAATTGTTGTGCGGTCTTAGCCCATATGTGGTGCATTCAGCATCGCGACAGTAAGAATTGTTGTGCGGTCCTCCAAAAAAGTCAGTCAACTGCAAAGATGTTTTGTTGAACAAGCGATCTTGTTCGATTTAGAGACATAAACAATAGTGTCTGAGGCCAGAATTAACTGGTTGGGTAGCGATACCGGTGCCAGATACTTTTAAAACGGTGCCGGTGCCTAAACGGTGCCTGAACCGATACTTGTGAGAACTAATGAGTCCACTGTAAACTTCAGCATCGACTACGACAATATATAGTTTGTCTGTGTTATTCAAGCCATCTCTGGTATTTTCATAATAATTAAGTATATTTTAGTTGTGAAGGCAAGACAAGAAGCTCAGGAGAGGTTATAATGTTCTATTTTGTTGGTTTGGCTAATACAAGAGAATTTTAGCTTTAGGCATTTTAATTAAAGCTAGGGCTGGGCGGTATATAGAGTTTGTACGATATATTGATATATTCTTTATAATCAATACGTTATTATGAAGCAATACAGTTAATATACTATTATAATATATATATAATATTGATATACAGTTTGATACGAGCGCATCTGATAAAATATCTAGGGAGGACACAGACTTCCAAAAATAGCTTGCACTATTTCTCAATTTTCAGGCTTTTTGCATTAAGCGCACAAACTTGTCTATCGTTCTCCTGTTGGTTATGCTAAACTTCACAGACTTGTTTTAGAATGAGCGCCGCCGTTTGAAATAGGAGCGCAATAACTCTGACTAAAATATACATTTTGCTGAAATATTTGTAGTTGTAGCCTGTGATGCTTCTTACGTGCGTTTCGGAGAAACAAAGGACAAATATTTTAATCGATCGCTCATGCATGGCACCGAAATGAGGCACCGAAATCTGCGTTCTGATTCGGTTCTAGTACATACCGGTTCCATAGGTGTGCCATATTGGTAGGTACCCAACCCTAGAATTAACCCCTGCGTCCCATGTTCCCACGGGAGATTAACTGCATACTGATTTGAATGAAGCGTTCAGGGATGCATTATGGGAACTTCAGGCACTTTGAGCAGAATTATAATACAACAAATCCAAAGTGCAAATATTGTCCCACATGTTGATTACAAGCTTTCGGAACTATTTGTATTGGGATTAGGATTTTTTTAAATGATTTACTTTTTTTTTTTTTTTTTTTTTTTTGAGGATGATCATTTTGCTGCGGTCTAAAAAAATCCTACTTTATGAAGTTGAAATGTATAACCCTAAAATAACAAAAACAACACTTACATAAGTATGTACTGTGGCCTAGTAGTGCACAACACAACGAAATCTCCTCAACGCTCAGGACTAATTTAGTTGTGTTGCGACTTGTTTCTGTTCTGTTGCAGCTTGTTAGACATTACTGGAACATGTTCATAGTTTGCCTTTTGATTTACCAGCATTCAGTTCAGGGTAGGTATAATTTAATTAATTTTAAAGAATTGTTCATTTATTTATGTTCACCAAGGCTGCATTATTTGATCAAAAATAGTCAAAAACAGTAATATTTTGAAATATTTTCAATTTTATTTCTTTGTCTTTCTGTAATGGCAAAGCTGAATTTTCAGCAAAATGTTATTATTTTTTTAAATAAATTGTGTAACTTTTTTTTTTTTTTCTTTCAATGTGTATTGTGCATATTGAAAAATCAGGTTTGCTTAATGAGATTTAGTCAAGTGCATCTTTTATACTGCACTTTGTACAGCTTTTTGTGGCTCGTTTGAGATCAGCTATGCAGCGTTTTTTTTTTTTCGTTTTTTTTTCTAGTGGTTTCTGACTGCATTCACATGGGGGAAGCTGGTCCTGGATCAGCACAACAGAGAGAAAAAAAAAAAAAAAAAAAACAATCAGGATTTTCCCCACACAATCCTGCTGGGCCAAGCTATATGCCTGAAATCATTTAGTGGTCAATAGCATGGCTTATCTGAGCCATATGAGGCAGCTGCGCTGTTGAGGGAGAGCCAGATGTTGAGAGAGGGAGAGCAGGAAACAGCTCGGCATGCCACAGGAGTCGTCTTTGAAAACAGGAAGGCAACTTGTTCCCTGCTTATGGGCCGTTTCCTGTGGCAAAGGACTGGGGGGGGGGCGACTGTGGGCTTTGACATTTTACTGAGAAGGTGCATAACTGGAAATTACCATTTATGGATGGAAGAGGAAGCTGGACTGGCCACTTGGCAGCTTTTGCCCCAATACCACTTTTTTTTATCAACAAGTAACTGTTTTTTCTTTGCACAGTCATTGCAGTTGTACTTTAACTCAGATTTTGAATAAATCATTGTAAAAAAATAAATAAATGGTTTTTAGAACTTAAGCAATACGGCAGCATCATTTAAAATTTTACAGATTAATCTTAAATTTACAGTAACTGTTAATATATATGAGTTAAATATCAATATATGGAAGATGTACTGTCATAAACGCATACAAAACACCATCATGGTAAAATAGATGACTCTAGAATAATATAAGCATACATTTATCAACACAAGATGTAACATAAAACCCGAATGTGCATAACTAATAAGGGGGGGGGGAGCATCAAAAGTGACGTTTTGGGAAGGTCGATACAAAATTTGCTGCGCTTTTTTTTTTATCATTTATTGACAGTGACGTGGCTCCTATAAAGTGTTAATGCTTATGCCACCCTTGAAATGTCATTGCACTTGATAGAAAAATACCACATCAAGCATTTAAAAGAAGCATGATCACACTTTTTAACAAAACATTAAGAAACAAAATATAAGAAAGGGGAAGAATTCAGCAACAACAGAAATAGTGTTTAAAATGAAGACAAAAACGGGGCAGCTGTATTTATACATCTACTAGTAGGTTAAAAGACATTTTAAAAAAAAATGTTCTTGCATTTGTTTTGCAGATGCCATTTAATTTGATATTGTGTTAGTTTAGTAGTATTGCGTTAAAGTTTCCACTTTTTAAGACCACTGTGTTTCAGGGCAAGAGATCTGGGATAAATAACAGCACCTCTATTGTGCTTGTAATTTACAGTTCTGTGGTGCAACTTCGAGCCTGGTCAGCAGTAGATTTGGTTTATCAAGTTCTCACTATTGAAAGACTGAACACAGCTGTTCCTGCAGCTTAACAGACTGACCTCTGCTGGCATGGCATGAGCCGACGGTTAGAGATTTAATAGAGTAATCTGTTATACTTCCTATCAGGGTGCAGCTTAAAATATGATTTTCATTTCCCCTCCTACACGCTCAGACTGTCTCATCTAGCAGATTCTTTCTCCTCCTGTCTCCCATCTCTGCTCTTCTGCACACGGCTCAGTTACCAGAAGACTTTGCTAAGCCAAGCATCACCACTAATATTGCTCATATTTACGGTTGGGGATTCAGGCAGACCCTTCACTCTGAGAAAAAAAAAATGGACAAAAGCGGTCACTGGGATTGTGCCCTTTCAAAAGTTACACCTTTGTACCTTATTTATCCCTAAAGGGTGCATTTTAATATTTTAATATTTGTACCTAAAGTGTACCACCCCATTGTTTGATGGTGTTAATATTAGTCTTTGTGCTCCAGACATGATTGATACCTTCAATCAACAGCTTACATTTATTTAGAAAAAGTGTGTTATTTGATTTTTGTATGGATTATATAGCGGGTAAACAAATCCTATAAATTTACATTAAAGATTTAGGGTCCATAAAAAGTGATGGGCAACTTTTATACTGTACAGTTAATCATCTGATATTTGGCCGTGCTGAAATTGTCGGCATAAATCAATGCTTATAACGCATTTTCTGTTTTCAGAATTGTTTTTGTGAATTTTGTAGAAAACAAGTATTAAATTCAGCAGATTTCTGTGTGCCTCATTTACTGTCATTAAATGCCGATAATAATGCTAATTATATAATACATTGCATTTATATGACCCCCTTTACACATACAGTGCCCTCCACTAATATTGGCACCCTTGATAAATATGAGCAAAGGCGGCTGTGAAAATAAATCTGCATTGTTTATCCTTTTGATCTTTCACTCAAAAAATTCACAAAATTCCAACCTATCATTGAAGTAAAACAATTGAAAGTGGGGAGAAAATCTCATGATGAAATAAATGTTTTTCTCCAATGAATGTTGGCCACAATTATTGGCACCCTTAGAAATTCTTATGAGTAAAATATCTCTGAAGTATATTCCCATTCATATTTACATTTTTTAGCACACCAGGGTGACTAGGAGCATGACATTGTCCAGCCATGACTTTCTGTTCCACAGGATTATAAATATGAGGAACACAAAGGCCAAATTCCCTTAATCATCCATCACAATGAGAAAAAACAAAAAATATATTTCTGATGTGAAGAACAAGATTGTTGAGCATCACAAAATAGAAAGTGGTTGTAAGAAAAGAGTTAAAACATTGAAAATCTCCATTCCCACCATCAGGGTAATAATTAAGAGGTTCCAATCAACTAAAGATGTTAAAAATCTGCCTGAAAGAGGACGTGTGTCTATATCGTCCTAATGCACGGTGAGGAGGAGAGTTTGAGTAGCCAAAGACTCTCCAAGGATCACAGCTGGAGAATTGCAGAGATTAGTTGAGTCTTGGGGTCAGAAACCTAAAAAAAAAAATAATCAAACATCCCCTAAATCACCACATGTTGTTCGGGAGGGTTTCAAGAAAAATTCTCCTCACTCATCCAAAAACAAACTCCAGCAAATTCAGTTGTCAGACACGACTGGAACTTCAAATGGCACTGGCTTCTATGGTCAGATGAAACTGAAAAAAGAGCTTTTTGGCAGCAACCCCACCAGATGAGTTTAGTACAAACAGGGATAAAAAAGTACCCCATGTCCACGGTTAAATATACTGCTGGATCTTTAATGTTGTGGGCCTGTTTTTCTGCCAGAGGTCCTGAACATCTTGTTCAGATGCATGGCATCATGGATTCTATCAAATACCAACAGATAAAAAATCAAAACCTGACTGCCTCTGTTAGAAATCTTATAATGGGCCATGTTTTGATCTTCCACCAGGACAACAATCCAAAACAAACATCAAAATAAACACAAAAATGGGTCACTGAGCACAAAATGAATATTTTACCATGGCTGTCTCTGTCCTCTGACCTGAACCCTACAGAAAATGAGTGAGGTGAACTGAAGAGATGAAGCACCGTCATGGAGCTGTGAATCTGAAGGATCTGGAGAGATTCTGTATGAAGAAAATGGTCTCTGATCTCTTATCAGGTGTTCTCCAAACTCTTCAGGCATTATAGGAGAAAACTCAGAGCTGTTACCCTGGGAAAAGGACGTTGCAATAATTGGGTGCCAATAATTGTGGCCAACATGAAATAGTGAAAGCATTTATTTATGAGATTTTACTTTCAATTGTTTTACTTCAATGATAGGTTGGAATTTTGTGAATTTTTTGAATGAAAGATAAAAAGGATAAACAATGCAGATTTATTTTCACAGCCGCCTTTGCTCATATTTACCAAGGGTGCCAATATTAGTGGAGGGCACTGTATATAATGCAGCTCAAATTGATAATAATAAAATAAATAAAGGCTAAATATTAAGCAGGAAATAATAACAATTAGTAATTCAATAGAATAACTAAAGAAATGTAAAATATGTGACTTTAAGCATAAGTAGCTTAACCTGGGTTGCGTTTCCCAAAAGCATCATTAGCTTAAGTACATCGTAGACCCATTGAAACCAATGGAGCTACGATCAACTTAGGCTTACGATGCTTTTGGGAAACACAGCCCTGGAAAACCCCCCCTACCGGGTCGCAAGAACGTTCTGGGAAAATGTGTAGCCTATAGATATGATCATATGACACTGGTATTGCACGTTAATGATTGTTCTAATTATTCTGTATTTTCGTTGTATGCGATTGATATGGAGTAGCAATTTGACGATTTCATGTTAAATTAATATATGATAGATTGCTCTGAAATCTCATAGTCTATATTAGGGGTTAAATGGAGCGTTGATCCGTGATTCGTACAGACCAGACCCCACTGTTTGGCACATGTTATTTCGAGATTAATTTGCCAATTTACACATTCAAGCAATTTTAAAGCACAAGAAGAAGAAACGAAAGAACTCTATTCGTTAATCATGCGCTGTTCTCACACAGTCAAAGCGCGCACAAGCATAGAGATGTGTTTCAGACAGAGATATATATATATATATATATATATATATATATATATATATATATATATATATATATATATATATATATATATATATATATATATATATATATATATATATATATATATATATATATATATATATATATATATTCCTATCCCAAAATAAATCTTAAAATATTGTATTGTTATTGGACAACCAATGCAAATTAAAACAGATGTAATGTGGTGTATAATAAACAGAATTTGTATTTAATCTGCATTGATCTCTAGATATGTGTCGGCATCAGTCATTGGAAAAACTCATAGGCTATTGTTTGACTAACCATAGACTTACAATAGGACTCTTTTGACTTGTGCCAGTAAATAACCACCTAGCAACCACCCAGAACACCTTAGCAACTTAATATCAATACCCTAGTGACCTTAGTATCATTTCAGGAACTTTTAGATGGGCAAATCGTGACTAAACGCACACAGCAGTACTGTATCTGCACTTCCTAGTAGGTAGGCCCACGTTTGATGTGGTTTTCACACATTTGTCAGAACCATCTCTGCGCTGGATAATGAGAGCGGAACAAGACTACAGAAGAGATTAAACTCTGTTCTCAAGCCTGCGGAGGTGCATTCAGGCAAATGAGCGTCAGTGTCGGAGCTGCCACTAAATTAAACCTTTTCAGCCCGAGTGGAAGGATCCCGTGCTTGCCTGACAGATCGCTGCGAGAGCATCAGTCGAGAAGAGCTCGAGAGCTAGTGGGAGGTCTTTCTCTCGACCGCTCCTTCCTAATCCGGTTCGTAAAGTGCGCGAGAGAGAAGGGCCAGGTTAGGTCTAGGAAAATGGTGGCTGTTGTGTGTTATAGAAACAATGAAATTAAACACCCAACTAGCACACAAGGGCAGGACATGCCCAATGAACCTGGAGAACAGAGGTCTTTTGTAGCAGCCATTGTGAAGGAGATACCATGGGGCTTTTGTTCAGCACAGCTCAGTCAAGCAGCCTGTAACACCCCCACCTGCCCGGCAGCGTCTTCCAGCCAGTGGAGCAGCACATCGCCTATATTTCACATTAGTGCATCTCTTTTATCAAAGACACAAATCCATCATTAGGAGATTCAAGCGTGTATTGCTTTTGCACTTGCTTGATTTGGGTAACCTGGCTGAAATAATGATGATACTCGATTTCAAAGCGGTAGTTATTGTATTCCAGCATTTTTAGATATTCCCAAATCTCTCTTTCTTAATGCTTAAAGGATCATAATGAAGAAAAAACTACATTCTTGAGAAAAAATAAAAATAATTGACATAGTAGTTTATATCTGGTTTAAATTATATTCAGTAACTATATTCAGCAACTGCCCACTAAATTAAAGTCGTGTGGTATGACGAACAAAGTCATGTGATGCAGTATAAAAAAAAAAGCCTTAACAGGAAATGATATCATAAAGGACCTCTGCACACCCTCATGACTGTGTCAAGGTCAACAAGTTTTTTTTAAAATATCATAAGTCTTTATATGACAATGAAAGGTTAGCTCAATATGTAATGTCAAAAAACAAAAACAACAAATAATGCATGTGGTTTCGTATTATATTTTGTATTATATATTTAAAAGTTGAAAATTAAAGATGTGGAAATTCACATGTATTCAAGGTATAAGGGAATGTTTTTTGTTTTTTTTTACAGTTTACCTGTTGGTTACACCACATTGTTTTTCTTGTCATTTAATGTATTATTATTATTTTCAATATTTTTTTCTTTACAATTTAAGCGACCAACAGTAAATCAGAGTATACAAACTTTTTAAAATATTTGTCTTGCATATATTTCACTGATGCAAGAAACATTCAAAAAACATTAAACTCTTAATATTCCATGAATATTTTTTTACATTTATTTATTATTTTAATTGTATATGTTGTATGTTAAAATATAATATATTTCTGTGACGCAGAGCTGAATTTTCAGCATCATTACTCCAGTCTTCAGTGTCACATGATCTTCAGAAATCATTCTAATATGATGATTTATTATGAGTGTTGTGCTGCTTAGTTTTGTTTTTTGGAAAATGTGATACTTTTTTCTTTGAATACAAAGTTAAAAAGAGCAGCATTTGTTCAAAATAGAAATCTTTTCTAACAATATAAGTCTTTACTATGACTTTTTATTCATTTAACACATGCCTCCTGAATAAAAGTATTAATTTCTTAAAAAGAAGAGAGAAAAAATTTACTGACCCCAGACTTTTGAATAGCATTGTATATTGTAACACAAAATTTATTTTTTTAAATAAATGCTGTTCTTTTTAACTTTTTATTAATCAGAGAATCCTAAAAAAAAATATCACAGGTCCCAAAAAAAATATGAAGCAGCACATCGGTTTCCAACATTGATTATAAATCAGCATATTAGAATGATTTCTGAAGATCATGTGACACTGAAGACTGGAGTAATGATGCTGAAAATACAGATTTGATCACAGAAATAAATTCTGTTTTAAAGTATTAAAATAGAAAACTGTTATTTTAAATTGCAATAAGATTTCACAAGTTTTTTTTTTCTGTATTTTTGATCGAATAAATACAGCCTTGATGAGCAGAAGAGACTCCCTTAAAAAAACATAAAATCTTACTGATCCCAAACTTTTGAGCACCAGTGTGTGTGTATATATATATATATATATATATATATATATATATATATATATATTAGGGCTGGCAATCGATTAAAAATTTTAATCGCACATTTTTATTTGTTCTAAATGTACCTTAAATCAATCCTTTTCACATTTTTAATACTCTAATCAACATGGGCATGGACAAATATGGATGCTTTATGCAAATGTACACTATATTGCCAAAAGTATTGGCACCCCCTTCTAATGAACAGGTTTGACTACTTTAGTAATTTCTATGAGTACAAATCTTAATGTTAAAGCATATAATGATATTCTAGGGAATTGTGTGCTTCTAATATTATATCAACAGTTTGGACTCTTTTCTATTCTAACATGACAATGTCTCTGTGTATAAGACAAGGTTCAAAAAGAAAATGATTGATTGAGTCAGTGTGGAAGAACTTGACTGGTCTGCATAAAACCAAGTCCTAATCCCAGTTTAACACCTCTGGTGTGACTGTAAATGCAGACCTTGAGCCAAAAACTCATCACCAAACACCAATGACTTGTACATATGGGTTCAGTCATTTTAGACACTTACAAAACTGTTGAACAGAGATGAAATACAATTTTTAAATACATGAATTATGTTCCCATCGTTGTTGCCACAGATTTGGAAGTGCATTTTTCTGTTCTAAAGAAGGGGGTGTCCCAATACTTTTGTCTATACAGTGTATGTACAAGTCATTGGTGTTTGGTGATGAGTTTTTGTCTCAAGGTCTGCATTTACAGTCACACCAGAGGTGTTAAACTGGGATTAGGACTTGGTTTTATGCAGACCAGTCAAGTTCTTCCACACTGACTCAATCAATCATTTTCTTTTTGAACCTTGTCTTATACACAGAGACATTGTCATGTTAGAATAGAAAAGAGTCCAAACTGTTGCTATAATATTAGAAGCACACAATTTCCTAGAATATCATTATATGCTTAAACATTAAGATTTGTACTCATAGAAATTACTAAAGTAGTCAAACCTGTTCATTAGAAGGGGGCGACCCAATACTTTTGGCAATATAGTGTATGTTTATTATTATTGAAACCATAGTCAACATAAAGCGTAGACATGTTTCAAAGGTCATAGATGTAATAAATAAATTCCAGGTTCCCATTACTTCTTTCTTTGCACTGAGCAATTTACTGACACAAACCTGTTTACATTTTTGCACATAGGGCAGCTCTTCTACTGAAAATGCAAAATGTACATTTATTATTTATTATTACATTTGTTTCCCTATCTTTGCCCACATACTGTATTTTGATGAAGCTAAATTCTCAATAAAACTGGTATATTTTACTGTTTCTGTTGTCAGACAACGGAATGAATATGAAATAGTGACTGAAACGCGACCCATTAAGACATAACCAGCTCTCCCTTCCAAGATGTTAATCTGCACAAAAAAAATCCTGATAATCGCACCGTCGTCTGATGAAATCAAATACACATAAGATAAAGACAATAGCTGTGCTGTGATTTCGGCTATACTTGCATGTAAAATTAGAGAAGCAACATAATATCTGTGTTTAACTGAATTAAAGCGCTGCTCCTCTCTCTGCCGCGCTCTGAGCAGACGCAGAGAGAGAGAGAGAGAGAGAGGTGTGTGCGCGCACTGAGAGAGCAAGACCTTGCGCTCGGGCGGCACTCCCAGTGATTCTCAGAAACTAGGTTTGGGCGCTTTTTTGAAGGGAAAAGGTCGCTAAAGGGGTCTGCAATGTTGCTAAGTTGGCAACACTGTGCATCTCCATTTCTCCAACTACGGGTTGGGCCACGGGTCAAACCGGAAATACGCGCTGCGTTAATCGCGCGTTAAAAAAATTAGTGCCGTTAAAAGCGTTAACTTTGACAGCACTATATATATATATATATATATATATATATATGGTGTCACGGTTCGGTACGTTTTTGATACGGGGGGCAGGGTAATTGGTTACGTCGCAATGTTGGAAATATTTCTGTTTTAAACCATGAAGGTTTAAAACCATGACCGTGCAAACTTTGCACAAGATTTATGCCGGTGAACGTCTTAATCTCAGTCAATTCACTATGCCCTGTGTGCCCGTCCGCTACGCCACTGGCGCAACACATTGGCTGACGTTGTTTGGGCGGTCTTGTTGAGCGCAGTGGCACTTAAACTATATTTCACACACTTTAAACGGGTCCTATTATGCTCTCTTACAAAGTCTTGATTTTGTTTTGGGAGTGTACTAGAACATGATCTCATGCTTGGTGGTTCGAAAATCTTATTATTTTTCACATAATTTACATTATTACAATACCTTTCTCCCCAGCCTGACACAAACGGCTCGATTAGTTCCGGGTTTGATGAAGGCCCGCCTTCCGAAAAACAAAATGTGTAGTGATTGGTTGGCTGTACCAGTGCGTTGTGATTGGTGAACAGCTTAGATTGCGTTTCGCTATTGCCCCACCCCTTGCCAAAACAGCAAGTTCATCAATATTGCCATAGCAATTCAGCCCCTGAGAATATTGAACAAGAGGATCACGCAAAACCTTTGCACGCACAGATATTTTTGGCTAAATCACGTTTTAGATAGGATTTCAACAACAGCTTAAAAATAACTGCATTGACTATGTACAGATAAGTGCAACGGTAATATGTATTATGTTTAGTGTTCTTTAATTCTAACAGTATAACATGAATTGCAGTGAAACTGTCATACAGTTGAATTTATTTATACCATAGTCCCACAGATTTACACTATTTGTGGCTGCATATACAGTATATGCAAATTCATTCTCTGCCAGCAGGAGCAGCTGTTGGAGCGGTAGAGAGTGAGGGTTCCCCGGTAACGCTGTACACAAAACAGAGCTCCTCTCACAAACGCTGCTTTATCAGACATTATATGCAAGATGAAATGAAAATGACATCCAAGATTTTCTGAAGATAGTTGGTTTCCATCAGAAATACAGTGACATAAAACACCCGCACTGGGCTTCGATTTTGAAACGTGCAGTGCTCAACCAAGCATTCTCCCCACCGCCCAACCATTCGAATTTACGTAGGCTTGATTTACAATTTGTGATGTCACAAATACAGGAAAACAACTTTGTAGTCCAAACGAGTACAACGTTCGTTGTAGTTCTTGAAAAGGGTTTTTTTTTAAAAGTGAAATATCTCCCTTTGGAGTGGACTTTGAGATTTGTTACTTTGTAGATATTTTTATGCCCAAACATACACACTACACACTGACTAAAATTCAAAAAGTGAAAAAGCATAATAGGACCCCTTTAAGCTCTTTTATTTTCCAAATGTAATAGGATTAGTCCAACGAATCGTTCGGTTTGTAATGCGTACTGAACCGAAGGCCTCGTACTGAATGCTTCAATACAAATACGTGTATTGTTACACTATATATATATAAATATATATGTATGTATGTGTTTTATTATATACACAAACACACACACACACACACACACAATATTTGTTTTTTATTAATTTATTTTTTCAGAAATAGTGAAGTGACTTGTTTTGTACATGTTTCATCAAGTCACAATGGTGACCTGATGCTTGGATATGTGGTTTAGTGCTGGAGGGATTTTTCATTGACTGTCCTTAGAGTTGAAGGTGACGTAAAGATCGAGGGTGACAACAGTGTCACATCCGGGGCATGCTAAAAAATAAATAAATAAAATGATAAAGCAGTACAGATATGCTCATTGAATGTGACGGCCTGTCATGCCGAGTTTGATGGACTTCTTAGTGACTATAGTGTGTGTGTGTGTGTGTGTGTGTGGTTTTTGGGAGGCTGGTGCCATGACATTGTCTTGCTGTGGGGTCTCGGCATGTTAATGTTTGTGTGCTTCTCTTGGTGGCTCTCAGAGAGCACCTCAGGTCACACACTGTCTTTGTGTACCACAATTTTACATGATAAATTTACTTTCAGTAATTGGTATAGATTAAGCTCAGATCTCAGCCTGCTGTGCTCAGTGGATGAACTAGTATTATAATGCATGCATAGATATGTTTCCAACAAGTAAATAAAAAAAATTATGTCAAGGATGGATTTATGGGAATACACATTTTCAGTATTATATTTTTAGTATTGATTATTGTAATTGCGACTGTATTTCTCATAACAGTTTTATTTTTTTATATTTACAAAGGTAATTTCTTGTTTTTCAGTTTCATGTTTCACAATCAAGACCCAGTTTAAGTTGCAGTTGTGGAATGTTAAGCCACAAATTGAAGATATAAGAAAGTGGCCTTGATGGACCATAATCCATCAGTTGTCATAATTTTGTGAAATACTGTGTGCGGCATCAAAATCAGTCATTCAGAAAACATTTGTATAACATAATATATACAATTATGTGGAGCATACAGTTATATGATTTCACTGTGAGTGGAGCTGGCCAGTTTAATGCAAAAAAACAAAAACAAAAAAAAATACCTTACAACCGTACTTGGATACACTAAAATTTCAGCATTGAATGTGGACTTGTAGTGTACTTCAAATCTTAAAAGTATATAGTATAAAAAAAAAAGCTATACTTGCATATTAATTAAACAAAAGGCCACTTAAGTCTATTTAAAAAGAGCACAATTTCATTTTCTAAACGCACATTAACACACAAATATACTTTCAAAATACGCTATGTAATAATGTCAAATTAAAAGTTTTACTTTAAAAAAACATTTGAAATCAGTTTTAATGATATTTTGTCATTCATTTGAAATCCCATTCACTTTGCACAAAAATGAAAACAAAATGCTGACATTGAAGACAAGATGACAAAGCAAAAATGTTAAACTTTTCCTGAAATCATTGAAATAAAGCATCCGTATTCCCAGAGCAGGCCAGCGCTGGGAACCCCAATGAGCCCTGCACACATTATTTAACAATTTCTTCTTTTCCACACTGAGTCTGTCAGGTGCAGATAAAGAGGTGCTGAGGACACACATATTGCTTTGTTGGCTTGTAAATGTGGTCAGCTCAGCTCTGGATCTCTGGGTTCTTGCCGCAGAGGGTCTGCTGAAGTGGGCCACCGTGCGTTTGTGTGATTCAGCACAGCCGTCGACAGACAGGGGAAATGAGATGCTGTGAGTTACTGTTTAATAACACACGGCCCATAGTAAACATAATGGATGCTTGACGACTTCAAAAATCCGTATGATCGTCCCTCTCCTTCTGTCTCTCTTGCTCTCCGGTTTTTCCTCCGAGGCTTCCGTGATGGAGCTGCGTGCCTCTCTTCTCTCTCCTCCTCTCCCTTTTTCATATGCTGCTGATCTTTCTATTCTTTTCCTCCCTTTTTCTCTCCAGGGAACTGCCTCAATCTCTGAGAGAGAACGTTCTGCTCTTTTTGTGTGCCGCTGCAGGCATCTCTCTTATTTAGTATGCACACGTACATACATCAAATCGTTTTATCGTAGACGTGAAATCACGTACACGCATACACAGACACCCACAAAGCAAAGCAGTGCTAGATCTGTATCATCCGCGCTTGTATCCGACAGTCTGTTAAAGGAATATTTCACTCAAAAGAAAATTGTCATCTTTTACTCACCCTCAACCCGCTATGATGTTCTTTTTTTCACAGAACTCAAAAGGAGAACATTTGTTTCCATGCTTTTTTTCCCATGCAATTATAATGAACCTTGAAAAATATCATAATGACATTTCATTTATGTGCTGTATCCCATATTTGATGATTTTTGTGAGGAACGGAGCAAAATGCTAATTACTTGACAAACATTCGAGCTTTTCTAAGTTCTTGTGAGAAGAAGCAATGTCCCATTTGTGAAGTGGTTCACAAACGTGGTGTGAATGATTCGTTCCCATTCCCAAGTTTTATGTACACTTAAAAATAAAGGTTCTTTTTTGGCATTTATGGTTCCATGAAAAACATCAATGGAACCTTTCCATCACACAATGTTCTTTGTAGTGGAGAAAACTTCTTTAGATTTTTCAAACGTTCTTTTTTTGGAACCTTATTTTTAAGAGTTGATTTTTAAAATCAACAGTGGACGTACAATCCCTGATGATTTGGAGTTCATATTGAACTCTTTGACTTTGGTATCTTGGCAAATCTGAGCACATCACTCCAGAAATTCTGAAGACGACATTACTTTTTCTCAAGAGAAAAATCCAAGAAACTGGACTTCATCGGAAATCTGAATTTGCTCTGTTTACTGTAGTTTCTACGATGCTGACTGAGAACATTTGAGATATTAAAGAATTATCATTTGTGATATTTCTTTTCTACAGGTTACAAGTAGGATAGTAATGATTGATGATGTTTCAACTTTGTTTGGAGGACATGTTTGGTTTCCATGTTTGGTTCAAGAGAATCTGTCAGAGCCATAAAATGATGGCAAGAACAGTGAGCTCCACTAGTAATTTCCACCATGGCAACTCAAACAGAATACAGACTTTAATAACAACAAAGACTGAATAAATGTTCTGTTCTCCTCCCTCCATCACTTCTTCATCCTCATTCCCAGTGGAATGAAAACTTTTTTTCTTTCATATCTCTCTTAAAATGGGTTGTTGAGACTGGAAAAAACAATGAAAGTGATGCTAAAAACACATACCTGTACGACTTGAGCACTATATTCCAAATCTTCTGAAGCCATACAAAAGCGTTTTACAAGGAACAGATCAGAAATACAAGTTGTTTTTCACTGAAACTCAATTCTGCCGTTAAATATTTCATCAATGCACATTTTAACACGAGTTTAATGCCAAACATGATTGGTTCTTACTTGTTTTGTAATTGAAGGTCAGTCATCTGTATATCATAAATGGAATGATGTGTTTCATTAAGGTCATTTAAACACATATTATAGAGGATGTAAAACCGACATCTGTTGAGATATTAATCAAAAACATAAAGTGCAAACAGTTGAGGAATTCCCATTGGACGCTGGTTATAAACTGCTTAATTCTGGTCCAGTGGATTGTCTGAGATATTAAGCGGTGAGAATGCAGGCTAAAACACCCGCTGATCTGATTACTTAAATTTTTATGGATTTCATGTGAACCATTTTTCTGTCCATTTGTTGACAAGCCTGATTATTTTTATCTAAATTCATTTAGTGTGGCATCAATGACACTGGTAGGAAATGTGAGCAGAACTAAAAAAAAATTATACAGTATCGGTCTGTAGTTTTATGAATCTGCATGCATGCCTGGTGTCATGAAATTACTTTAGTTAAAGTTTAATTAGGCCTAGACAATAACACGAAAAAAAGTGTACTGCATGGTGCTAGCAACGTCATAATTATGGGTTCAATTACCAGAAAATGGAGGAACTGATAAAGCGTATAATCTAAAGCATATACTTCATGCTATATGCTATATATACTTTAAATGCAATGTGAATTGCTTTAGATTAAGCATCTGCCGAATGTGTAATGATTACCTAACGTTGGCATTGTTAGCACCATGATCTACAGCATGGTGTCGGTTACAGCATTGCATGTTTGGTCTTCTGTTGCTTCATTGTTATTTATTTATTTTGTATGAATTGCTTCTGTTAAGCAATGCATCTTCAAAATCAACGTTTTGTCATTGGTCTTAAAGGAATAGTTCACCCAAAAAAACGAAAATTTGCTAACTTGCATTCTCAGGCCATCCAAGTTGTAGGTGACTTTTTTTTTTTTTTTTTTCTTTAGTCGAACAGTAAAGAACATGTTTAGCTGAAACTGTGCTCCCCGGTGATTCATAAATGCAAGTCAGCAGCTGCCCATTTTTAAAAATAAGAAAAAAGCATATCAAGGAACACAAATTTAAAGGGATAGTTCACCCAAAAATGAAAATTCTGTCATTAATTACTCACCCTCATGTCGTTCCAAACCCGTGAGACCTCCGTTCATCTTCAGAACACACATTAAGATATTTTTGATGGAATCTGAGAGCTCTCAGACCCTCCCATAGACAGCAAGGGTCCAGATCCAGATCCAGCGTGACACGGCATGTGTTCAACGTCATCACGCTGGATCTGGATCAGCGCTTGTGTCATGTACTGTCGTGAACGCGCCTCCACAAGAGAAACAGTAGAGACGAAAATTTGGAATAAAATCTTTATTTTTGTTTTCTTTGCGTAAAAATTATTCTTGTGGCTTCGTAAAATTCGTACAGTTGACAGACTGATGTCACATGAACTACTTTGTCGATCATCTTGGTACTTTTCTGGACCTTGATCGTGTAAGGACCCTTGCTGTCTATGGGAGGGTCTGAGAGCTCTCAGATTCCATCAAAAATATCTTAATTTGTGTTCCGAAGATGAACGGAGGTCTCACGGGTTTGGAACAACATGAAGGTGAGTAATTTGACAATTTTCATTTTTGGGTGAACTATCCCTTTAATACCTGTGGCTCCTGACGATATATTGAGGTCTTCTGAAGCAAAACGATCGGTCTGTGCAATAAACCAAACATTATTTACAGCATTATTACCTGTAATCCAGAGCCTCAGACAAACGGTCTGGAGTGATGTCCGGTTCTCAAACGAATCATTCTTTTGATCCGGTTCTTTTTGGTGAACTAGATGAACCAGTTCATCTAATCGGACTGAACCATCTTAAACAGTTTGTCTCGAACAGCACAGATGTACAAGTTACTCAATCAAAACTCACTTTCAGATGCCTGACACTAGAGCTGCACGATTCTGGATAAATTGAGAATCACGATTTTTTTTCTCAAATAGAGATCACGATTCTTCCACGATTCTGAACTAAACAAAATAATGTGTGACAAAATATTAATTGCTGCAGTCTATTTAAAAGTGTTTAATTTAAATGAATTATTAAACATTTTAATATATAATACAGTATGGCCAGGTTTCACAGACGGGGCTTAGACTAAGCCAGGATTAGATCATAGTTCAATTAAGACATTTAAGCAATTTTTATAAACATGCTTAGAAAAAAACATTACTGGTGTTCATCTTGAGACAAAACAAAGGCACTGATATATTTTAAGATCAGTCAAGAGTTTCTTTCAGTTGAAACAGCTCAGATTTACATTTTTGTCTAGGACTAGGCTTAAGCCTTGTCTGTGAAACCCGGGGTATATGTATTTAAAATATAGTGTATTTAATACACCAACTTTTAGAATTAAAATGATGAAAAATTGGTTTGTATTAATGATTCAATGACTCACTCATACCTCACTTGTTTCATTAATGGATGATCGGTGTTTTTGAACTCGAATGAATGATTCAATCAAATACATTTTTTAAGTCACTTGTCGCCACCTAGTGGAGAAATGATGCAATCGACACAAACGTTATTTGAAGCGCCAGTTGCTTTCAAAAGATGAGTGGCTCTATTTTGATCGCTAAACATCAATGTTTGTAGCCGAACTATAAACTTTTATCCCAGTATTTCTATGAATGACTGTAAGACAGAAATAATAGTGTACAAAAGACTGTTTGTGAAGCTTTTTCTTACCTAAACATGTTAACTGTCTGCTCTCTGGATCAGCAGCAGCGCGAATGCAGATTTGAATGTTCCGGTATGATTTTTTCAAAGTTTTAATAGACACGGGCGAATCGTTGTCATTCAGAAATTAGATCGTGTGGGTATTTGAATCGAGATCGCGATCTTTTAACGATTAATCGTGCAGCTCTACCTGACAGTCACTCCGACTCGAAATGAGCCAAAATAACGGTGTATCTGATCCTATGAGAGAATCATTCAGCGCTCCAGTTCCTCCAACAGTCACTGAGGAAACCGTTCGACTGTAGATTGATGAGCCGCTGATATGTGCATGTGTGAACTGAGAGCTTGAATGAAATGGCAAAATTAAAGTTTTTAATTGACTGACTTGTTGATTATGAATAATATTTCCTGAGGTTCTGTATTACAGGTAATCATTTTGTAAATACTGTTTAGTTTCTTGCACAGAATGATTGTTTGGCTTCATAACACCTCAATATATCATCAGGATCCACTGTAATTATGACTTGATATGTTTACCATAATTCCACTCACTGAACTGTAGGGGGGCTCCAAAGGTGTAAAAAATACACAAAACTACATAGTTGTTTTAAAATGGATGGTTTTAGAGATGCAGATTTTCAGAGAGGGTTTTTACCGTGAATACGGTCTATACTGTAAGTGACCTCCTAAAAATTGTTTAAAAAAATGAAGAATTTGAAGAGAAATGGAAATAAAAAAAAAAATCTAAAACGATCCTCACTAATCTTTTTGTGATCCAACAATAATCAAAATTAATAATCTTAATATTAACAGAAATAATCAACAGTTATGAGCCATGATCATCTGGCATTTAAATGTCACTGTGCTTGAATCATTGTGTGTAGGTTCACTAACTGAGGGAGCGATTAACACACACAGGGACAAAAGCTGCTGGTCTAATAGGTTTTATCGTGTTTATCTCTCTGTGATAAGTGCTCTCTGCCTCTCTTCTTTTTATTTCCTCTCTTCACTCAGAGGCTGAATGTAATTAGTTCTCATGCACAGGTAGCAGGGAGTTGGGTCTATGAAATACGGGTTTCAAGGCTCCAATTTCTCGCTTCTCTGCGATTGAAATTCCACCTCTCGGCCTCTGCATCCCGTGTAACCGTATAAATATTATGTCTCCCTAGGAACACAATAGTGGTGTTTATTTTTTTAATTTTTTTTTATTTTGGGCATGTTTTTTGCCAGGATGGATTTGAGAGGGTTTCATATTCTCACAGGAGTGGATTACAATATGCCTGAAGGGTCTGTAGAATAGATTAAAGAGCAGAAGAGCGTAGACACTCTTACACAGAGATATTGAGTCTGTTTGTCAAACGGGCCGCAGCCATCTCTTTAAATACAGTCGATGGTCTAGTAGCAGTGAAGACTTACAGATGTAAAATGATAAAGAAATGTCACATTCTGCACTTTTTCTAGGTCACTAGTAAGTAAATTTGCGACATCCCTTTGAAAAAGTAGTACACTTTAGCATTCTTTAAAAAAAAAAAAAGAGTATTATTAGAAACTTATGGAAATAATACAATTGAAAAGAATGCACTTACGTTTGAACTACATGCAATGTTTTCAGACATTTAAATACATTTTATTTATAATTAAATGAACATGTATTCTAGTTTGCCAAGTGGTTGTTTGGAGGTTCTGGGTGGTTTTTAGCACATTTCTGTGTGCTTCTGTGGTGTTTTGGGTGGTTCCTATACTGTTGATGTGTGGTTGGGTTAGGTTTAGGGCTCTGAAAGATTTTTAATGTATTGCTAAGGGGTGTATTGAAAGGGGTGTTTTACGTGTTTTGAATTGTACACTGCCTTGTGTTGTTTTGGAGTTAACTGAAATGTCCAATGCTGGGTCATAACTTAGGGGGTTTTTATTGTTTTAAGCACATTAATACTGTGCGTGGTTGCTTTGCCTTTTGTCTACAGAAGTCATGCGTAATTAAATTGAGTGGAGTAAATTTATTTTTTAAATTTAGTTTGTTAGTGAGCAAATGTAACAAATAACTAATGAAAATGAAAATTGATGAACTAATGAAAATGTGATTAAGTTGTTTTGCAAGAGGTCAGAACACACTGAGCCTCAGGGTAATGCAGTACATTCAGTCACTCTTTCATATGTGTTATTTGTGTACACATGCAGGCAGACACAAAGACAAATACACACTGAGCCGGGCCTGTAGGATGTGCCACAGGTCTGACAGCTGCTTCCAGGACCAGGACTGTCACATCCTCTCGTTTTGATCACCCTGACTCTCTATCAATCACGCTCAGAATCAGTGTGCTGCTCCTCTTGCTAGCAGCACATGTGGCTGAGACCAAACACACACACAGAGACACAGACACACACACACTCTGTCACCTCACAGGACAAGATTCCTCTATTTGGTCAGCAGCAGTGACAGCCGCACTCTGAGGCAGATAATAACAGATGTGCTTTACACCAGTGCTTCTCAAGTGATGGGTCGTGACCCAAAAATGGGTCAGGTCTGTTACGGCCACAGACAGAGGGGAAAACAATGCTAAATGCTATTAATAATACAATACAGCTAACCATTTAACCAATAAAAATACAGCTAACCATTTAATCACACACACACACACACACTGTGTGTGTGTGTGTGTTCATACTGGTCATACAGGTTTGGAACAACTTGATGGTTGAAGAATTTTAATTTTTGGGTGAACTATCCTTTTAAAGGGGTGGTTGACTGGTTTTTTTCTAGGCTTGATTGTGTTTATGGGGTGCAGTCTAGCATGTGTTCATGCTTGGTTTTTTTAAAAAAAAAAAACACTGGCTCAGTGTGTTGTGATTGGCTAAACCGCCTCTACAGCACGTCTGAACGTCCCGCCCCTCTCCTCAGCGGCATGCGCTCCGGTTGAATTGTAAACAGTGGCGTTGTCTATAATGCTTATCAATTTGAGCCCGATTGAGATCCAGAGGATATTAGTGAAGAGGATCGTGCAGAACCTGTGCAAGCACGGCTCTTAATGGTATGTTTGGTTGTTGTTGTCTCATACTTTTAAATACGCTGGTATTTGTAAGTGCTACTGCTTCTGTTAGCTTTTAATATACGGTTTTATCCTGATTAAAGCTTTAATACAGCACAGCAACCGCACGCGTGTCCATTTATAGTGCTTCTCATTGCTGTGTGAACATAAGTGTATAATTGGAACAGTTTGTTGGAGCTGATCTGAATGAGAGAGAGAGAGAGAGAGAGAGAGTGTGTGTGTGTGTGTGTGTGTGAGAGAGAGAGAGAGAGAGATGTAGAGCAGGGCGACAGAGTAACAGTATTAAGAACCGCTGCTTTAATGATTTTGAAACTTGTGAATCCATTAGAATCGTTAGAAGACAGAATCGCGATTCATATGAATAGATTTTTACATGCATCCCTAGTTTTCTCTTCCTCTTCTCTAAAGCAGCGCCTCGCCCCCTTTGCTGCGTGTTCCCGGGGGCGGGGTTTATCTGGGTCTGTGACGTATCAGACCCAGGAAGTAACTCGTTGTAGTCCCTTACCTGTCGTTTTTGTAGGCATTAAACTGCCAGAATTTTAAAAGACGATATCTCCGTTTGCATTGAACTTTCAGCGCCGCAAGTCTGCAGATATTGTTTATGCTCAAACAGCAACATTACACACTAACTAATGCTAAAAAAGTGAAATCTCAATCAACCACCCCTTTAAAAAAAAATTAATGTTTCGCATTTTTAATTACATTTAATGTAAACAATTTTGGTGTATTTGGTTCAGCATATATGCTTATTGTAAATCTTAATCCTGAAGTGAACCAGAACCTCTGTGGCATACTATAATTCAGTGAGGATGGTGGCAACAGGGCAAAACATCTGAAGAGCTGTCATAAAACGTTTCAATTAATGGTCACGCTGGATTACTAACGCTTTATCAGCAGACATGCACATGGTGCTCGTTGCATGAAAGGTTTTTAGATTCCAGTTTGTAGCCATATACTGTACACTGTGATAATGTTTGAAAGCCCACATCTTTACAATAGAATCTGGTTGCTATTACTGAAGAGGATTCAGTAAAATGCATTTTATTTGATCACTGTGACAATAAGTTATATTAAGATTAAAATAGTGTTTTTAATGTGCCTATGTGGATTTTTGTGCTGCTAGTGGCATTAAATGAAATGAAATAACTAGATTTTTACATTTTCGAAGAAAATGACAGTGGGTCTTGCCTATGCAAATGTTACCATCATGAAGCCAGCCAATTGCTGCTGTTTGATAAAATTAGGCTATAAACGAACTACGCCAAACATGATATCAATGTCACCATCTTTAAGCATCCGGCAGCTCTGTCAGTTTTATTTAAAATCTACAAGTTGGAAAGTTTGAGTTAGAATAGTTTGCAAAATCATGAATATAAACATGTCTGTGAAAGTGACTAGTGAGTGAGCTTGATGACTGTCCATGTCCTAGACCTAGACAACTTCTGTAGTCCCATTTAGCCACTTGCCTTTATAAAGACACGTAAAAGCTTTAAAAAAAAATCACAAGTGAAGTATTACTGATGCATTTTATTTTTATTGAATAAAACATGAAAATATTCTGAGCTTGTGTTAACCACAGACCTTATTTCAGGTTTTTAACCAATTCAAAAAACCCACTGGCTTCAGGACGATGGAAGTTCAAAAATGCTTTTTTTTCAGGTTTTGGCTATCAAATGAAGTATACTTCAAAAGTTATGTGTTTGGTTGTATGCATACCCTAAGCATTCATGTCAAAACTGAAGTGTTCTTCTGGCTTAAAGGGGACCTATTATGCCCCTTTTTACAAGCTGTAAAATAAGTCTCTGATGTCCCCAGAGCATATATGTGAAGGTTTAGCTCAATATACCCCACAGATACATTTTTATAGCTGGTGAAAATTGGCATTTTTAGGGTGTGAGCCAAAACGCGCTGATTTTGAGTATGTTGCTTTAAATGCGAGTGACCTGGTGCTCCTGGAGAAGAGGGTGGAGCTTCAAGAGCTCAAGCTCTGGCATTAGCAGTGCTAGCCTTTGCAAATAAACATTACGCTATTAATACAAGCCTGTTATCTTTACAGAAAACTACTGTTTCAAAGTCAGTCATCTGATTATACTGTGCATAATAAATTCGCCTTTATGAATTACACTGACGGGAGCACGGCGGGATACAAATAATAACATAGCTGGTCTCATGCTATCGCAAACTTTATAAGTCCCACTTCTGATTATGAGCTCGACAACTTCAAGCGATCGACTCACATTGCTTTCATATGCAACTTTTAACTACCACATTCCTATTCACGATCGTTCTGGTAGCACTTGAAGACAGCATCAGTGAAAACACAGAGACAATGATAGCTTTAGCAATAAGCCTTACAGAGTGCCAAGTAGCTCTTTCAGAAAGGCAATTTGGAAAACAAACACATGATACTTACTTTGTCTGGAACTGACGTTCATGCGTTGTTATTAATTCCTAAACATTTAGGGACATTACCGATTTTTTTTTCCGGGATATTTCCTTCGAAAATGAATTTTAACCACAGTGTCCTCGGCTCAGATGGGGGGGGATTATGGCGACTCCTATATTCATTAGTGCATCCCAAAACACAACACTTGTAAAGCCTCTTTGGTGCTGACATTGTATATATCTCCAGTAATGGCGGACCGCAGCTTCTCACTCAGGGCTGTTTATGCTAATAGGGCAGAGAGCGTCACAAATGGGTGGGACTTTTTCCCCTCGGTGACGTGAACAGAGGGAGAATCTGAAATAGCTCGTTTGGAGAGACTGTTCATGATTTATTGGTTTTATAAAAAAATGAGTTGGTGGATTTTTTTACATATATATGCTGGTTGTTTTCACACACTGCAGCCACACAACTGTTTAAACACCTTATAAAAGTGATTTTTGCATAATAGGTCCCCTTTAAGACATAAAGCACCACATAAGCACCACAGCGCACTACGCATTTAATATTTTTGAATATGAGAAAGTAGTCGGTTTACATTGGCAATATTTACTTATTTGATTGCTTATTTCTGATCTATGCCACCCCTTTCAATTGGATTGAAATTAAAATTTGATCTAGCTCTGTCGGATTTCTCAATCTGACTTTTCTGTCCAATTGCGCTATTAATCTGATTTATTAATGGATTATTATTTTGCATTTAGGAGATATAAAATCGCAATTGTTTACTCTGAAACGGAAATGAGAAAAATATCAAAGCTTTAGCACTTAAGCTTTAAACCAACTGCTCATGATTTTTAGTGGCCTTCTGTGAAATGGTTTATAGTCACTAATTTCCATTGTTCTTAAGATAGAAGATTATTGTCTAATATAAGCGTGGCCAACAGCACACTTCCTAGTGCGCCCCAATGGAGAGATGTTACTTTACAATATTAATCTGCCGTTGTGTTCGTTTGTCAGCAAGAGCAATGTCACACGTGTGATACCTCGAAGCCTTCGCACGGTTTGTGCTGAGAGCCGTTTCTTCTCCTCCCTCCAGGAGTCACTTTCAAAGTGATCCAGAGCTTCTGAGCTCATTAAAGCTTAATCAGAAAATCTATTTTCAGGTCACTTGTAGCTCTGTCAGGAGGATTTCCAATGAATAGAGGGCACTGTTTCTTTGCAGCCCCTCGCCAAAATGAACACTAGTATTATCAGACCGTCTCAAATGTGGTTGGCATACTGACAAGAAACATCAGGTTCCTCTCTGCCTTAATATGCTACATCTGGTTGGTGGCAGTTATCTGTGTCACCATGTGAATATTTTATAAAAATGTCTTATTTAATCTAGCGAGGGACTGTAAAAGGTAGTGACACACATGGCTGTTACTGGGGTCTTCTCTTAAAATGGGACACAGTTCTTCACTGGCTAATGTTTGGCTTTGCGTTCGGGGTATTGAGAGATACACAGAGAATAATGTTCAATTGTGTTTTATTTATAATTGTACAACACTCTTTCTTTATAAAATTTCAGCTTGGGAAATAATCGCCTGTTTACATAAAGAAAGGGACATGAAGAAAGATTTTGGAGTGTTGCAATACTGTTTCATCCACTAATATAAATAATGTTGAAGGAGGTGGCAAAGATTTTGTAAAAGCATAGAAAGATTCACTGATGCATAAAATCCTGGCTGATTGTGAAGTGCTGTTCTGTGTTGTATCATTTTAGCAAGCATCAGTATTGCTCCTGCTTATGGTTGAGTATTACATTTGCATGTAATCTATCCTGCACTGTGTGTAAATGATGAATGATAGCTCAGACTGTGCAGAGAAGTGTGCTATTACTTTGCTAAGCACTTGCCAGCAAATAAAACTAGTGGTAAAAATCTAGTGGTCCACCAGTATTGGTTATTCAATGGCTGACAACCCAATTTTGCATTACTATAAAAGCCTGCCTCTACCTACATTTTTGCAAAACTCCAATTCACTGCGGTTTCTAGCTGAAATAATAGTGGCAGTAAAACACCAGCAACTTATTCCTTTTTACACAAATTATGATTACAAGGAGACATTATTGATTAATGAAGACTTATTTTCACATGGTTTCTTGCACAATACTATATAATGACCTCAAAACAATTTTACTATAATGCATCACATAACCAGCTCGATATAGAAGACATATTGACATTGTAAACTTGCTATGTAGCTCACCTGGTGCAGAAATGCACTTGCAATAAAGAGTGCTTTGGTACTCCTGGGAGATGCAAGTCACAACATACAGTAAAAGAGCAAATGCATTTTTACCTCACGTTTGCTTTTGCTGTCGGTTAGGTTTAGGGTAGGGTTTAGTGTAGGTGGTACATTATTTTCAAATGCAATAGAGCATTAATCTTTTTTGACGCCATTCGCCAGACATTTAATATCCGAACTGCCACAATACATACAACAACCAACGTAATTAAACATTCAAATTCACATTCATCTTTTTTTGGGGGCAATTTAATATGCTTTTAGTGCCACTCGATTTGAAAGTGATGTGAAATGTGCAAGAGACAACATTGTATTAATTTGCAGTAAGTTTTTTGATATGCACTTATATCATGAATTTAAAGAATAACGAGACATACACAAAATTTAATGAACATTTATTTCACACAATATGCCCACAGAATTCATGGCCAAAAGAAAAGTGAAATACTGGCCAGATCATCAGCCTGGCCAAAATATTGTCCTATCACTAAAACAAATCCCTCTGACACAAACACATCCTGGGATTGATCTCAGGATGGGAACCTAAACTAAACTGGTTGGAAGCATAGTTTCATGTCATTATGACATGTAAACTTGCATAGATAATGTTCTTGTGCACAGTAAGCAAGATAACATGCAGTACAATCTATCTATCTTTCATTCCATTTAAATATATTTCACTCTATATATTTTAGCATGTCAACAATTAGCGGTGTTTTTGAAGAGTGTCCACTTCGCATGTGTGTGAGGAAACCAACATGGTTCAAAAGACGGGAGGTGAGACCATGTTAACCATAACTGTTTTTGAGGGGTCTTGGGCTGCACATAACGGCCTACAAACCTAATAGGAACCATATAACACACAAGCATTGACACACACACACACACACACACCTTGATGTCCAGCCTAATTCATATATTGCTCCATCCCAGGTTAACTTGTTTGGACATACACAAATGCATGTTATCTGTAACCTGGCTGAGTCAGACAGTGGAAAAGTAATTTGATACTGATGTTAGCATGCCATTCAAAGCTAATTTAAATATCATACTGGCTACTGAGACACAGAGATGGGGGTGGAGTGTGGAGAACTGTGATCACTCCCAGTCCTGAAGGCATACAACATCCCAGCCCAGTAATATTTCCAGTAAATGGAAATGCCTCCAATTTGCCGCTACAGCGAAAACTGCACCACAGTCACCCGTCCCTGCGCTGATAATGAAGTCGGGTTGAACACACATCTCTCTCTCTCTGTAGGCAATAATGTCAGATGTTGTTTAAATAACTATGCATATCCATGTGCAGGCAATATTGCGGCTGGGTGGAAATAATGGTTAGGGTGGTTTCAGTCTGCAGCTACTTCATGATTATTCTGTCTGTTAAATTACATTCATCGTGCTTCATCATAAAACTGAAAATGTGCAGATGTTGGAGCAATTTCTACCTGATCTGAAATTACTTTGTTGGTGTAACAGTGTAGTCAGGTTTATTTTTATATATGTGGATATTTCTTGTTACATTAGGCTACACCTATTTTAGGGAAGTACATTTAAGTTACCTGATAAAACATTTTTAACACTAATATTGTATCTTTAAAATAAAAGTTATTCTATATACAAGTATTGCTCTACATTTGCCTCTATACAGCTTTTTACATATTAATTATGAGTCATTGTTCAAGCCTAATTTACATAAATTAAGACTTGAGGAACAAAGGGAACAGTTTTACACAAGGAAAATGTTGCTATCTTTACAGCAAGCCAACAGTGGGAAATGTAATTCATGCAAATGAGGGACACAGATAAAGCCTTCTTTTGTCTAACAACATCAATCTAATGGCTAAATTTATCCACACAGTTAATACCAGGTTTTCAGACGATAGTTTTTGGAATATTTTTTTTTTCAGCAAATGTTGTTAGGGAGCACAGGCCTCCTGCTAGTAAAACAGGTGGATTAGTGAAGATGGAGGGATATTCATGATATGATTAAGATTGGGTCTAATTAACTGTAGCAGTGTATGTGTGCACATAGGCTATGTGTGCATAAAAGCTGTGTGTGAACGTTTCCACACAGAAATTGATTTAACAGTAAGTTTGCAGATTGTAAAATTAGGTTAAGAAGAGAACTAACCAACATACACAAATGTAGAAATCACTTGTGGTGGAATTAGAAAAATTAGAAACATTCACAACTTGTGGTTAAGAAAAAATGTATATGCATAATTAACAAAATAACTAAGTGACCCCAAATAACAAAAAAAGATCATATCTGTGACAGGTGCTGCATAAAAATATAGCTGATCACACGTAGTCTAGGCTTCTATAGAAGTTGTTTGTGTTTCAGCTGGTTCTGAGATTGGCAGTCTTGGCTTTACTCAAAGATCTTGCCATGCATGCTCTCAGGGCAAAAGCACATCTTTAGAGAGCAATGCGCCTGCAGAGAGTGATGAATGGCTGTACAGAAGATGGTTTGCGCATGTATTATGCTAATTACTAACTGTGGGCATGAGCTCCTTAATTTAAAATGAACTTAGATTTCAACAAATTATGCATGTTAGCACCTGTTGTGAATCTGGCAAAAAAAAAAAATGTCTAGCACATGCATTCTTAGTAAGTAAGTTTAACCTATATCTGCAGACAATTCCCTTATTAGGGCCATGTGGGAAATCACAAACTTTCTATATTAAATCTAATAAGTCTCTTTTGAAATTCAAAAATGGACATCTGAACAAGGCTAAAGAGTCTCGGCAGTATATTGCAAAACTCTTATCAATTTTCATAGAGATAATTCACCCACAGAACACTTTTATACACTAATATTTAGAACTCCCATCATAGTTTTAATTGGTTTGAAACATCAAAGAGTATTTTAATAAGAGTTCATTAATTAGATAGAGATGGTCTTGTTACATTATGTGCCCTTGTCTCCCAGTTGGGCTGAACATTAGTTCATTTTGGCTGTAGAAAGCTAGCGTAAGGCTTTTGAATTCCTTTGATCAAATCTGTAGAGCAGTATCCCTTTAATTGTCAATCAAACAGTCTGTTTAGACATTTTTTTTTCACCTGACTTGTAAAACAAGTTGAGATCAATAAAATGCCTCACTGACTTTACATTCTTTGCATTTTCAGCTGGGACTGCGGAGAAAGATTGAAGCACAGTCTCCTGGATATACATCCAAGCAGAATGGCCTCTCCTGTGGGGCGTCAGGGTCCGACTTTAAGCGCCTCCGCATGGATCCCAGCTCTTTTCGATCTGGTTCCTGTGCTTTGGCTTCAGGGCAGACTCAAAGATTGGTTGGCGATGCCACCCAAGGTAACATCCTTCGAAGAAAGGACACCTTCATGATGCCTCACGGAATCAGCAGTGATTTATTCAACATAACTCTAAGGGATATGAAGAAGGAACCAACTGAAGTTCAGACCTGTGGCCAGTCGTCCACAGATCCTGCCATGTTGACGTTTGATTTCAAAGATGAAGTAAGTGGACAGATTGACCCAGAGCTCCAGGATTTGTTCGATGAGCTCACTAAGACCGTGCCATCACTCAATGATCTAGAGCTGGAGAAGATGTTAAAGCAAGATGATGACTTCGGCCTGGGTCTTGGTCGACCCAGTTCAGCTGGTGCGGCTCCTCCTTGTATTCACCTGGATAAGCCGATCAAGACTGAGTACTCACCAGATTTTAGCCAGGCCACTGGAAGCTCTCCACAACTAAGACCAGCCTCTACCGGACCTTCCTTCTCCATGGCCAACACAAGTTTATCCACCTCACACATCACTTCAGGACACCGTGTTCAGGTACCGACTGGCGGTCCCTCTCGAGGTCTTCCAGCATGGCCTGAGATGTCACATGCTGAGCAGCTAAAGCAAATGGCTGCTAACCAACAACAGCCCAACTCTATGCTCCACAACCACCAGCAGAGTCAAGCAGGAGGGGTAAGGAACTGGTCTACCGCCTTAGGTGTCCACCAAACTCCAGGCTCTTTCAGTCAGGAGACTCTTCCAGGTAATGCTTCCCTTTCTCAGCAGAGACTCAACGCTCAGAGTACTGGTCAGGCCAAAGGCATGTCCAACTGCTTTCTCAAACCCAATGAATTCAACCCATCCCATCACAGGGACACAAAGGTTCTCAGCACTAAGCCCCTGCTGCATTTCAGCCCTAAAGCACCACCTTCCACCATGAGTCAACAAATGCCCATCATGGCTGCTCCACCAAACAAAACAACCATGCAACAGCAGCCATCTTCAGCAGGCCAGGGCATGCACTTTCAGAATTGCCAGCTGCCCATGCAGCCATCCGCCTGCCTACAAACAAAGCCTCTAAGTCAAAGGCCTCCACTCAATCAACATGGTGCTGGAATCAGTTTCAAAATGGCACAGCAGAGACAGGTAAGACGATGTTTATTGTCATTTTAACAGTTGCTGCTTGTCAAACTGTATGATGTGATCTTGGTTAAAAGCCGAAAGACAATAGGTCGCATTCCCTAATCATTGGTGGTATAATAATTCACTTGTTTCCTCTGCATTGATTTACAAATTCTGCTGATGCATGGATTTTTGAATTGCAAATCGTTTGTTTCGGTCAAGAATCAATGTTAAATTCTAATAGTTGTAGGAGTCTATATGCTTCAGTGAAGTATTATTGAATATTTTAAAATACATAAACATAACGGTCAGTGACTATCACATGAGCAAATTACAGCTCTTTCACAATAGCTTTATAGTCTTGAATCAAATGCAGACAAACCATTGATAATTCATTGCATGGCCATTACCACTGAAATAAAACACTTGCATTGTTTGAACACCTCACTGCAGTAAACGGTTTTAAAGGGTTAGTTCACCCAAAAATGAAAATTCTGTCATTAATTACATGTTGTTCTAAACCCGTAAGACCTCCATTCATCTTCGGAACACAAAAAAAGGTATTTTTATGAAATATGACAGATTTCTGACCCTCCATAGACAGCAAGGGTACTACCACGGTCAAGGCACAGAAACGTAGTAAGGACATAATTAAAATAATCCATGTGACATCAGTGGTTAAACCGCAATTTTATGAAGCTACGAGAATACTTTTTGTGCACGAAGAAAACAAAAATAAGGACTTTAATCTCATTGTGAATCAAATTGAATCATTCTAAATTTACAAAAAAATAATTCCTGAAACCTGTGAACCGTGCATCAAATCTATTCGTCTACCTAAATATTCACACCCCTACTAACTGTGCATACACAAATTTATGCATAAAATGTGTACGGACATTTTCTTGATTCACCAATAAATGTGCTTTAAATGTCATTCTGAATTTGGTCATCCAAATAAAACCACAAATAAAAATCTAATATTCTCAGTGGACTCTCAGGCAAAAGCACATCTTTATGGATCATCATACTATGTTAGCTAAGAGTGTCAAATGGTTGTCATCAGATCGAGCATCTGGTTGTGAAAAAAAAAAAATTGTGAAGTTTGGTGCCGTTGTTAGTGAAAGAGACCCACTGTGTGACATTAACTGTCTCTTGTGTTAGACTGCATGATATGTCTAGTATTGAGTCCAATAATTAGCTTTGCTACATTTTCCATTTAACACTCTATCACATTTCTGCTGTGCAGAGCAGGTTGTTCTTGACACAATGGAGTCGTAGTGTCAAAACCACACACCCTGCTTTCTTTCCATCTGTCAGCCTGTTGTGTTAGCCGTTAGCAGTCTGCCAACTGCTTTAAACTCAACGGTGCTGCACTTAGCTGTAGGCCTGTTTTTCCTTTTGTTTTTCATGATTGTTGTTTGTGTCTAGGCGGGTGCGAGGTGCCTTGAATTTGTATATCCCCTCAAAGCAGTTTGACGGTAGCCCCGACTTGCTAGAGCATGGTGGATTAACATGTGAAACTTCTAATTTCTCCGCCTGTCACAGTCACTCGCCGTCAGGGCATAGATGCGCACAGCGGGATTTGCTAATTGGAGGTTGTTAGCTGCAAGGGACAAGTTGTGGAAAATGACAGTAATCTGCTTAGCCCAGTGCCGGAGGTTGAACCACTGATTTGTTATGATTTGGGAGCTTTAGAACATCCCCCTTTTGGGTTTCATACAAACAGTATCTCTTGACTCTCTTTGTGGGAAACGATAACGAGAACCACACAAGAGGAGTCATCTTTAGGCTCTCCAGAAGAGGAAGCGGAGCATGGAAATACATGCTTGATTTTGACACAAAGATGTAGTGCAATCACATGAACATACAGCTCTTTTTGCAGCCATTGATGGGAAAGTTGTTAGGGTTCTTTTAAGGTCTTTTTTTTCAGTTGACCTTGCTCAGTGGACCTAATATTCTAAAACTGTTTGCATGTTTGTTTTACAATTAGTTCGATATTCTGCTATCTCAGCTCATTTGTTGCATATCAGAACTATGACTCCAGACACCTTCACATTGTTGGGGAAGCTATTCAAAAAGTGTAGCTAACTTAGCTAACAACTAGTCTAACAACTGACAGCTACTGTATCACTGAGTAAGTATCTCCTTGTGAAAAAGAAATGCACTTAATTGTGTTTAGTGTACTTCAAATCTTAAGTATATATTTTTAAAAAAAGTGCTTGCAGTTGATGTAATATTAATGAACTAAATGGCCACTTAAGTGTACTTGGAGTACAATTTTAAGTACAATTTTAAAAGTACACTTTGTGATGTTGAATTAAATGCTTTACCTTAAAGTTTTATTTATTTTGGCATTTTCACCTTTGTTATGATGGAACGGATCAGAGCTGACAGGAAGCAAAGTGGGAGAGAGATAGGGGGCGGGATCGGGAAAGGTCCTTGAGTCAGGATTCGAAATCTAGATGCCTGTAGCGCAACAGCAGTGTATATCAGCGCGCTGCCCACTAGGCTATTGGTGCCGACTACTTTAAAGTGTAATCCTCCTATTAACATTTATTTTTCTTATTTATTTTATTTATTATTCATTATCAAAGTATTTTAATTGATCGGTGTCGGGCTGGCGAGATTAGTTCATGCCGCACTGTCCGTTCAGAAGCGCTAGCAAACAGCGCTAGTCCTCCCTGAGCTGTCGAGTTGGTCACGCAGCTCGGTCCAATGAGCCGTGCCGATGACAGGTCAGCGCGGCACAAGCTCTGTAACATCGGACTGTTTCGTCCCATTTTTGGTGTGTTTGGCTGAACACCGATTCTCTTGCTCTCATTTATGTTGCTTCTATCGGCTATTATTATATACACTACGCCCTCTTCTAAAGACAGTGTAGGAATATGCAGCTCATTTACATTTAAAGTGATGCACACCAAAACAGCTCTTTTTTTAGACACGCCCCAAAAATGACATTTTCCAGGTATTTTGAGCTGAAACTTCACAGACACATTCTGGGGACACCCAAGGCCAATATTACATCTTGTAAAAAGGGGCATAATAGGTGCCCTTTAATACATTTTAAATATACTAATAATGAAGTAATTGTAACTTCACTAAAAAATGTGTAGTTACAAATGTTTAAATGTGTAAATAAAAATTCTGTAATAAGTACTCCTTTTAATAATATGCTAAAGTGTACTCCTTTTTCTAATTACACTACAAGCTACAGAGCAGAATTAGCATGCTACATGTAAGCTACTTCATAGTGAGAAATGGACCTTAAAGCGTGACCATAAAATATCAACAAACCCTTAACTACAACCTTTGCCTCAATAAACTCCTAATGTGCTGCTTATTAATAGAAAGGTAGTTAAGTTTAGGTATTGGGTAGGATTAGGGATGTCGAATATGGTCATGCAGAATATGTGCTTTATAAGTACTAATAAACAGCCAATATTTTAATAATAGGCATGCTAATAAGCAACTAGTTAATAGTGAGAACTGCTCCCTATTCTAAAGTGTTACCTATATATATATATATATATATATATATATATATGTGTATATATGTATATGTATATGTATATGTATATGTATATATATGCATATACATACAACACCTTGCAACTAAGAAATAGTTCTAAAAGGAAAGTTGTACAAGGAGTTGTGCAGGTACTGACCACCACTGCATTCTACAGTAAATTGGTTTCATAATTAATATATTCAAATAAAATCTTGATGAAATTTCATGTTTGTGTTTTGACAGCGGTTTGGGATTGTAGAGATAATTCAGCATTGATGGGGTTAAATATGCTGCACTATTGGAAATGAAGCCAGAATGTCTGTTCCAACAGGGAGAAAAATAGGCAATGGACAGTCTTCCCACAGTGAACTGAATTAGTAATGCCATGGAAATAAAGGTTCCGAAATGGTGCCTTGATCCCACCGGAGCCCTCGAGAACTTTTGTTCAAGCTACATTTTCTCCCACTGAGTGCAATGCACAAAATGCATGTAAAGAGACCAGATTGTGGAGTCTGTTTCTAGTTTTCTTGTTCTCACAGCCTGCTGATCAGTGGTCAGCCTAAGTATGGCAAACCGGGTATCTGCGATATCACAGACTGTCGAGTGGAAATCTATTTTATTGCATGTGGAGAAAAAAATGTACTGCATGCACTACCTGAGACTAAAAAAAAAAAACCTCACACAAGTGTAATATATCACATTGAGAGACCTGCGTGCCCCAAAAACTTCAAGCAGCGTCTGATACTTTCTGATTAAAGTGCTGTTACACTGACTAGTAGGTATCTGGAGAAGCAATTCAAGTATTTCTGGCTCTGAAGTGAGACTGTAGCTGTGCTCCAAAACCTAGTGAACTGCCTAGATACTCCCTGCCTACATAGCAACCAACTATAAATGCATTAGACAGTAATGGAAGCTCTTAAGTGGCTGAATTAAAACACTCCTTACATAGGCAGCAATACTGTGCATCTCACAAAGTGTGCTCCCTACTCATAGCTGATTTAAATGAAGGGAACAGTGCATACACTGAAAAAAAACACACTTTTATAATATTAATCACAGCTTGATTTGTTTAAGTCGGTTCACTGTATTTTAAGTTGGAATGACTTGTACAAATCAAGTTTTAAGGCAGCAACTCAGCTGATTTTTTTGTTTTTTTTTACAGTGTATGCAAAAAGTATAAATTTCCTTTAAAACTGCCAAGATTTTGAATCTCATGTTGTGTTCTGATCATTTTGAACTTGCTGGAACATTTCCCTTGCTGGAAAATGCTGGTGTTATAGCACTGGACTAAAACTTACCGGCTATGCTCACATAGGGTATGACAAAAAACATTGATACTTTTTGTACTTTTTTATCCCAAAAATGTCTTTATAAATGGCTTATGCTATATTATTACCAAATATTGAGTATGAAATATTCAAGTTGCTTTCTTTCATAGGTTTTGTATTTTTTTTTCTACTCAAAAAAAAAAATGCAATATTAGAATAACTTCTATATTATTAATAATATTTCAAGATGAAAATTTTATTTGAAGATAAACATTTTATTTATCAATACATCAAAATGTGAGCATCAAATGATCCATCAATTTTGTATTGCATTGCATTATGTTTTGAAACTACAGAGATCACAAAAATAAGCATTTAAATATCATCTTACTAAGACATATTATTGGGAGATATAGACTGACAGCTGTATGCATTGTATGTACATAGTCTGTTATACTGTTATAAGGATTTAATCAGTTTACATTAAAAGATTTACAAATCAGATTTTTTTTTCATTCTCGAGTATCAGCCCAATATTCTTATCACGCTATATGAGCCATAAAATCCTGATGTATCAAATATGATAAAAATGATCAAAATTAAATTTAAACATACGAGTAATAGAAGAGGCTCTCAGGTCAATGAGTGTATAAATTGCATATTTACTTTGTTACACACACACACACACACACACACACACGAAGGGAAGTGAGAGTATGAGGCTCAGGTTTGTGTTCTGTGCTGCTCGTAGCTTCACTGAAGCTCTTCATTACTGTGAGTGGGAATGAGTTGGTTTGTGGGGGTTGCTGTAGAGTGCCAGGCTGTTGTAGCCATGCTACGAAAAACGCATGTTTCCTGGGAAAACGATCTGGGGCCAAGTCCAGATGCCGGGCTGCTCCCTGGGGAGGGCGCCCTGCCTCCAGTCGGCAGGAAGTGCTGTGAGAGCAGCGGGGCCCGGGCCTGGAGTCCTGTCAACTGCTTGTAATGCTGGTGGAATGGGAGCCTAAATCACATCTCTCCTTTATGGACTCGGCGGACACATGTGGTATTCATTTAACGATGCACTGGTGAAGAACGAGGAGGGAAAGCGAGATGGAAAACCGCTTTATGACACATCAGGATCACAAAGAGTGGATTACAGAGACGGCCACACTAACGAGGCTTTAGCTCCCCCACATAACAAAGGGTTTGACTGAGGCAGCTGATTTCACTCAAATGTGAACACAATCTGGCTTTGTGGTCACAACTTATGAGAATGGTCTGAATTTCTCACGGTATCGCCTAGTGGAGCGACTTCAGACATAATGAATAGACCTGAACAGAAGTGAATAACCTCTTTTCCATACTTTCGTCACCACCAAATTTTTTTACAACATGATCCAAACTTTAACCATGATAGCATGTGTGGAATGTGATGAGGTTATACGTTATTCAAATGTGGCATGTTTTCTTTATGAGCCTTAGCAAGCACCACTCATGCTTTATGGGACAATAATGCAATGCTATTTTTTGGCCTATCAATAAATTAAAAAAACAAAGTAAATACGCAATTCATACACACATTGACCTGAGAGCCTCTTCTATTACTCGTATGTTTAAAATTCATTTTGATCATTTTTGGAGGTATAGAGTCAAAAATGTCAGGGTGGTACGACTGTATGATATCATAATGAAGAAAATAAATCATGATTAATGAGAACCTTAAGCAGTTTGTCATAATCATTATTTCTTTCTTCACAGTTTATTAGAACAACTTTTGTCTGCCCAAGGTCATGTGGTGTGACCAACGGGAAAAAACGGGAAATGATATCATATAGAGCTTGACAGTGTGTCAAGGTCAGTGCAGTATGTCTCTTAAAATAGCATGTTATTTGACCTTTTATGAAAAAGCAAGGTTGGTTACAATTGAAAAATTAAATGTAAACTCATTATTATAACTATTATACCAGTTTTATTTTAGTATCGTTGAAAAACTATTAAAGTTTTAATTATATTTTGAATTGGTGGATATTTTTATAGTTTCAGTGTTCATTTTAATTTTAGTACTTTTGTTGGGTGTGTAATTTCTATACTTTTTCATGTCTTTTTATATTTTTTTATTAAATTACATATATTTTTTAAATACTTCAACATTTATTTTATTTCAAATGATAACACATTTATGTGGTTTAAGTTTTAATTGACTATAATAACAACCCTGGTACTAACAGGCATACAAAGAGAACATTTCTAAGAATATGTATTACTAGGTTTTTAAAATAGTGTTTTTTTTTTCTTTTTTTTTCTTTATCATGTTCACTTTTATTTGTCACTGCTCACCCTTATACTGTACATGAGGATTATATTTTATTTAGATGCGTAACTCATCCGGTACCAATTGTCCAATGTGTAATTTTTTTTATAAGGAGTCTGATTTATGGTATTTACGTTGAAAAAAAAAACCTATAGAACACATTAGCAACTGAATATCAACACCTTGTCAACCATTTACAATGCCACATTTGTAACCACCATCCTGTCCTCTTCAAAAGTGTTTTCTTATTGTCACATTCCTTTTTTTAAATAGTAATAGTCTCAGGAAGAGATTCATCTTTGCATGGTGAAAAGAGCTCATCAGCGGTCCAGACAGAGCTCTCTCGCCCTCTCATTAATTATCAGACGTCCCAGAGCTGATCCATCAGGGAATGAGACCTCTAGAGCTGCACTAAGAGAACACTTTCTAGAGATGCTCTCATATTGCTTCTCTGTGGTTCGACTGTGGAATTCCTCCCATGACAGAGCAGTTCTTTGAGTGTTTTCCTTTCTGGACCTCTCGAGTGGGGCTTTAGAGGGAGTTTCTCTCCTAAAGTCATCTGTTCTCAAATTAATAGCCTCGCGTAACGCAGTGAGGTTTCAGTCAAATCCTTTCTGCCCTGGGAAATGTTTTGTCAACACTGTGATTGACACTGTATACACAGTGTATGTTTGGCCATCCAGGCTGACATGTTCTCAAACAGAGTTTGCTGAGGACAGAAGCCTACAGCCTCTGCTGTTTTGTAAGATTTGACGCTCATGCGAGATCAGGGCGTGTAAGATGTTTCTCCGGTTCAGGCTTGTTTAGAAGTACTTCACTTTACTGTAGCTATTTGACACGGAATTATTACTATTAACTTTTGGTTCAGTGCGAAGGTCTTTTTCTTAGACGTTCATTATGATTCATTACACTGTATAATATTCTTGCATTCCTACCAATGCAAATTGGAACAAATATGATTTTCACATGTTATGCAGCAACAGAGAAATGTCCTTTGACATAGGCCTCATCTGACTCAACCACAACTTTTATCATTTGCTCAGCTTCGTTTCATTCCAATCCGTATGACTTTCTTCCATAGAACATGAAAGGAAATATTAAATAGAATGTCCAGCTGCTCTTTTCCATACATTGAAAATAGACCACAATTCCATGTAATCACCAGCAAAGAAGAACATTAATGTAGTCCATATTACTCATGCTCTATATTCCATAACATATTTGCATATATGTGAGCATAAATGAGACCTATGGTGGGTTTTCAGCTAAAAATAAAGTCAGTCTGTGCTTCACTCAAAGATAGTGCACGGCTTTGAGAGGCATATAGCACACAAGTAGTTTGGTCTGATGTGATATTTCTATCATGTTTTTTGGATTTGAATTAAGCATCTCGTTTTGCCTTTCATGGAACAGTCATACAGGTTTGAAATTTATTTTACACATTTTACATTTCATCCAAAACAACATACTATGCATTTAATATATACATTTGATCAGTTAATGTATTCCCTGAGAATCAAACCCATGACCTTGACATTACTAGCGCTATACTGTTTGAGCTGCAGGAATGCAATTATGGAATGTCATGACGAGAAATAAATTCTGCGGTGAACTATTGTTTAATGGTTACAGAAAATTGGCAAAATTAAAAAGTTTAAAGGATGTCTGATAACACCACCTCACAAATGAGTTTTTGACATGCATTATGTTTGGACCTTACCTGTGCTCTCTGTTTTGGAGAATACTCTGCTGTTTCAAGTAAACCGCTTAGGCAGATATGGACAATCTTATCCATATAATAGACCAAAATAGACTTAGTAGAAATTGGATCTTTACTAGATCTAAATAGGTCTTTTATTTTGCATTTTAGGCTAATTTTGAGCACGAAGTACTGTAAGTGCTTTCTCCAAATGAATTTGTTGCAAGTATAATTGCTCCTTTTGTTTTTGTTTTTCTTCATATTAGGGTATACGGGCGTGCATGTGTGTTTGAATTACTGCCTTGTGGTTGCTGAACTTCTGCAAATTGTGCACCAAAACAATTCTGTGCAGTCTGTTCAGACCCTGTTACATAGTACATGCAAACAGTATAACTTTGGGTAACACTTTATTTTAAGGTGTCCTTATTACATGTACTTATTATTGTAATAACAATAAATTATGCATAATTACATGTAAGTAACCCTAAGACAAACATTAACCCTAACTTTATAGTAAGTACATGTAGTTATTAGTTAATTAATATTACTCAGTACTTAAATGTATATTTACACTGTAACAAGGACACCTTAAATAGTGTAACCATACTTTGATTTAAAGTGAATATTTAGTACGTGACTAACTTGAAACCGATAACGGTCTCTTTTCATAATTAATGATAATTATGCTCGGCTGTCATGCAAGTTAAGTTCTTTATGGCGAAAATAGCAGCGTACCGCCATGTGATCAGTGTTTTAAAGGAGCAACTAACATGAAATATCACAGCCTGAATAAGAGTGCATTTCAGGAAAAGTGCAAAAAACGGGATAAATAGGCCTATGAGATTATCTGTTATTGCGTGCCTCTACCCTGTGGCTGAATAAATCTGTCCTTTGCTGGCAGCAATTGGGTTGCGCCCCATAGGATCAGTCTCATAAGAGTGTAGCAGGGCTATCAGTCACACCGTAAAACCGAGCTACTGTATGCAAAAAAAGTCCTGAGAGCCTCATTGACTAGGGTTTCTAATAAATGCATGTAAAATGAAAGTGATTTAAAACAGAAAACTGTAAGTGTTTAAACAACAGTCTGTAAGACAGTGCTTTCTAAATGGTATTAGAGCAAGCATTTATTTACAGTGCATGTGTCACTGCAGGCATATTAAAATGACAGGATGTTTTGAGAATTTCTGACTAATTTGTTCTCCCTTAGGTACCATTACGTCCCCATTATGGATATAGCCATGGATGTGTTTTCTCTAAGTGATAGAACAGTGTGGGAAAGGCTATGGAAAATCCCTATCACCACACACAGGAAGTCACATGTGAATAGGGACTGTGTAACATCAGATTCACTGTAAACAAAGCTTGCCCTCTAGTGGACTGATCGTTCAATCACAGCAGTTATAATGCGGTGGCTGGTGTGACATTCATTGATGTGCCATTTAAATGCGAGTTATAATAATAGCACACTTTCCATTTGTAGGGAATTTCGCCAGGACCTCGTTTACCAACGAATGGGCGTCCTATAGATGTAACAGTCCAGACCCAACAGCAGAGGCCTCCGGTTCTCAGTTCTCAGCAGAAGAACCCAGGCCAAGACCAGAACCTTCAAAGACCGCTGGGTCAACCGCAGCTCAACATCCCTGATACAGTGAGTGCTGCCGTTTAGATACGGTGGTTTTATAAATGTTTTCTGAGAGGTAAATTAATTGTATTGCTCACAGAAAGAGAATTAGCTTTAATCTAATTAAGTGTCACACATTTTACTCAGGGGCACATACCTTGAAGTTATAGCCACACAACTCTATTGAATCTCTTACACTGTTTATTTAGCATTGCGTGACAAGATGTCCTACATATATGTCAGATTATACAAAGTAGGTTACTACTGGACCCTGCTTTTATTGATTGATTGATACCATAGCTGCACCCCTGTGATTGACCACTTATTACTCATTACATTACATCACATTTTGGCCAGTTGTAATCTATGGAACTTTTATTCCAAAACTACTAAACAATGTGCTTTTGCTGTACATGTTTCAGGAGAAACTGAGCACACAGGATCAGTTCAGTCGTCATCTAACACGACCTCCACCAGACTACAACCAACCACGCAATGGAATTGGAGCTCAACAGCCAAGCTTATATGCAGGTGTGGAATGTATTTTCAGTGTCCTATAATATGGGAATGTAATATCTAGTTCAGTCATGAAACTCTAGATGGCACGGACTAATAGGACCTTCACGTGCTATCTGTTCAATCACATCATTTACTACACATGCCGATTGGCCTCTGCTGGTTCTGCAGCCAATGAGATTTCTTGCTCAACATTTAAGTTTAAAATATAATATAAAATATAAAATGTTGCAGTGTTCACCATAAGCTCTTCCTGCAGCACGCTATCAGAATTCCTCTAAAACCTCCGGAACCACCTGTCTACAGCAAGTCCATACTGGCTTAGCAGCAGCAGGATGCGTAGTAGATCTAGTCTGCTAAGACAAAATACATCAGGGGTTCTCAACTCTGGCCCTCAGTGTTCACTTTCCTGCAGAGTTTAGCTCCAACCTTGATCAAACTGGCCTGCCAGTAACTTTCTAGTAATCCTGAAGGTTTGTTCAGGTGTGTTTGATCAGGGTTGGAGCTAAACTCTGCAGGAAAGTGGACCTAGAGGGCCAGAGCTGAGAACCCCTGAAATACATTAACGTTGTTAAATCCATCAACATGCTAAAAGTATTCAGTTGTCATGATTGAACTATATTTAATGAAGTTAATGAATTATACTCGCACTGTTGTGGTACGATTAATTGAACCTAGGTTGGAATTAAAGGGGTCATATGATGTTGCTAAAAGAACATTATTTTGTGTATTTGGTGTAATGCAAACGTGGTTTAAGCTTCAAAAAACACATTTTCCATTTATTGGTGCTCCTCTTGATTGAAACGCCGATTTTTACAAAGCTCATCATTCCTGAAAAGTGAGGTGTGCTCTGATTGGCCAGTTATCCAGTGTGTTGTGATTGGCCGAATATCTCATGTGTGACGGAAATGTTACGCCTTTACTATATTTGGAAACACACAGCTTCTCCACGACATGGCGACAGCGGCATCTATACTACAGCGAGAATAAAAGTTACACCGCCTTTCTTTGCGTATACATTAGGGTGGTGTTATGCAAATCTTTGCACACAGTGATGTAGATTCGGGGGGGTGTTTTTGAATGAGGCGTTTTAGGAAGGTGTGGATGAGTCTTAACTTTTAGAAAGAATATCTCTTTTGGTTTGAAACTTTAATCTTTCGACTTTACGGATCTTATTTATGCACGAACAGCTTGTAACATTCCAAAGGCAAAGCAAACATGAAATCGCATCATATGACTCCTTTAAGCAACCACACCAAATCTTGACTTAGATATTAGTCAATATCAGTACGCTACTGCTTGGTAAATCAGTATTTTACATCACAGATCATTTTTATGCATATGCAACAGGCAATGGGTCAGACCAAAGTGACATCCAACCCTTGTCATGCCACCTGCCTAATGGACAGGGTACCAAGATGGTGCCCACCTCAGGAGAGAGAAGGTTTCCACTTGGACAAGACCGTAATTCAGGACCCACAGGTGCTCAAGCTTGCGCAAACCTGCTCCGACAGCAACCCAGCAGCCTGATCCGAATGGGGCTTCAGCAAAACAAGCCTCAGTTCCATGGGACAAACAAGCAGAGTGCCACTTTTCAATCGAGCACTCAGCATGGGAGGACGAGCATCAGTCAAGATTCCCTACTGGGGCAAAGATTGGGTGACATGATCACCAATACCAGCAGGATGGACACTGCCTTGAACTGGGCGAACAGCGCCAAACAGAGCGGAGCTCCAACAGGACTAGATGTCAAAAGGCTCCCCAATACAGTGATGCCCCAAAGTGACATTCATTTTCCTCCGAGGTCTATTTGTCCACCTAACCAGGTGGCACCTCATTCTAGTCTGCTACCCATAAACCCTGCAATCAGAAGCTCTGCTCCCAGAGCCAGTCAGCCTAGGATACCCCCTCTTCCTGGGGTGACTTGCCTGACACAGTCGTCCCCCGAACAGCAGGGTTGTCCGACCACATTTGGAGAGCTGAGCCAAAGCCCAGCAACTTATCAGAACAACCGGGCAGGCCGGTTGACCTTTGATTTCTTACCAGAGGATGATAACACGGTACCAGGGATAAATGCAGACTCGGATTTCATCGACTCCCTGCTTAAATCAGGTTCAGGCAATGATGACTGGATGAAAGACATCAACCTGGAGGAAATTCTAGGTGGACATTCGTAAAATAGACTCAAAGCATGAGAATTTAGTTTGAACTGACTGTAATAGGAGCCTGACGTGAAAGGTCTGTTAATTTTATTATTTTATTATCCCTCTATTTGTGTGGAAAACAAATGTATAATGTTCTATTATATTGTTCGGTTGATACTTCATACCATCTACTAACATGTTGTACAGTTTAATGTTCATGGCTTCAGTGTTTTAATTCCACCACACACTGCCCCCAAATCCATACCAGTTATTCAAATGCTGAGAGATTTCTGTTAGAGCTTTTGTTACTAATCCGTTAGCACAGAGATTAATGTAAAGAAACTGTGATTCGACTGCCATGACAGAGCCACTGAGCATGATATCAGCACTTAAGAAGCAGTTGTTTTTTGTTTTTGTTTTTTTCTTTTTTTTATATAAATACTTTTTGTTCTGTCTCTTATAGTTCAAGGTTATACATCTTAAATATTATAATATTGAAATGTTGTTGCATAACATAAGTACAGATCTGTTTTGACTATCCATTCTGAAATTACATATCAACGGGTATTGAGAGAGCCATTTATGTATCATTTTATTACACATCCAAAAGAGAAAATCTGTAAAGGGAATACACGTTTAGAATGTTAGATGCTATTGTTAACTGATAAGGTCGACCTTCTTTAGAAAGACACGTTAAATTTATAAGTTCTTATTGGTAATATTGTATTTATACACCTGTATCTCAGTATATAAAATAATATTTTTTTCTATTTCTTTTCTATAATGTGCTATAATTCTGTCATAAGTGTATATCCTACTATGTCAATTTAGCCTTTGATAATAAACTACATAAAAGAAGAACCTTTACAGCACATTTTGACAATTTGTTTTGTTATATTTCAGGTCAAATGGAAGTGAAGTGCCACAAGGCTCTGTCTTAGGTCCTCTGTTGTTTTTATCAGATTCAGAATATTTCATCAAATTAGCAGTAACCCATCTTTTCTACACTGAACACCTGTTAGATTCCTAAACAATTATACAATACTGATGCTTATAAAGTTCTCAATATTGGAGATCCTTAATATCTAAGCAGTCTAAATTCAATTACTCTGTAGTCCATAACTCACTAAATTCACAAGATGATTTTTAATTCTGAACTATAAAAATATAGGTTTACCATCTTTTGTTGTCCCATTCTCACAAACAAACCAAATATCACAGTCATGAGACCAGTCTATGAACATTAAAAAATAAGTTATTTTTTTTATTAGATAAAGGGTTATTTGGGTAACACTTTACATCATGGTTCTGTCTTAACATTAGTTAATGCAAAGTAACAATAAAATAACCATGAACAATTTTACAGTATTTATTAATCTTGGTTAATTTACATTTTTACATACTTGTTTGTGATGCTTCACAGTAGTTAAAGTCAGTAAAATAAATATAAATGCTGTAAAAAAGTTAACTTACTGAACCTTATTGTAACGTATTGCCTTTCTTTAATTAACAATACTGGCATGCAGCAGTAATTAAATTAAAATATAAAAATAAAATACTACATACATGATTTATACCAGATAGGAATCAAAGACTGCAAGGCTTTGAATAACGATCTTGACTTAAATTGATTAAACCCTGTAACTTGAGACATCAGCTTTTTCCATCATGACTTGAGACTTAAGCGATTAAGTCTTGAGACTTGATACTAGCAATTTGAACCCATATCGGATCTAAATAGAAGGACAAAAACAGTATAGAGGCTAAATGATATAGCACCAGAATAGACTTAAACATCTGTGGGACATGTGTAAACCAGATTTGATTATATTTCTAACAATCGAGAAAATGACTTTGGCTTTTTTGCCATGTTACATATTTTAGGTTTTCACTTTTGTTAAATGCTCAGATGCTGAAATGGTCAAATGGGCAGGTTGTGAAAGGTAATGTTATTAAGGTTCACAAGCCAAAATGAAAGTCACAAAATTAAGCACAAATCAAAACCAATATATGTCTATAACATATTCTTTATTGCAGGTCAGGAAAGGTATGCTACAAATCAGGTGACCTGCTTTAAACCTCTTCAGAAAAAAGGCACTGTCCCATTCCAGTCAATAACAGAACCCTCCCACTTGGTCCTAATGGTCATCTCTACAGATGGAAACTTTTTTTCTGTGTCTCCTTGAATATCATTATTTTCAGCCTCCCAATGATGGGAGTGTGTATCTGAAATACAAAAGAGCAATACAATATATACATTTGAAATGTCTGGTTCACACGATTAAAACAGGCAGGCGGCAACAGGCGTGGGTAGAAGCTAATGACTGTACCTATGGTGAGCATTGTTGTGTTGAGCTGAGTTGGTTGGCCATTGTAGAAGTAAAGCTGGAAAAGATGCTCCATCTTCCAGTCAGAAAGCAGCAAACGGTTTGGGCTGAACAAAACACTGTAGGTGCCATTGATATTGCACACCCAGATAGGCAGCTTGGGGGTTTTCAGCATACTGCCCACCTTAGGAAAAAAGAATCAACTCAACATGAATGCGTTCAAAATATAATAGACTACAGTGCAGTAATACAGAAGCTAAGAAGCCAAGTGGGAGTAGATACAGCAACACACTTTAAGTAAAGCATTAATTCACTCTGGGTATTAGCTTAGAACAAATCACATAAAGCAACAACATACAGGAAAAAACATTAAAAAGTTATACCAAAGAAAGGGACCCCTCATGACCGTGTGCCAAGGTCAGTAACGCCATTTGACGTTTTTATAACAAGGAAAGGATAGTACAGACTGTAATATATCAGGTGTGAAGTGTGAATACATAATTTCAGATATTTGTAAAAAGAAAAATACTCTATAGGCCTACCTTTTTAAAAAATATTTTACAACATTTTACAATTTCTTTTGAAAATTATGATTAATGTGTACACATATATTCAAGGAGTGAAAAATGTTAAGTTTACTGGTTACACGACCATTTTTATAGTCATACAATTTTAATGGTATAAATATTTCTAAAATTTTTATAATTTTCATATATAATTTTAATACTTTGTGTGTGAGTGTTTCCTTTTTATCATTGACACTTTTTTTTTTTTCCTTTGTGAAAAAGAAAAAGCTACTTAAATGGGTCAAAAAGCACTAGGGCTGGACCAGAATATTCGAATATTCCTTCGGTGGGTTGGCATTCGATTGTCAGATTCGAATATCCTTTTTTTTTTTTTTTTTTTTTTTTACACCTGGCATCCCCTGCGAAATGGTTCTCAGCTTATCCGCCTGGCTGAACATCTGCAACAGACCGTTCGCCAATGAAAGACGTTGGTGCTGACCTATAGCAAGTTCATTATAATAATGAACTTATGCGCACAAAAGACGCGACATGTGAACGGACCCACTGCTACCACAAATCCGAATGCGATGCATGCGTTTTCTTTCTGTCAACTGTCCCGAGATGCGAGCGAAAGTCTTGGATCAGCGTGCAGCTCTTGTAGTGCAGACGAGATGCGCTCATCTGCATCTCGTCTGCACGTCTGTTACTCATCTAAGTAACTGCTCGTCTGTTACTCCTCTAACCTACATGCTATTTTCAATAAATGTTTGCAGGAATTTCCGTCATTATAAACTCGAAACCCAAAAAGCAACTGATGCACGCTTTCAATCACTAAAGATTGGTCCTCTCCCTCCTCTAATCACATGCCGGATCTGTTACCCCGCTTTATTCCGGGACCTCTCAATTTACAAATTAAGCACTGGGCTGCCTTATTAAAAGTATTGCTCTTAACAGACCTGTGTGTTTTGTATCACTAGTGCAGTGTCTGTTCTCGGAGCATTTAAGCCCTGCCCGCGTGAGGCACGCCGCTTGCGCTGTTCTGTACTTTATTAAAAGTTTATTAATTCTGAACATGTCGCGTGTCCATATTGCACCAAAGTGCGAGACTGCACTCCCTTGGGTCCGCAGCAACACACCCACCATGCGTGAAGTCGATTGGATGAACGTTCTCGACATAATAAAAATGCAAGCAGACAGACAGACAGACAGACAGAGGCACAGAGATTCCTGCCTATATTAGAGAAGAATATGAGCCCCCTCCCTCCGAAGCTTCGAATATTCGGTGTTGATTACTACCGAAGCTTCGACGCTCAAAAAATGGTATTCGGATCCAGGGGCGATTCTAGGATTTTTTTTTTTAATGGGGTGGCACAGGGGGGGCCAAGATCCAGTCGGGGGGGGGGGCATGGGAAAAGTCATGTGCCCCAACACAAGTGGGATGACATAAAATGGGCACTGCACAAGCGCCTGGACAACTCATCTCTCTTTTTATAAATAAAAACCACTGAACAGACAATACTTGTTCTCAACTTCTTTCATTGTCCAAACAGACGTGTGTGTGTGTCTAGTGAACTTTTTGTAAAAATTGCTCATGTTCTGTTGCTGCAGATAGATGGCTGCTGGTGTAGTCCTCACTGGCCCTCTCTGGCCGGCTCTGACCTGTGCTGCCAGGTTCAGGGATGCTAATTTGCTGGCCTACTTGCCCCTGCATGGTGAATTGGCTTTGACATGCACTACTGCATCTACCTGTCTTTGACATGGTTTCTTCTTGAAGAAACCTTGAATGTATTGCTGCTGTGCCTTACTTTGTCCCCTTTTCTTTCTTTTTTTTACCCAAAATTCTGTCTAAAAAAAAAACCTAACTTAATCATCAATATTACAAAAATAGTATATTTAATAGCCATATTATCATCTGATTAAAGACACAATCATTTAATGTGAAGCTGTTCTTGGACATTGCAAACGAAAATAAAAAAATATAAGACTGCAAGCAAAAACGTTTGTTTATTCAATACAAACAGGTGTTTACTATTCTTCATCTTAAAATTCCAAGCGTCAGAACGCTAACATCATTAAAACCCCACATTTTAGCGTTTCCCACGTTACTGCAGACTAACGTTAGTTGGGAAAGTGATTGCGTCTTTAATCTTTGAAACAGGAAGAAACGTAATAACGATTCCTATTTAAGCAGTGTTGGTGCACCGCGGCAACACAAATAAGCATAAACTCTAAGGAGCTTTCAACATACATTTTCAGCTTTTAAACAGGCCTATAATTATAATTTAATACTTACAATGAACAGAGACGTGGTCTGCAGCCTGCGAAATCGCGCTTCTACTTTTTGAGCTGTGAAATTGACAGCACTCTAATCCAATGGCATCGCATCCGGGAACTGATTGGCAGCGAACCAGACAGTGAGTGGGTGAGTTCTACTCATATGTTCTACTTCAAGCGGCGCTACGCTGCACATTAATGTATGACATCAGCGGCAGCGCGTGAGATTTTAAATGCACCCAGACTGCTACGGCACCGCAGATGTTATACTATGATCAGTCTGCGGCTCTGCACAAGGGGTGGGGGCGGGCAAGCATTTTTTGAGGGGGGCCGGTGCCACCCCGTGCCCCCCCTCTAGACACGCCCCTGTTCGGATCAGCCATAAAAAGCAATATTTTTATTATATAAATGCATTTAATAAAAATGTAAATTTATAATATATTTTCATTTCATTACAGTTTACATTCAAAGAAGTGTCAAATTATTATATTAATTATATTATTTTCAAAAGTACCCTTCAAAAAATATCCTAAATTGTACTTCTTTTTAATAAGGGTTGTCACTGATCTATAAGCAGAATACTTTGGAGAACCTCTAGGGATCCATTTTAGGGTGAATCCAGTGACCTCGGCTTTTTATCAATTCCAAGAACGCAAAGAACAGAAACAGATTTGTACGAGGACCGGTCTGGCCAGGCTACCTTGACAGGACACATTCAAATTCAGCATCTTTCTGAGAATTTAAATGTCATAACTTATTAAAATATAAAGTACTATGAAAATAATGTTAGTAAATATCTTATTTTACATGTATTTTTGAAAATGTGTATGTATATTTAAAGTTACCAATGCTTTGCTTCAGATTCTCCTGAGATTCTTCAGTGTTAAGAATCTTTTTAATGTGCCTAAAAAATACTGTAGGGTTTCTCCAGTTGTTTATCACTTTATTAAAATTATGCAAAACAAAACCATAAATGTTTACTTTCACAAACATCACGTATTTATGAGCACTTAAAAGAGTGAGAACAAGAAGTTTAAATGTTATAGGCATCCATGCAACATCTGCCTACAGTGTCTTCTGGATTCTAAAGGTTCAGTTCTCTGAAGATATCAAGAACGCATCCAGACACTTTCATGTATCCTCTGTACCTGTGTTCTTGAGTATTGGAATTGAATGTTCCATGAGAACACAAGGACGCAGGATTCCTTAAGAATGCATATTGAGAAATGTCTTTATTGTGCACTAAAGTGACTTCAAATTCAAGGGCTTCATTTTGAACATTAGGTTCCTCAGAGAATGATATGCCCGCTTTCTCTCTCTCTCTCTCTCTCTCTCTTTTTTAAGTGCCTACAGATTCTCCAAATCAATATGGCAATCTCAGGAATCACAACTGGTGGCTCAAATATCTTGTTTTTACAGCGTTTACTCATCTGTTGCTTGTATTTGACCTAATGTAAATTTTTCAGAGAAAGACCAAACCCCCAGAAAACACACAGGATGGGTGCAGTACCAGGGGGAGCTGTGCATGGTGGACTTGTTCTCTGTTCCAGAGCAGATATCCGACATGACTGCGAGTCAGGACCCCGTGGAGAGGCTGGGCGAGTGCTTCGTCTTGCTCATCGTTCAGTGATGTACCGTTGAAGACATGAGGGGTCGCACGGCCGGTCAACAGCAGGTTTAATAGAGCCTAATGAATGTAGAGATCATCTGACACAATTAAACACTAACAAGTCACATGAACAAAAACCTCTCAAACAACCTTCCTTACCTGTCGACAAACAAAGTTCCCCAAGCTCACATGCAAAAGATGAGTGGTGGTACAGTCGAAGTCTGCCCGTATCCTACAAATTTAGAGACTTGTGTAAGTCAGTCACTCATTTCATTCATTTAAAATACTAAAATTCTCTTTATTTATTCTTATGGCAGATTCATATTCTTTTATCAATTGATTGTATTACAAACTAAAGCTGAGTAAAATATTGAGGTATTTCTCAGGCACTGGAGATGTGGAGTATTAATGATTAGAAAATAGTGGTTTCTAAATATACCAGTGTTCAAAAGTTGGTAACATTTTAATGTTTGTTTGCATTTATTTGATCACAAATAAATAGAAACAGTAGTACTATGTCTTACAATAAAATTACAAATGTAATTAACTTTTTTTCTATTTTAATATATTTAGACATGTATATTATTCCTGTCATGGCAAAGCAGAATTAGTATATTATACATAATCCCTCATATAAATATAAAAATAAAAATATAAATATATATATTTTTTTGTTTGTTTGTTTGAACAGTGGAAATATGTCTTTACTGTCACTTTTGATCAATGTAATGCTTCCATGCAGTATAGAAGTACTACTTTCTTTCAAGACAACCTGTAACCCTACCTGTCAATAGTCCTGGAGAAGATAAGGCTATACAGAAAAAGTATGATTCCATGGCTTCCTTCTTCCTTAAACTACACACATTCAGGTGAAAGTTAATCCAACATAAATGCAAGTTTTATACAGCCAGTATTTACTTCTTACAAACATCTGAGCAAGTAAAAAAGTATATTTCAAATAGAATTATCATGGTCTTATAATATAATATAATTTAACCCCTTAGCATTCCTGTCAAATTTAACTGGTGGAACATTGGAATGCTTAGAGGTTAATATAATATAATGTATGGCACAGATTTTCCTAATAATATATAATTTGTGTTTTTAAATGTACCTACACATTGGATGTGCTCACATATAAATGATATAACATCATCTTTCTTTTTAAAGATGAAAATCTGCAACTGTGGAATTAAAAAAGAAAGAAATTAAACAATTACAACATGTTTTAGCTGCGTGTTAACATGTTCTCATAAACTGGATGTACCCTCTCTGTGAAGTTGTCCAGTTTGTAGTCCATGTGGGGGGTGAAACAGCGCTCTGACGTGACCAAGCAGACGGTGGCTGTCTGCTCCTCACCAGCTGTCCACAAGATGTCAGTTAGAGCGGCTGCCAGCGCCTTCCTCTGCTCCTTCTCCCCTACCGTCATCATACTGAGAACGAGAGAAAGAGAGTCTGTCGGAGCTGTGATACAGTGGACTGTGCAGCACCACAGCAAGGGATTTCAACTGCAATATACTGTATGTATATTATCATTATACATTATTATTATTCATTATTATTCTTATTAATTTTACATTAGATTATAGAAATAGCAATATTTTGTAGCCCTTAACCCCACTCCTACCCCAACCATAAATGTTCTGATAGAAATGTAAAAGTTACTACTGGCTAAAAATCTGAAATCTTAACCTCTGCCATGGTTATATCCCAAACACATATATAAACTTGGAAAAAATATATAAATTAATGAATCACCTTTGCATTGTGCACTCTGAGTTCATTGGCCGGTTGAAGAGCAGATATTTAATAATATAAGCCTGAACCACCATCTGAATAGCACAGGCTCCTCCCTGCAAGAGAACAGAAAGAGAAACACTGTTTGAGCTCACATTTGTCAGGCATTTCTCTCAAAAATTCCACATGACAATATACTTTCACGTTAATTCCCATTCCAGAATTCAGGACTTCCATGTTAATGATGAAACACAACAAATATGAATGATTCATCCAAAAGCTATAATTAAAACAATGTGTGCCAGAAGGTTTTGTGTATTTAAAGGAACAGTTAATTAAATCAGAGACTTAAATCGCTAAAACTATAACAGAACGCTAGTCAATGTACTCCAAAAAACAAATTTGAATGAGTGGAGAACGTTTTTTTATTTTTTATTATTGCTTATAATAAGAAATACATCTTGAGTACCAAATCAGCATATTAGAATGATTTCTAAAGGATCATGTGACATTGAAGACAATATAACCAATCGTCTTGGTTACTATGTAACCTCTGTTCTCTGATGGAGTGACACTAGGGGTTGCAATTGGGAACCTCAAACACCTTCACAAAAGACCGATGAGAACTTGCCAAGTGGTTTTTGCACGCCACTCACCCATACATACAGATATAAAAGGTGATGCCGTGCTCCAGTCATTTAGGTTTGTGCTGAGGAGCCGAGACAGTGTCCCAGTCATTTCAGTGGGTTGTTCTGTGTTGTGAAAGGAGGGACACCAAGTCTGGTTCCCTCCATCAGGGAACGGAGGTTACAATAGTAACCAAGATGTTCCCTATCTGTCGCTCACTTGCCATTGTCAATTTAGTGACACTAGAAGTCCCTATACTAAATGTCACAACCAGCTGAACTGTGTTATGAGGTTTGGTGGAGCAGATGCAGGCAGGCTGCTGTGTGCCCAATATTAGACTATGACATAACCTTCTCAATGACCAAGTAAGCTGCCATAGTCCCCTGTATCATGATGGGGTGGTAAGGACTGTGCTTACAATGGGAATAGGCCACTTCAGCTGTTTCTTGACCTTTTCTGAGTTTGTGCTGTGGAAAGTGTTCTTTTTACTATACAGAAAAAAGGACACTGCAGAGACCACATCCTACCAGAAGACTGACACGTGGAGAATACATGGACTTACCTAGTGGGACGTGCCACATACAGAAGGCAGTTTCTGTGGCGGGGTCTGCATAAGAAGGGAGAAACTCACACCCACAGTGACTGGTGGCAGAGCGAGGCCCTGCCCGAGGGAATGCACAGGGTTTACCGACAGGAAAACTGAGCAGTGGAAAATAGATCATAAGGGATTACCAAGAGGGAATCAGCACATATACAGGCTCACCTGAAAAGGGGCATACAATGAGTAATGGGCCTGGTAGTAAAGAGAGGTGTCAACTGCATCCAGAATTACATGAAAAAGACTTTTCTACAGCGTTGCTCTTATAGGAAAATCCCTATAAGAAAATCCCATTGTTAGAGAGAAGGGAGGGGGGGCAGTCGTGGCCTAATAGAGAGTCTGACTTGAATCCCAAAGGTCGTGGGTTCGAGTCTCAGGTCTGGCAGGGATTGTAGGTGGGGGAGTGAATGTCCAGCGCTCTCTCTCTCCACCCTCAATACCAAAAGCTTTTTAGTAGCTTATTGACACAGGGTACTCTGTTGCACTTAACGGTGCATGTGGGAGAGAGAACCACTGAAATGTGCAATGTAGTGGTGCGCTGCTTCTCGGCTCCAAAAAACAAATTTGAATGAGTGGAGCAAGCAATCTCTTTTTATACCCTTTGTCCAGGGAAGTGGCATGAAAATTCCACTTGCCAATTCTCATTGGCCTTTTCTAAAGTATCAGAGGTGAAACTAAAATAAAAGTTTTAATGGAATCCAGAACTAAGTGTTCAGTTTATGAACCATTCATAAGCCATGCAAGATAGATTTTACATTAATTTTGTTATTATTTGAGTGGAAATCATTTGGTGGAGAAAGTTTACCTTGAATCAGTTTCTTGAGTGCTCTTAATATAATTGTGCTTTCTAGTATCCTAATGCCAGTGTAATCTGCTAATGCATGCCCCACACTTCACTACCTGAAGATAATGGGAAGCATATTTGCTTAGCTGCCTTAGTTTAAGCGTACCAATGATCTGTGGTTAAGAAAACGGACAACATTTCAAGCTCATTACACAATAATGAGGTGGCGGGGAGTGATGCAATGTTCAGACAATGGTGTCGGGCTAATCAATCTGAAGTCATGGCTTCTCCGAAAAAGATGCATGAGAAGTTATCTACTAAAGCTTGTAACACAATCCTTCTTCACTTATATAATTTGCAGTTCTGGCAAAGGGGAAGTAACTTTATTAACGTGATCAAACATAAGGTCAACTGTCTCAAGTTTGTGCTTCACTAGAAGGATTTTTCCAATTCCTCTAAAAGCAAGCATTTTAAGAACTGTTAAATCTGTTAAAGTGTCAAATAAGAATGCAATAACAAATCAAATTGACTCAAGGTTAAGGTAATTAAGGTAATTCACCCCCAAAAAAGTTATTATGATATGCCAGTTTTGAATTCAAGATGAGAATGTCAACTAGTTTGTCCTTTTATGCTCCATGGGACATAACGTGGTTTTGAAATGACAAGGTTGAGTGAATAATAACAAAATTTACATTTTTGAGTGAGCTATGCCCTCAATTTCAGAATGCACAAGCATAATGATGACACACATGACAAGGATTCCGACGTTCAAAGTACTAATTACAGAATTGACCATCTCAGAAAAACAGCATCCCTAAATCATTGTGGTTGTTACTTTGTTGTCAGTCTTTCCTGGTCTGTTATTAGCTTAAGCAAATAATAACGGTTGTGTAATTCATTTCAAAGATTAATTTTTGTTTTTTTTATAAAATGAATGCATTATTACAATTGTATGTATAATATTTATTAGTATGGAGCCCTGTACATGTCACGATTGCCAATGATTTAACTAAGTTAAAACGGGGGGGGATTACTACAATGTGGCCACAATTTTTAAACTAATTTCAACACATTAATAAGTCACGGGAATTAATTTAACTAATTTGTAGCAACGACGATATCTATTTTTTTCTTCCTCACGTTGTGCAGGGCCCTGTATATTAGTGCAAATTCATCACCAAACATTCTTTTTACCATTTCCATTATAAGATCTCCAATTTCATTTCATCATGTATTGCATTTATTTTACATTTGTTTAGATATACACTTTCCTTCATTTATGCATAAACAAGAAAGTTGCACATTTGTCTCTTCATTAAGTAATTTAAATGAAAACTTTTTATGTTTAATGTTTTAGAAAATGTTACAATCCAATTTTCAAGGGTTTATACCCAAAACTATGAGAATAAGCGATGGCTGTTGAGAAGTTTTCTTCTACTCACCACCCTCTCGGTCTCCAGAGCATATGCCATGTCAGAGAAAGGCTCCCGGAACTTGAAGAATGATTTCTTCCACTCATAGTTGAATATATGGAACGTGTTCCCAAATAAAATATTTCTTAAACTCTGTATGAGTGACAAAGCAAAATACAATGTCAAAATAATCATAAAAAAATCATGTGGGAAATCACGGGGGGGGGGGTATTTTTATGTTTACAATAAAAATCAACACCCAGATCCAGCGAACACCACTGAAATGTAGGTTTGCAATCTTATTATTTTATCATTATATTTAACTTTTATGACATCTCTTTTAACTCTCTATGACATTCTGGTGGATTTTTTCACCCATTTAGTGGAATTAGCAGTAGTTATGACTATATGAGACTAACCTGATCTATTGCTTAAAGTTCTAATAAATAAATGATGAGTCCATATCCTGTCTTTTGTCTCCGGGGCACACACATACACACACAGCTCAAGTCTGTATGAGACACATGGGAGGCAAGCGAGCGAGGGTCAAGTGACAGGGTCATGTTCCACGACTCACCACCGCCAGCTCTGGTGACAGCGGTTGCCCACCCAGACTCAGAGACACTGTGAGGGTTTGAGGAATGGAGTAGGGTGCTGTGAACCGGTCGATCTGTGCTCCGATGTGATGGGCTGAGGTGGCAGGTCTAGAAGAGTCGTCACTGTCCTCTTCAGATTTGATCTTCTCACTAGGTCTCTATACAAGTGAAAATGTGCTGTTGTTACAGTATACCTTTACCTAAAATAACTCATTTCTGTTTTAATATATTTAAAAATATTGCATTTAAAATCCGTTTAAAAAAATGATAAATTACTGTCTCTTTTGATCAGTTTTATGTTTGTGCTAAAAAAAAGTTTTCATTTTTCATCAATCAATCAATCTTACCCTAAACTTGCCAGTTTCCACAAAAATATTAAGCAGCAAAAAAAATTTTGCAACATCAATAATAATGTTTCTTGAACACCAAAGTAGCATATAAAGATTGCTGCTGAAAATACAGCTTTGCCGTCACAGGAATAAATTGTTTTAAAATATATTAAGACAGAATTTTTTAGACAGAATATTAAGACAGAAATTAGTTATTTTAAATTGTGATAATATTTTGCAATATTACTGTTTTAAAAACTGAATTATTCCAAACTTTTGACTGGAAGTGTACACTATGTATAGGTTATATCACAATTTTATATTTACACATTTGAAGGTGAGGCCTACACAGATGTGGAGTAACAAGGTTTTTCAGTAAACTGCTTAAAATCTCACTTTTATCCAATGATAAACAACTTTTATTTTTGATTATCAAAGTACCCCTAGACCTAATATTTTTGTTACATTTTCTTACATAACGTTTAAATATTACTTATACATTTATATCTTTACTCCTGTTGTCTACTTCTAACCTCTCCTTGTAACTCTAACAACAGAAATCCCAAAAGCACTGTTTCTAATCTTATGAAGATGCTAGGTTTGAGATGAATGAGCCATCAGTAGATAACTCACATTTTGGTTTCTCTTCACCTCCTCTTGAAGAAGCTCTATGTAGCTCAGTCTGGAGTGCTGCAAACTCTTGATGGTTTGCAGAAGGTCCTGATAATCCGTCATGATGGCCTTTACATGCACTCTACTACTGCATGTAAATTCAGTTTCACACACGGCATTGTGTGGATATGCCTAGTAAACTGCCTTGGAGGTAATGTGGTAGTAAACATCCACCTCTCCTCCAGTCTGTGATACTGAGTTTGTTGAGAGGATTGCAGCCACGCAGGCACACGCATACTCTCATCTGATTGGCTGATTGCATGTCATGGGAGAAATGTCATACAGCCACCTGAGAGCACAGGGTCTGTAGTATCAATTATCGAAATATCAGACTTAACCACATAAGAATGGCATAAGTTATATTTCCGTTCGCAAGATTTAGGTGTTCACACAGATGCGTTATTGCATTAAAAACCAGCTGTAAGCACAATAGAATGCATCAGAACACAAATTAGATGTGTTTTTAAATATTAAGCAGAAACATTTCACCCCAAAATTAAAGTTCTGTCATCATTTACTCACACTTGAGCCATTTCAAATGGATGTCACAATAGGATGTCTGCCTACACTTTACCAAATATTGACTATAAGCCTCCAAAAGTATCCCTATGTAATATAAATTCATTCACAAAACAGACTTAAGTATCAACACATCAGAATATAGCACAGAGTTTGTATATTACTTTTATGAAACTTTTATTTAGATTTTTCTTTTTGAGTCTTGAGTAACCATTAATTAACCTTCTAGTATTGGTCGGTCATTTTTGACTGAAAAAAATGTACGTTTTGCTTTTTTAGATTTTTTTTCTACATCGGAATGGTACGAAACTTGGTAAGGGTTTTGGCACTTGGTATGTAAAAAAACAAAAAACAATCATGGACATGATTCGAAAAGTTTAAACAGTCTGAAAAAACCTCTTGTCACAGTTGTACTTGCATTGGAAAGAAATGGGAAGTGAATTTAATCTAATAGAAATGTTTACTGCACTCAAACTAATTTTTGAGATATGGTAATTTTTTGAGATATCAACCTCAAATTTGGAACACAACTTGTTTTTGTATTTATGTCTGTCCAGATTTGCAAAACATTTGCAGAAAACATTAAGCAATCCAAATAAAAACAACCAAATAAATACTTACATAAATAAATAAACAAATAAATACATACATACATAAAAACTACTAAGACTTACTTTAACATAGCCCTGTGGTAATTCCAACCTGAAAGGTAAAAACAGGTGAGTAAACATGGAGGGTCGCTGGCCAGCAGAAGACTGCGTGCGTGCGTGCGCGTACCCGCGGGAGTTAAATATCTCTCTCCACTTGTCCAATTCCGCGATCTGCTGGAGGATTTCATCTATTTCACTGCTTGCCTCCACATCAGTGTCCATCTGCAGGTGACAGGAAACATCACACCAGCGCAGGATTCCAGGTGAAAGAGTCTCACAGCTCCCCCAGGAGCACCAAACAAAAGAACACAAGTGAGACAAGCGCCTTGTTTCTAAAGCTGCGTGCAGACAGGACGCGTTCACGCGTGTTTCTTTGAGCGTTGCGTCTTGAGCAGGAGAACGCGTCCTGTGTGAGCGCGTTATTGTGCACATTAGTGGAAGGATACAGTAAGCCTGCATTTATGGTCATTGAATATAGTAGGCTAGTAGGTATAAACATTATTTAGTGAATTAAGCTTAAGTTGTGATAGGTCTATTTAGATAACAGGTGTAAGGCTTGCAGTAGCCTACAGCAGGGATCCTGTTTTTCCATATGGACCATTCTAAAAAATAAATAATAATAATAAAGCCAGAGTGAATATAGCTGAATCATTTACCTCAAATCTCTCTGTACTTTAGTGCAGAAGTTTATGGTTGTTTCAGATTTTATTGCTATAGAGTCTAGGTTATTCAAGTAATAGTAACTAGCTACAATAGATAAATCAACAGATTAATTAACATTGTTATTTAATGTGTGAATCTGCTTTCATGAATAAGTTTTTACACATCAAATATGACCCAAACATTTAACATAGTCTCTCTCACACACACACTATTCTCAATGAGTACAGTATTGTAAAAACTGTACTACTGCAACAAATAATTTGACATAAGAGGATTCGTTATGTATGTATGTATGTATGTATTTAGTTAGTTAGTTGCTTAGTGATTGATTGATGTTAACTGCATTATAATGAAGATTAGTGAAATCCAAACTAAAATTGTATCTTGAAGATGTACAAGCTTAATTTAGTCATATTATATTAATTTGTCAAGCATTATAAAATGCCATAAGTAATATAAAATTAACAAGTGTTACTACTTTTATATTCAATTATTAGCAATTGAATTTAATAGTTTGGGCTCTGTGGTTAATTGTAACCTTTACAATTAAAGTAATGTGCAAGTAATAGCATTCCCTATATTGTTACCGGCATTTTTTCCCCTCCTGCTTTACCAAAAATATAAAGCAAGTGTATAAAATGTAGAAATTCACAAATCGTAGTCTTTACAAAATCATCCACTTGCTCTTTGGTTACAGCTCCATCTACTGATGCATTGTTGACACTGATGCTATAGCGGCTTCTGCTTGGCAAGGTTTTCAACATAAACTGCATTTCAGATTTCAATAGCACAAGCACAAGCACATGCATTTGCATTTGGAATGCATACCAAATGATGCATATCAAATATGATTAAAATCAAAAAATGCAAATGCTGACATATGACAAACACACTTTCTGGTTTACCAACAATCGAGAAAAATATGACTGTATTTCTCTGTTTGGCTCTGTGCACCGGAAATAAAGTGATGATGTGTGCAAAGATTGAGAGGTCATGTTTGAGCTTTCTCACGGTATATAATAGCAAAAAAAAAAAGGACTATAGTGATACTGATACTGAAAACTTGGAATATTTGTGAGGCAACAGATTACATCCATGTAAAAAAATAATAATAATCTAATTCATGACTGAATGTACTGTTCAGCCAATTCAACTGAATTCAATTTTCAAAATAACTCTGAATAGAAAGTTGAGTTGTTAATTCTCTATTGCTTTCATTCAAATATATTTGGTTTATCGTTTATTTATTCTTTTACAGGCTCTGAATCACTTTTAAAATGTCACACGACCTTAAAAAGAAAAGCCATACCTTATCTCTTCTTCAGAGATGAGTATCAGACTGCGGTCCTTTAAACTCTGACAAAAGTTCAAACCTCGGTGTGAACCAGGTCACCAAGACATTTCTTATATACCAGACACTTTCTATTCAGGGGGCAGACAGACACAACATGACAGAGAGCCTCCTTTCATTTTACAGTTTCCTGGCAGCAGGTGGAGTACTTTGTTTCTTTTCTGTTGGTCTGAATTCTGTGCTAACAAAGCAGAGCTCTTTCATGATGTCTTGAGTGATGAGAGCTGCTTTTCTCTTCTTTCACAGCATTGTTTCTGGATGTATAAAACCTAACAAATACATTTAGAAATGTACAAAAAATCTTCCTAAATGTACAAACTTTGTTCTGAACTATTTTGTCTGTTCATAAAAGCAATGCATTATAAAGAAAGTGAAATTAGAATAGTTCATATAATTTTATTCTGAGTAAAGGCACAGAATTCTTAGTGACCAGAAAAGCTGCAGTCCAATAACAATCATGAAAAATAGAGTGTCAGAATGCATACACCACATCTATGCAATACATAATTGTGTATTTTTGTATATATATATATTTTTTTTTGTATTTTTGGCCCCTTTCATTCTTATTACTTTTTACACTCATTTTTTATTATTATAATTAATCCATTTTAATTTAATTCTCAGTTTGAAAATAGCATTTGAGAACATTTCAATGATTAAATACCAAAAACTGATTTATTAAACATCACATTATATTATGAATAAATGCACATTGGCACAACGTGAGTGTCTAAACACACAGGAGACAAATAAGAAGAATATATGAAATATGCAAATACAATAAAATTATACAATATCAGTTAAACGTGGAAAAGTTAATGAGAACATTAAATCCATATTGATCATCAAATAAGTTAAAAAATCAATATCAGTTGTTACATCTGTCTGGTATTCTAAAACCATGGTTATAGTTGGATGCATATGCCTGAATGATGAGATTAGATACAACATCATTTTATTATATTTATATTTTTTTATGCATTTCCATGCATGTTTTATTTAAATATAGGCATATATAAAAACAGAAATTTGAATATAACTATACAGTGGCCCTAAAAAGCCAAGAAAACATAAAATGGATGAATGCTATTGCATTAGATAAGAAAATATCAAACCACGTGGCATCCATAAACAAATGATACTAGACTATATCTCAGAATCACTGTTATTTTACTATCAATAATATACTATTGTAGGTTTGTTAATATTTTAATTAGATTTTTTTTTCTGTTTTTATTTTAATTTGAGTAAATTTGTTGTGTTTTTGTCATTTATTATTATTATTATTTATATGTCTATAGTTTCAGTTTTTAATTTTAGTTTATTTTATTTAGTGTATTTTACTACTTCAAACTAAACAAATGAGATTTTTTTTATATATTTTATTTCATCTCAGTTAGTGATTTCATTTTAAGTAATGAAAACATGTTTTTTTTGCTAATACTTTTAATTGTCTGGTGAGTTGTAGTGAATTAAAAAAGTCAAACAAACTTATTAAAACAAATGGCGCTTGGTTTGACATTTTGTTATGTAATGCAAAGATATTCATACATATTTACGTGTGGCTTAAGTGTCAAAACAGTTTCTGGGGTCACTGTAGAATTGTCAGTTGCATTCTTTTGTGATTATAAAAGATCGGCAACCAAAGGAAACTGTCATGTCCACAGCCAGACTGGAAACTACAGGGTGTTTTCATCAGCCGTTTGAAATCGTGAGCGTTAATTGTCTGAGTGATTGACAGAATGAATGCCTCCCCGCTGCGAGATAAGACACGCGGGCATCTCCAAGTTCATCCCCACACACGGTCTCAATGGCTTAAGAGGCTCAGATGTGTTCAGCTGTAAACAGAACGGATGCCGCTATTCTGAAGACTTCTGTTGAGAAGTGCCAGACGCTGTGGTAGGATGTCGTGTGCAGGGGAGGAAGCGGAACAAAAGAGCTGATCAGTACATGAGATCCGCCGCTCCTGTGCTCGTATCCGACTCTTTGGCCTCCTGAAAGGGGAACTGGATCCCAGCCAGGCGGATGAGCAAGATGTTGAGGCCATGTGTGAGGAAGGTGAGGAAGATGAGCCAGAAGGATCTGTCGTACCTCTCGTCTTGTGTCTTGTAGACGAAGCTGGCCTCGTTGAAGTTGAAGATGATCTCGGTCAGGTGGTGCAGCTTCACCTCTGAGGAGAACAGGATGAGGATCATGCAGGAGCAGAAACCTGACGGGAAATAGAATAATAGATAAAAGCATAACTAATAAAATGTACAATGAACAAAATCTGTTCTGAAGGGTATAGTTCACCCAAAAATGAAAATTCTGTTATTATTTTCATGTTTTTGACCATGCAGTGAAAGTCAATGGTCTCCAAAACAACACTGGGCCCTTATTGACTTTCTCACAGAAGAAAGAACTTCATACAGGTTTGTAATGAGTCAGACCTAATGACTCATATTTGGTTGAACTATTGAACTATTAACTCCCTCTAAATAAGGAAAGCCTCAGAGCAACCATTGTTTGAGTTTAGCTGTATTCGTGAAGCTTAGGTTTTTACCACATCCCTTCACTATAAAGGATCTTCGATTATCTTGCCATCTTGGGAAGTATAAGTGACACTTTAAAGCCATTTCGCTTTTTAGGGCCTTCAAATACAGCCCTAAATAAAAGTCTGTCTGACCTTTTTTATGCAGTCTACAAAAGGGCAAAAAAGTACCATAAAAAGGGCAGTGAGCAATAGTACAGAAGTCATTACTCACTGAAAGTCTTGCCCTTTGGTGTAGCTGTTAAATTTCCTTCAAGTCACCACGATCATTCATGAGACACAGAAGCATTTTCAGAGACTTGAATAAACACAAACGCAAGATTTGAGAGCTGCCGTGGACTGAGAGGTTTTCACTATGAAAATGACAAACTGTTCCTCACAAAAAGCTAATGTGACTTCAGAGGACGTACGGGCTGTTATTAAGGTGTAGTCACATGTACCGCTGTTTAGTGAATTTTTGTGAGTGAAATGCATCTATTTCAAGAGGAATCCATGCGATCGGAAACTATTAGCATGAAGCTGAAGGAATTCCCCACGCAGGTTTCACAACGGCTTCAAGCTGACCAAATCTGCTTGGATTGAAAGAGACTTGTCACTTTTGATATACCTTTATGGTATATTATTGCCCTTTTGGAGCTTTGAAAAAGAAATCACCATCCACTTTCATTGTATGGAAAAGAGCAGCAGAGATATTTTACCAAACATCTCTTTTTATGCTCCATGGATGTAAACAAATCAGGTTTGCAAAACACAAGGCGAGTAAATTCTGAATTTTTATTTCAGTTAAAATACCCTTTTAATTCATTATTATTTGACATCATTTTGGCCGAGATATTTTCTGCCATTAAAAGAGGCAGTCAAAAGGTTATTGAACTTTGAAAACAAAATACACTACCATTCAGAAGTTTGGGGGATTTTTTAAGACTCAAATGAATACTTTTATTCCGTAAGAATTCATTAAATTGATCAAAAGTGAAAGTAAAGCCTTACATGGTTACAAAAAAAATGTATTTTGAATAAATGCTGTTCTTTGAACTTTCTATTCATCTCTTTGATCCTTAAATAATAGGTATCACGGTTTCCAAGAAAAATAAAAGCACAGCTGTTTTCAACAACATGATAATAATAATCAGAAATGTTTCTTGAGCAGCAAATTGGCATATTGTAATGATGCTGAAAATTCAGCATTGATCACATGAATAAATTACATTTTAAAATATATTCAAAAACAGGAATTTTTAATTGTGATATTTCACAATATTACTATTTTGACTGTATTTTTAATCACATAAATGCAGTCATGAGAAGAAAAAAAATCCTACCAACCTCAAACTTCTGAACAAAAAAATAAGTATTTTAAGGGCAAATGTAACCATATTCAAAATGTCAAATTAATTGTGCCAATACTGTTTTTTGTTGTTGTTGTTGTTGTTGTTGTTTACCACCCTGTATTAATCAGTGTAAAAATTAAAGGACACATGAAAAACCATTTAGGGTTCCCCAGATATGCTTTTGCTTAAAAATAAAAATAAAGAAATAAATACATGCATACATAAATAAATAAAGTTAGTTAGTTGTTGTCATGTATGTACTTATTTAATTTTTAACACAATTTAACAAAAAAACAAATGTACTTCCACTTATAACAGATAGTACTGGCTGTTGTTATTATAATTACTTTTAATTTCTAAAGTTTACCACACTTTTCTTACTTCCCATTATCTGCAAGCGATTCTGCTTTATTTTGTACTTAATGGTGTTCAGTTGTGTGGACAGGTTAAATGGTCTATTAGAGTGCCATCAGTACACACACAACAGAGGCTCCTGACACTAGAGATGCAGTGGAAATCTGGCCAGTTCCATCACTTTATTATTTATCATTCAATTCTCTCTTCTCAGGATAGCTGAGATCACTTTCTCACTACTAACAGAGAGATATTAACAATCGCAGAGGCTCGTTTTTACCGTGCTTCAGTAAAGAGCCTGTCTAAATGGATGTATGCATGAAATATTTATAACATACTGTCTTCAAGATCGGGATTTTCTCTCAAGATTCAAGAATTCAAGCTGTTATTGACCTGGTAAAAGCTCTACTTTGACATAACATTAACAGTGATTCTTTTTATTTGTGTAAATACTTGAAATTTGTATTGTTTTATAATATTGCTTTGCTTATGAATTTCTGTAGATTTGATTATTATATTTACCAAGTTATTTTATTTACTAAATTATTATTATTATTATTTCATTTTTAATGAATGATTTGGACTGAAAACACTGATTTTTATTTTACTTTGAATCAATTTTCACTCAGAAATTGCTAGTAAATTTCACAAATAATTACAGAGAAAAAGCAAGTATCATACTGAATTAAACATTACATTTTGAAGTAGAAGGACTGAAACAGTATTTCCTTGTAATTCCTAAAAAATCTTTTCTTTTTTAAGAATTTTCATTTATTTATTTTTTATTTTATTTTATTTGTATTTATTAAGTAAGAATTTCTATTTATTAAAGAATTTCCATTCATCTCTTTGAAAAAATAATTTTAGTTAAGGAAATCTGGCATGTACGTGTGGTATTTTTTAAATATTGTTTACAAAGTATCCTAAAATGAACTTTATGGAGTTGGTTTAAAGAATGACATAAGTGAGAATCGTTTAGTTTTGATTGGTTTGATGACAATTTGATAAGTTTAATCATAGTAGTAATAAAGAACACAATGTAAAAAATATTTTTCAAAGTAGTAATAAGGACAACGACACAATTTAAGGTTACTTCTATTATTATATCTAAAATGTACTACAAATTTCTGAGTAAAAAAAAAAAAAAAAGTTTAGTGTTTATTGTTCATTGTACTATAGGTACAGCAGGTGCGACCGTGTCCAAACTTGTGTGTGTGTGTGTGTGTGTGCTTGAGCAAGTCTTACAGCTTATCATGTTCCAGAGGTAAAGGCCCTGGGGTCCATGCAGTGTCTCATATGGGCTTCCGAAAGCATTGTAAAAGAAGAAGCCACAGGACACTGAGGAGAAGACGATGAGCACCGCGCAGAAGAAGATCACGCTCACATGGAGACTGGCCAGGCCCACGTCCATCAGGTCAGGGAAAACTACACAGAGTAAAGAGATTTCTAACATGAGTCCTAACTTAGGATTGGTGAGGATATCAATTATTATCATCCATATGTGAGGAAAATGTACTGGGAATCAGTTTTTACATTTTTCATCAATGTCGTCAAGCTATTGTGAGTGACTATGTTTCATTTTGACTCTGGACATTATCTCTGAATAATTTTGAGGATAAGATTTCAGTATAGTATGTATGAAAATTGATTTTAATCATTAAACGTAATCTCTGATCATATCTGTCCACAATTTGCATGCATCTCCCTGTGAGTAAAAACAAATTTACCATGACAATATTCTTTTGTTCTGCTAAACGTCTGGCTCTCGAATCTGGGGCTTTTCCAGATCTCATTAGGAAAGAATGAATCATTGTACATGAAGCTGTCATAAAAGATCAATCTGAACCCCTTCAAAACCCCATCAATGAGATGAGTCCTTCCCAAAACTCGAGAGAAAACAACTGATAAACTCAAATCTGATAAACTGAACAATGAATCAGATGTCTCTTGAAACTCTTAGACTCTGATAAATCTATAGACAGAAGGGGATTTACTTGCTATGCATGAAACTATTTTCTAAAGGAAAATATTGATAATGACTAAAAAATGAGATGTGTTTGTGAAGGTCATTTTTTATATAATATAATTTGAAATACAGTAGGTTTGTTACACATCAGTGGCCTCAAAACGTATTTGGACCTTTAAAGGGAATTAATTAGAAAATTCTGTCCTCATGTACTCACCCTCGTGTCATTCCAAACCTGTCTATCTTTCTTTCTTTCATAGAACACAAAGGAGAAACTTTGACTAACATATTGGTTGATCTTTTCCAAGCATCTACAAAAGCTTTTAAGGCTTCATAAAGGATGCAAAGCAGTATAAAAATATCATGAAAGTAGTCCATATGACTCATGCACTATGCTATATAATAACATTAAGGATAAAAAAAAAAGATTTAAAAAAATCTATGAAGTCACTGCATTAGATACAAAATCACAAAGCACACGTGGCTCCTGCAAATGAATGATGAAGGGATTTTCTGATCACTAACTTCAGTGAGCTTTAACCAGCTGCTGTCAAAGTGATTTGAAGTCACTTCACTTCAAGTTCACACATGCTCAGTAGTCTACATTAACTAATAGGTTCCACTATTTTCAACCACAAAGATAGCAGTACTTTATTAATTTTGTACAGCTCATCTGTTGTTTTATGATTTAAAACTCATTTGTTAATTGTTATGATTGTTATTTAATGCAATGCAACAAGGGTAGGCCTACTATTTAAGTGCTCAAGTGTCCAAATACTTTTAGAGGCGCTGTATGCACATGTACTACAGTATTACCATTTTCTTATATTGCATTTCTGCATGGTATAAATAATAAAACTATTTATATTTCTGGTGTGTGTTTTTTCTTCAAAAACTTATACTGTTTTTTTTTTCTTAAAGGCATAGTTCACCCAAAAATGAAGATTCTGTCATCGTTTTTTATTCACCCTCGGGTTATTCCAAACCCGTGAGTTTCTTTCTTCACTGACAGAAAAATAAATTATATAAATGGTACCTTTAGGGGTGCAACATTTTGTCTCTAAAAGGGACACTTTTTGTACCCCTAATGGGTAAAAAAAAAGACAGAAAGAAAGAAGAAGAAGAAGAAGAAGAAGAAGAATGTTGGTAACCAAACAGTTGCTGGAAGCCACAGCAGGGGAAAACAATTGTATGCATGGACGTCAATGGCTAGACTAGCAACTGTTTGGTTCCCAACATTCTTCTAAATATCTTCTTTTATGTTCAGCAGAAGAAAGAAACTCATACAGGTTTGGAACAACATGAGGGTGAGTGAATGATGACAATGTTTTCATATTTGGGTGGACTCTGTCTTAATATAATTAAGTTACTCACAAGAGAAATAAAAGGGTCTGTCTCCCAGACCACACTGTTTCATGCCCTGGCCGTGGAAAAGTCCGTAGTTCGTCCTTCCGATGAATTTCTCCAGCTCTGCTCCGGACGCGTTGACGATCTGCGCTCCCGTCTTGCACAGAACCACCGCTTGAACCCAGAACTGCGTCCCCATCGCGGCCGCCACGACCAGAACACAACCAAAGCAAAGCACGCCAGCGACAGAGAAAATAATTTTCTTTTGACGGCTAGGCATTATGTTTGTCACGGCGAAGAGCGCAGCCACAGTAATCAATGGATATCCACACGATTACGCGCAACGGCGATCTTCCTGTAATCCAACATGGAAAATGACATTGTGCCGTTGTCGATTTCACCTTTAAGTCTGAAAAACACGAATGCTATGAAACGATCTCTAATGCTAGATAGCACATGTTGACCGAGTAAAGTTGGATCCCAATGTCTTCTCTGGATAGAGTTACCATGCGCGTTCACCGTCCTCCGTCTCCAAGCAACCGGGTTGAACGTCTCGCTCCAGTGATCAGGCATGATGTGACCTTACATCGGATTGGTTATTAGATCAACACCTCTGGCTGCATTTAATAAGGTTACAGTTTATTATGTGTGGTATAATAGCGGGCTAAATATATGAATATGAAATAATATCCCAAGTAAATAATAGTCATGCCCGTTTTGACTTACTCAGCCTTCTCTAGGCTTTTCTGACACACAGCATGTCAACAGAGGCATGACTCACGTCTTTCTTTCAATCATTTCTGGGAAAAAAATATGTAACCTTCAATGCAAAAGGTCATTAATCAAAAAGAGATGGACTCGGGAGAGAAATAAGACATTATTAAATGTGGTAACAATGATTTATTAAAAATAAAATAGTTAAAAGAGTAAATTACAAACATTTCATAATCAACCCTTATAATTTGAGAACCACTGAAACGCGTGAAAAGGGTCTATTAAGTATGACTGTATCCGAAATCACCTCTATACCCTTAAATAGGGCACTATTTGAGGGGACAGCCATTGTTAGCATCCAAAACCATAGTGGACATTTTTGAGTGCACTCATTCAATCCCACAATGCACCGCAAAAACGAGTGTACAACTGATGCTCAGTGGCTAGAGAATACACATAATGCACTGTAAGAGTTGTGTGCCTTGCCAGATGATGGTGCCCGCTGCTGAATCATCCATCTATTCATTTTACTAAGGAACTCATCCACAGCGTAATACAGCTTAATACAACACAGGTATAAATTCATTGTAAATTGACTATTAAATTGTTTAACTAGGGCTTATACATAATTTCCATGACAGAGTTCAAGATAAATCCTCCTATTGGAGCTGCCAGTTTGCCAGTTTCAAGTGATTATTAAACTGCAAGCACAAACTATGCAAAAGCCCTCAGTGTCCGAATTCACTCACTTGTTTTCATTTACTCCTTCAAGTGAACTGAATTAGTGACCAGAGGTGGAAAGAGTACGAAAATATTCTACTCAAGTAAAAGTACCATTACATTAATGAAATTTTACTTAAGTACAAGTAAAATTACCAGTCTAAAAATCTACTCAAGTAAAAGTAAAAAGTAGGTCGTTTAAAATTTACTCAGAGTAAAAATTACTTAGTTACATTTTAACAGTGGGAGGGAGGCAAAAATGGGATATGCCAAGGGTGTCAAACTCAGTTCCTGGAGGGCCACAGCCCTGCAAGTTTAGATATAACCCTAATTAAACACATCTGATCCAGCTAATCTAATCATTTAGGCTTATTTGACTACAGTACATGGTATGTGTGGCGGAGCAGGGTTGGAACTAAACTCTGCAGGGCTGCGGCCCTCCAGGAACTGAGTTTGACACCCCTGGGATAGGCCTATTAATCTCAAACTAGTTGTTTTTAACCTGCAGTTACAAATACAGAAATAATAAATAAAATAATAAAATAAAAAGATACTTTAAATGTGAAATTAAAACCGCCAGTAGGTGTCAGCAAGTCACTGTTAATAAGTGAGTCATTGCGATTGAACCGAATCATTAAACGGTTGATTCATTCAGGAACGAAACACCATCATTGCTCAGAGACGCAAAACTGTGCTATGGTGGCTGTGTTTGGAATTATTTTTGTCGAAATAGAGCAAAAACAGGGAATATGGTGTCTAAAACCCAAGTCTCTTAATTAACTTCTTGTTCACTGAACTGTTGTAAAAAAAAATCTATATGTAATCATGCTGATTTTTGGAGGAAAAAACGGCACTCTTCGTGTGATATTGATTTACTATATGAAATGATATAAATATATACATTTTCAGGGGGGTTGTTATTCAAAACATTCCCAAACGCATTAACTATATCATGAAAATCTTGATTGTCTACGCATAAAAACCTGTTTACTTAAGTAACAGATATGGGTGTCATAGGCCTATTTTTAATACGACTGACTTTATATTTAATGTGAATATTAAAAACATTGTAAGTTAGGCTACTTATCATAACAAGGCTACTTATCATAACACTTTCATTGTACAGAAAGAGAGCAAAGAACATTTACATTATCAAAGAACATTTTCATTGACAGTCTAGTTCAAGCACTCTCAAAAACGCCCATTAAAATCACTGAAGATGTTTACACTATGAAATGAATATCTTACTTACAGATTCATACACACATCTGCACTTTGTTGTTTCTAACGAAATAATTCACCAGAAAGAGGTATTCAGTCAGCGAGCAAGTGATGACTCATCTGAACACCTCTGATTGGTCAATGCATTCATAAGCTCAACAGAATCGTGTGTGATTGGTTATAATGCGCAGCGCTGTAGAAATGCGTCTGTCTCTGGCTCAGCGCCAGCGAACGCAGATTTGAATTTAGCAGCTGATGATAGACGCACTGAACGGTCTAATCACGCCGGTGTGATTGTATCAAATATAGAAAATATTATTCGGCTATTCTTTTGTCTTTTGGAAGCTGCATTCAAAATCCACTTGACTCAAAAATCTGAGGTACGTGCTTTGAATGGGCATGACACCTCTGACCTTACCTCTACATGCTCGAGAAGGGTTGATGTCGAGATTTTATAAGCTGCTAGTTTGGTCTCCCGAGGCAAACACAGCTTACACTGCATAATAGGAGCATAAATATGGCCAGGGGTTCACTTCATTTCCTTCGAGTTCAACTTCAGCAGAATACGACAGGGTTTGGTTTTCAGCTGGGTCTGCACCATAACGCCTGTCTTGTTCGTCTGCATCTTTCTTGTGATTTTAGCGCCAGTTTGTTCTCCTGCCCATTATTTACTGCAGTAGTTATCAGGGAGCGATTTTTTTATTTATTTTTTTACTCAGTAATTGAGGTGTTTTAAAATGTAGCGAAGTACAATACTTCTAAAAATATATACTTAAGTAAAAGTAAAATTACAGATTTTAAAAATTACTTTAAAAAGTAGAAGTACACAAAAAAGCTACTCAATTACAGTAACGCGAGTAAATGTAATTCTTTACTTTCCACCTCTGTTAGTGACATATTGTAGGGAATATTGAATGAGGGTAGGGGGCGATTTCGGATACAGCCATATACTTAATGGACCCTTTTCATGCGTTTCAATGGTCATCAGCATCATAAATCCTCCAAAGTTTTTTATATTTAGATTTTTTTTTAATGTATGTACATATACAACACTATACTTTGTATTATATCACCTCTGCATCAAATAATAATAAAAAAATTATAATATAATAATAAAAAAAAATGTAACGCTAATGTGAGGGTGTTTCTAATGCAGTGTCTACGGGAGGAATGACAAATTTGACATCGTTCTCTCTTCTGACTGCCTTTATCAGTCTCTCGCTTATTTATTTCCTTTTTTGAAAGTCATGAAAACACTATCGTGGAGTTTATCTTTTGTTCTTTGAGCAAATGGGTATGCAAAAAATATATACATTTGTTGTACTCTCCCATTCACTCCTCTGGACGTTTACCCAACCCGGAAATGTGAAAAAGGTCTATTTATTGATTTTTATTATGTATTTGGGATATGAAATACAATTTATACAAACAATTCCCCAATGAATGAAAAATACATAAAACTAAAAACATATTCAATTTCATGCTTGAGGTGCGGTTGTCCTTGGGATGATGGTCCAGGTCCTGGTCCGCTTGATCCTTTTTTTTATATATATATAAGTACAGTTAAACACCTCTGAGCATCATTGTACAGTACATCTTCTTTAGATTTAGTTATGTTTACATATTTTGCCCCCAAATTCTCATCAATTGCCAAAACTTTTTTTCTACATTGCTAATCCACAGTTCCCTTAGAAACTCTTTCTTTACACTACATTTACAGTCAGCAAATGATTTTGCAGTAATACTTGGTCCATAACTCTCCTCCGGTTGAATTTTCACTCTGTGTCTGTGGTTGGAACGCTGCCTCTCTTTGAGAAGGCCTTCGTGATCTGAAGCCTGAATCCACGGCAGATGACAAAGTACAGCACTGGATCGAAGCACAGGTGCAGGATGGCGAGAAGTAGAGTCGACTCTTTAGCCAGGAAGAGTTTCTTCATTATTGTGCATTCGGTGATGACCTTTATCTGCGTAAACGTGTACGGCATACGCACAGCATGGTACGGCACAAAGCACACCACGTATGCCAAGGTCACCAATGCAATGTTTATGAAGGCATGTTGGGCACTAGCCTGTTCCTCAGGGTCAGAGTCACGCTGACCCCAGAGCCGCTTCAAGACGAGGCCATTAGACAACAGCACCGCTACCGAGGAGTTGAAAAAGATGGCCATGCCCAGAAACACAGACAATGCATGCCAGTGCTTGGCCATATCATTTTTTAAGTCCGAACACGTTAGGCCAACTTTTTCTTCAATGTTTTCTTTGATAGGGAAGGCCATGTTGGGCACGTTGATAAAGAGCACGAGGAACCAGACCACCGAAGACATCAGCACCGCAAAGCCCACTTCCTGCAGTCGCAGCAGTTTGGAGCTGCGGGTGAGCTGGAGGTAGCGCTGCACGCTGATGAAAGCTAGGAAGATGATAGACGCGTACATGTTGATGTAGATGAGCGGTGCACTCACTCGACAGAGAAAGATGGTCAAACTCAGAGAATCATTGCCCAGATCTTTGGCAATCTTGACAGGTAATGCCAACATGAGGAGGAAGTCGGATGTCAGAAGATTGATGAGGTAAACATTAATGCACTTTTTAGCACTTCGGCTGGTTATGAAGGCCCACAGCGCCACCAGGCTGGAAGCCATTCCAATCAGGAAGATGAGGATGTAGACTGTGGCGAAGGGCACCATGTTGTCGTTGACCACACAGATACTGGCGTTCGAACTCCCCATTTTTGGATCTGGACTGTGTAAACTTTAATAAATAAGTAAAATCAAGGCTATCGAATTAGTATGTTTTACTTCTCCTTTTCTTCACGTGACTGTACCTTTTAGGTCTTGTCAGACCACCAAGAATAATTGAAGCTGATCTGAACACAGTTCTGTCTTTCACTTCACCAGAAAGTAAAAGGTATCAGTAGAGGAAGTGGTAAATCCCCTGTTTAAGCATGCAAACATATTTTCCTGTTTGCTCGCATAAGGATATGATGTCACGTATCAGCATCAAATAGAAGATGTTATGTAGCAATCCTGGAAAGAGACAGAAAGAAACAATATAAGTGTTTTACCTCATTTTCCTGTTTTAGTTATGTTTCACAATAATATATGAACTGTTTATATGAATGTATGCACATGCTGAAGCTGGTTTAGATGTGATAATAACAATGGGCATCAAGGCAACTGCAATCAAAACATCAATTCAATAAATCAGTTTCTTAATATTTTCTCTGGATCGAAGCACTATTAATGTTTAGTTTGGAAAGACATTGTCCTTTAATATTAAAGACAGTTTCTTCCATGATAGCTAAGCTGTAACACTTTAAAATAAGGTTATAATTATTAACATTAGTTAACTACATTAGTATTTACATAGTAATTACATAGAATGACATAGTAATTGCAAATGACAAACATTCTAAAGCATTTTTTTATCTTAATTTTGATTAAATGCATTATTATTATTATTATTTACAAATACATTATTAAAATCAAAATGTATATCTGTTAATTTTATTTAATGGCCTTGAGCTTACATGAACTGACAATGAATATAGGTTAACTTAATTAACTTAAGTTTAATGAATGTAGGCCTAACTAATGTATTACAAATGATTAACTAATGTTAGTAAATGCATTAACTAATGGGACCTTATTGTAAAGTGTTACCAATACGTTTAGACCACCTGACAGCAGTGGCGAGCGGTGACTTTTTTAACCGGGTGCTGAGTGCTTAGATTAAGCCATATGATCATGGTTATGATACGTAATATTCTGAGCGTGGGGAGATGGGGGATTCCCCCCGGTCTATACGTCTCTGCATCAACTGAATTATTATTTTTTTATTCCCAGTGAATAGGAGTTAAAACTCCCACCCGGATGACAATAATAGACCATGCAAAATACCCCCCCCCCCCCAAAAAAAATAAAAATAAATAAATAAATAATAAAAAATTAAATAAATAATAATATCTTTAAAATATTGCCAAGTAACGTTGCAAACAACAATAAAATAACAGAAGGACTTTAAACAGTTATGATGGTTTTTTTTTCATATGATTTCGTCGAGTTAGTTTTGCATCAAACACAATGTAATTTTCGGCAGTCGAGATCTGGCAGCAAAAGCGCATTTTTCTGCTTGGGCGAGCGCTTCGCGGACAGTTTACCTCGCCTATAGCAACAGAGCGGAGGAGTCATAGCAACAGAGCGGAGGAGTCATAGCAACAGAGCGGAGGAGTCATAGCAACAGAGCGGAGACGCCATAGCAACAGAGCGGAGGAGTCATAGCAACAGAGCGGAGGCGCCAAAGCTGCGGAGAATCCGCTCGACCGGAAGCTCCCGTCACTGACGTAGATTTACAGAAAATTACCACTGTTTTTCATAAATAATTTTACGTACTTATTCCCAACGCTTTATTAAGCTTTAAGTCACATCTCAAATGATAAGGTATCAACTTATAATCATGCTTATATTAATTAGCCCGTGAACTCTTTCTCTCAGACAGCCTGGGTATACGGCGCATTCGCAGCTTATATGGACGGAACGCCGCTGCCTGACAGTCAAGTTGCTGTTTAGTAAACCATCTTGTCCTCAGTGTCCATAAAAGCAGTGTTTAAATTGGGTTCCCATTTTGTTTCATTAAATTAAATTATAAATAAATAATCTGCAACTGTGACTTCACATTAGCTATCTTACAAATATTCAAAGTTGCAAGCAGGTATGTTACGGTACATTAACTTTTCTAGTATCAAATAAAACAGTAGCAAATGAAATTGTGCTCTTGTCATGTCTGCTTCCACACTAATAATGCAGACAGTAAGCAAGAGTTCTTAAAGTGTATATTTTTTAATAGTTTAGCAGGGTTTTGTGGTAATAAAGCCTTAATTTTATGCTTTTCATTTGATATAAATATGACATAAATATCAGCTACAGTTTATTTGAATTTGTTGTGCGTTTTTTGATTCACTAGCAAAGAGACCCCTCAAGAGCCAATAACGTAGGCCTCAAATACCTAAAAGCCCATTGCTGATAGTCAAAGTGCTTCGTTTGTCTTCGTCTTAAAGTCACTAACCGCATCATTGTGATTTCAGGACAAAAATGTAAATTAAAAGCATAACTTTGTATGTTTCTCAAAGTAATCCACAACTGCAGTGAAATCTGTTTGGATCGTGTGGAGCAGTGGATTCCAGGTCTTTTGCTCAATACTCATCGTTTTATCTTGAACAGACAATTTTATGTATTGTTTTGACCAAAAACAGGTCTTTGTTAGCGTATTCTGCAAATGGTGGTGAGAAAAACATTGAATATGCGCTTTAGGGAAGTGAGTCAGATTGTGGTCATCTAATGTACTGAAAAAGGAAACTCATTTACATTAATGGACAAAAAAATACAGATGGAATTTAGATGTCTATTTATTTTTTAATTCTTTTTCATTTAAATTGTTCTATTTTACTTTTTAATAAATTCAACTATCCTTCATTGCTCATTAATATAATGCACATTGTTTGTCATTTCCCACACCTGTCTCTCCAGGAAGTAAATACACATCGAGGACATCAAGTCAGTCTGAATCAGTTTAGAAACTTATCAGATGCATAAAATCTAATGAAGAGACAGACACATGGTGCCTCGTATCAGAATTAGATTTTGATAACTTACCGCATGACCAGACTGGCTTCTCCAGCAGACATCAGATCAGACGCTGGAGTAATGCGATCCTGCTCTCTAGCTGTATATTGTTCTTGTTGAATGATCTATACAGCTACTGAGATACTTGTTCGGAGAGTTTCTTCTTTGGCTCAACTACATTACAAATCCAGTTTCCGTTTTACTTGGGGTATGGTCTCAAGTATATCAGCCAATGAAGGAAAGCATTCACCACACCTACAATGAAGTGAAATGACGCAGCGGAAACGTGAACTTTCCAGATTCTGTGTCTGTAGACAACCACAAACCACTAGTCTATGGCTCTAGTTTGCATGCGCTCTCTGTGCTGTAAGTTCCTGGTTTTCAAGACAACAGGTTGGTTTTGACTTTCAACTCAAAGTGTTAAACATAAGTTGCACTGTTAGTGTCATTTAACAGCATCTGTGCTTTCAGGCATGTCATCGAATTCAGTTTCTGTAACCCAGTAAAATCATTAAAAAACAAAAACAAATCAATGCATACCCACCAAACAGGGAATCCAGTAATATTAATGTTTTGCAGCTGCAGTTTGGCACAGTATTACCTGGCAAATCCTTTGGCCTGCAGATATATTGTCAACATAATTCTACCATAAGTTATACCAAATCATTTAAAATAAGGTTTACCATTTTAAGATAAAATATCTCAAAATTCAATACTTCCATTTAAAAGGGCAATACATTAAAATAACAAACAGAGAAGTAATTTCAAAGTGTTTTTACACAATTATTACCAGCAATGCTTCATTGTTTACAAAATTAATGCATGACTCCTTTTCAAAATAAAATAGCAATAAAATTAAACAACAAAATATATTTTAAGCTAAAAAGACAACTTTAATACTTTATTTTGCCATTTTTAATTTTAAATGCTGTATTTTTTTTCATAGCAAGCTAAAAACATGTCCAAAAATCATAATTTTTATATATATATATATATATATATATATATGCAATCATATGATCAGTAAACAGTAATATTAAGAAGTATATAAAACATACTGTACATTTATGCAAATATACAAAATATACATTTTATGTAATTTGTTCCTGTTATGCAAAGTTCCTGTTCAGCATCATTACTCCAGTCTTCAGCGTCACATGATCCTTCAGAAATCAGTATAATATGCTGATTTGCTGCTCAAGAAACATTTTTTACTATTATCTGGTTTGAAGCTGTGTGGAAACCGTGACACATTATTTTCAGGATTCTTTGTTGAATAGAAAGTTGAAATTAATAAATTGAAACATAAATATTTTGTAACATTATAAATGTCTTTACTCTCTCCTTCGAACAACTGAATGCATCTTTGCTGAATAAAAGTATACATTTCTTTCTGGCTTCAAACTTCTGAACAGTATATCAATCAATCAATCAATCAAACTTTATTTATAAAGCACCTTAAAAACACCGAAGTGTACCAAAGTGCTGTACAGAAAGCTCATACAAAGCATACAATACAATTAATAATAATTAATTAAATAATACAAAAAAAAAAAAAAAAAAAAAAAAAAATAATAATAATAATAATAATAATAATAATAATAAATAAATAAATACATAAATAAAATAAAAATAACCAAATATCAACATCAGGTGTCAAAGGCCAAGGAAAAAAGATATGTTTTAAGAGATGATTGAAATAAAAACAATGAAGAGGCCTGTCTAATGGGCAGAGGCAAATCATTCCATAATTTAGGAGCTGCCACAGCAAAGGCACGGTCCCCTCTAAGCTTACGCTTTGTTTTTGGCACATTCAGGAACAGCTGATCAGCTGACCTGAGAGAACGGGTAGGCATATAAGGGTGTAGCAGCTCAGAAATATAAGGTGGGGCAAGCCCATTTAGGGATTTATAAACGAACAGAAGAATTTTAAATTGAATCCTAAAATGTACGGGCAGCCAGTGAAGTGAAGCTAATATGGGGGAAATATATATACACAGTAATAGATTATAGATTGATTCTGCATTTGCCTATACGCAGACAAGATCATTTTTTTATGTTCTGTCCATTCGTATATTAAGTATATTGCACTATAACTTGAAAAAAAGCACATCCCATATTCTAGTTTATGATTGGGTGGTCAGGTAGAAGAGGTCACATTTACAGTCCCAGTTCAAGATAAAAAATCAGCTTGAATCTTCAAAATTAATTTCTTACAACAAATTCATTATATCATCTTCATGCTGTAATCAATTGAAAGTGAAAATAAAATGTTGCATGTAGAAAAGGAAGGAACCTAATAAATTGATGTATTACACTGCATTAGATTTAATGAGCCTTCATCTGTATTGCAGTTTGTTTCATTGTTAGTAGGACAGTGTCATCCTTCAAGAGAATTTTTGTGTTAAATGACACTTCCACGTCGTAATGTGGACATCTTTGTTTCAATGTAGCTCAACATGTTGCTCATTCGTCTTTGCTGGCTTTTATCATCGTTGTCTCTCATTGAATCTGACATCCTCCTGAGGCCCAGCTGGGCTCTGAAGGCCTTGCAGAAGATAAAGTATATAAGTGGATCCAGACAAGCATTGAGCACCGATAGCAGGACAGTCAGCTCCTTCAGGACGTAGAACGCCTGCGCCGTGCAGAGTTTCGTCTGAGGTTTGATGAATGCGTAAGGCAGCCTAACCAAATGGTAGGGCATAAAGCATACACAAAAAACCACCACGAGCACCAGCATATTACGCTTCGATTTCCTGAATTTATGGCTTCTGGATGTGGTCTGTGTGGACAACTGAGCTTGTTTGACCTTTTGCAAAGTCCCCCAGTACAAAGCAATCAGAGACACCAACACAAACGTGAAGAGCACCATAGACACACTGTGAGTGATTTTGTAGACCAGACTGAGCTGGGGACTGTGTAAGGCCTCGCAGCCACTTTTCTCAGGCTTGTGAATGTGACCCCAAGAGGTCAGAAGAAAGAGGATCAAGTAGACGGAAGACGTGGCTAACAGGGAAAGCCACGTTCCTATGGAAATGTGTTGAGCGGTACGAACCGTCTGCAGAGCATGAGTCTCCAATGGCCGGACAATCTTCAGGTACCTGAGGAAAGAGTAAAAGATTAATATATACATAAATTACTTAATAAAAAAGAACAATATTCAATGCTTGAAATTATATATGTTTATTTCTGAATAAAGCTGTAATGTCATGCCTTGGAAATGAGAATGTGTTTAACACAGCTCTCTAAAATGCTTGATTTTGATTTGACATTCGTGACAATCTGACATTATTCCTCAATAATGACTGCTGTCAATAGCAGTGCTGTATAATGGCTGCTCATCTGGGTATTTTAGGTCAGCGCTTCTCTCATGTCTCTCGTATAACACCATACACTCTAAAAAACGCTGGGTTATTTTTTCAACCCAAATGCTGGGTTGAGACCGCTGGGTAAGGACGTTGGGTTGTTTTAACCCAATTTTGGGTTGAAAATTAGTCTTCATCATAACCCAGCGGCGCTGGGTTGGGAACGCGGACCCGAAGGAGAGCACGCACGTCACGTCAACATCGGACGACACCAGTGCGAGAAGCCGCCATTTTCTCAGCCTGAAAGAAGCCAGAAGCGAGTGAAAGACGTTATGGTAAGTAAAGATTAAAGTCATCATGAATGATTAAAGTCATCATTCATTGTTTGTGTCCGGGAGTATTTTGAGGTTTTATGGAAGGCGGAAATAGTCCGAAAAGAGCTTATATTGAAAAATACACGGACGCGGTTTTCGCCTCAGAAATGGAGGTTTTAACGGCCTCTTTTACTGAACGGAAGAGATCCTTTTAATATAACGTCCGTGAGTGTCTTATGTCATATTTACATAAGATTTTACAATATCTGCACTTTTTGAGGTGTTAATAGACGGTTATTATGTTAATTCGTTATCTTATTTTTCGCGGTTAAACTCAATGTACGTTAGTTTCCTAAAGGAAACGACGTTTTGTAATAGACTAACGTTAGCATAATTATTTTGAGGCTGATGAAGTGATGATTGTTTAAGTAATGTTTTGCATGTAATATTTCAGACTTGTTGAGCTTGTCTTCATTGTGCCAGCACCGGGAGTTAAGGACACAGAAGCCTGCGTGTGTGAGGAGGCGATTTTCTCAGCTTCTTCAGAAGAGAGGGAAAGACGGTTTTAAGGCAAGTAAACTTCATAATTCCATCATGTTATCATTTTATTTTTTACTAAGACTAAAAGAATGTTTGTTTTTGTAGATGTTGAAAGCCAGAGACATAGGAGAGCATCATTCTTTTGAGATTAATGTAAGTTATTTTTAGAAAATAAATGTTTCTGTTGTGTCCTGCCTGTTTACTTCACATTTTGATGCAACAACAGTATGATTACGTGTTCATATTTTATTTAAACCATTGATGTCCCTTTTTTTTCATTGCAGAACTCAAACTAACTTTGGAGTTAAGGACACAGAAGCCTGCTTGTGTGAGTAGGCGATTTTCTCAGCTTCTTCGGAAGAGAGGGATAGACAGTTTAAGGCAAGTAAACTTCATAATTCCATGTTATCAATTTTTTTTTACTAAGTTATGTAAACCATTGATGTCTGTGTTTTTTTCATTGCAGAACACAAACCAACTTTGGAGTTGTCTGATTTGGAGAGTCATCATTCTTGGTCTTCCTTTCTTAAAGGAATAGTTCACACAAAAAAGTAATTTACTTGCCCTCATGTCATTCTAAACCTGTAAGACTTTTGTCTGTCTTTAGAACACAAATGAATATATTTTAAAAAAAAAAATCTCATAATTTTTGGTTAATCCAATGAGAGTCTAGATAATCAGTATTTTTCAAGCTTCAAAAATACAGAGTTATTGTAGAAGTAATCCATGCCAATATTTATATATGAATAAATCTTAAATTATATGATAGCGAACATGTCTCTTCAGAAGAAAATATTGGTCTCCCAGACTTGCAATGGAGGACAACAATTAAGAGAATATTAAATATATTTATTTGTGTTCCAAAAATTAGCAGAGTTTGGAACAACATGTGGGAAAGTAAATTATGACTATTTTCATTTTTTGGTGAACTAACCCTTTAAAGAGCAGCCCTCCACATACATGGAAATTTGTGAGGTATGTGAATGTCATGACTGTTTTAATGTTTCAGTAAAGTAGTAACTTTCTGAAAGCAGTATATTTATTTAAACAATATTACATGCCCTCACACTAGTGCTGCCATTATAGCATTCTAGAGCGCTGTGGTAGACAGACATTAAACAACCACACAAAGTGATGTGGATGTACCTCTATCTGAAAATGGACAGTTTAATTAAATGTTTTCTTTTTCAAATGTTTTTCTCCTTTTAGGCCACTGATGAAGAACAGGCGGTGACTGGGATGAATGCTGGTCAAAGAGGAGAATGACATTTACCCCAAACTGATGCAACAGTGGTTTTAAAGGAGGACGCTGCCCTGGATGTTGTAAAAGATGTGAAAGTGACGTGACATACGGCCAAGAATGGTGACCTATACTTGGAATTTGTGCTCTGCATTTATCCCATCCTAAGTGCACACACACAGCAGTGAACACACACACACCATGAACACACACCCGGAGCAGTGGGCAGTCATTTATGCTGCGGCGCCCGGGGAGCAGTTGGGGGTTCGTTGCCTTGCTCAAGGGCACCTCAGTCGTGGTATTGAGGGTGGAGAGAGTGCTGTACATTCACTCCCCCCTTCTTCATGACTATATCAATTATGCTAAAGAGATCATGAAAATTGACAGTGATGCATGATCTGCATTCATGGACTATGAAACAAACTGTTGGTGTATAATTTGTAAAAAACAAATGTTAAATGCTTGTTCTGTGTTGTTTAGTAGAAATGGAGTTTACACTCTCATTCATACACATGCCTACATTCTTTTACACACATGCTTCTGTTAAATGTTATAATATCAGTGTTAATGTTGTGGTTTATTTGTGTACTCTCATGCCAGAATAGTTTGTAAAGAACTTAACTATTAACTAATTGTACAATTATTGTATAATAGTGTTTTTGTATATTTTTATACAATATATAAAATTTACCCAAATTTGATCTTAAGTTATATTCAACAAATGTTCAATGCTTTGTTTATAAACTCTGTAGCTGTTAATGCCATACTTTTCTGCATTTCTTCTTACATGTTACTTTTTGACTGGTATTTTTAATAAATATTTATCTTTTGATACTCATTCTTTGTGTGTAAAAGTGATTTTAAAATGAACAAGATTTGTAGGTTTAATGCCTAGTTCGATTTGGGTTCATTTTAGCCTAGCAATGTATTAATTTTAAACCATAAAAAAGCAACCCAGCATGCTGGGTTAAACATAATAACCCAACTCGTTGGGTTAAAATAACCCAGCGCTGGGTTCGTCCCTTTTTGACCCAGCGCTGGGTTGCCAAAATAACCCAAATTGGGTTGTTTTTAACCCAGCAGTTTTTAGAGTGTAGACTCGCTCTCTCTTGTTTCAAACGAAGCTGCGGCAATCTTGATCAAAACCTGGAGGACTGATTCACCATGGGTTCTCTAGAGATTTTTCTATGCTTTCATAAGGTATATTGTTTTCTTCGCTTCATTATAAGGTCTGTGGAAAACATAACTTGACAATACTCAAACATTTTATAGTACAACATAAACATACTCACAACCCAAAAGTTCTTACAGGTATTACATATATATATTCTGAAACACAACTTTTTCAGTAGCCTATGGGTGCATGCAATTTATGTTGTAGAGCAAAATGTTCACATATCATCAGTTTATATTTATTACATACCTTGTATTACTCATGAATTGAAACCCTCCTTATACAAACCCATAGGAAAACCTCAAAAGAACCCATGGCAAATTAGTCTTTCAACATCACGCCTGCAGCACACCCAAAGTAATATTGTTGAAATACTCATCTTGTTTCTAGAATATTTGTTTTATACACTGTAACTGAATATAACATAATAACCAGGTAAGATTTTTAAATGGTTTCTTTTCAATTTAGTATTTTTGTGGCAAAAAAGTGTAATAACCACTGATCTATAATAGAAAACTGAATTGCTCATGTTATAAAAGGTGAAGCTACCACGCCGCCATATTGCTATTCTTCAGTATTCCATACATTCTAATGAATTAATATTCTGTTGAGGAAATCATACATTATGTAACATGTATCCATTTTTGTCTCCCTGCACAATCTTACAATGCAAAAGTCCTAAGCATGTAAATGGCTATTTGTTTAAAGTTGTGAATTTCCCCTGCTTATTAAAAAGTTATGTTCATATTCATCACAATAGCAAACATCATTTATTGTATATTCTGATTCATTTCTGCTACTAATCCCAGATATATGTTCATGTTTAATATGTCCAGCACTTAAAGCATTTAATTTTATGATTTCACTATATCACTTATCCTGCCTGAAAAGACCATAAACTTTTCAGAGAACATCTGAAGTAACATTTAGTTACATACATATATCCTAAAAACTAATCCTGTGTGACTAAAACACTGCAAATCAGCTGATTTTAGGTTAGTTTTGGCTGTTAGTCAATGATGCCCTCTGCCAGTAGGGAACAGCAATATGGCCGCTCAAACACTTCCGGTGGTAGTTTTAGAACACAAAGAGCAATTATTATACAGATCAGTGGTAATAAGTAATACGACAGTACATTATCTCTTAAATATCCATCCGATATTGTTCATTCTTCTAGGCTCAAAACTACTTTCTAAACTGTTTTTCTTGTTGGAAGCTTTGTGTTTAATGACCTAATACAATAATTAAACCCAAATCAATATTTTGTGTCTAATTATTTTACAAGTAGCCATGTAATAAGTGGGCTTTGTGTTGGGGTCCTGATGGGGTTGTCAAGGTTTATTTTGCAATAACAACCACAAGAAACTCACACACACACACACACACATTTCTTGTAAAGCAGGTGAACTTAAGTAGGTGCTTGAATGAGTTGCGTACCTGTTTGCAGCAATAAAGTCCATAAAGAGAATGCTTGCATACATGTTTAGATAGAACGCTGTTGCTCCAAAGCTGCAGTAAATGTTGCGCATTATATCTGAACTGTTGGCGTAGTTAGCAATGCGCAAAGGCAAGCAAAGGCAAAGGAAGAAGTCAGCCGCAGCCAGGTTCTTCATGTAGACTGTGACGCTGGACTGGACACGCTGATTGGAAAAGAAATAAACCCGCATCGTGATGCAATTAAGCACCATACTGACAAGAAACACTAGTGAGTATGCAAATATGAAAGCAGGGTGAGAGGGGATCTTTGAAAATTCACAGGAAGCATTTGTTTCTGTGACAGTCGTATTTGTTTCTGTGATGTCATCCAGGGCAGTGGTGAAGCTGGTTAGTGGGGCTGCAGTTCGAAGAATCTGTGACACTGCTGACTCCATCTATTTATTAATGCACAAGAGAGACAGGGTAGTTAAAGTCACCATATGTTGTATAGGGGATTTTCTTGATCCTCAAAGCTCAAAAAGTCAAATATGGTGTAACTCCATCATTCATAGAATGTAGAATCTTTGTAGGCTATGTGTAAGATTATGACTATAAAGTGTGTGTAAAGTTTTTCTATTAAATATCTTGCTAATAGACGACTAATGATTCTAAAACATTAGACATATTAAACCATTAATCACACTTCAGTGCAATATTTTGAAGTTTATGGTTGAATATAGGCAATGTTCTGTATACATTCTCATTAAAACTTGTTATAAAAATTAAACCTAAAAATAACCCTTAGAGAACGGTGTCTGTGTCTGAAATCACATACTCTCTGGGCAGGTACTTCTTTTAAAGGGGTCATCGGATGCCCATTTTCCACAAGTTGATATTATTCTTTAGGGTCTTAATGAAAAGTCTATAACATACTTTGGTTAAAATTTCTCAGTGGTAGTGTAAAAAACACACTTTTTACCTTGTCAAAATCAGCTCTGTTTTCAGCAACCCGTTTTAGTGCATGTTCCTTTAAATGCTAATGAGCTCTGCTCACCCCGCCCCTCTCTTCTCTCTTCCATGTGATGACAAGCTGTTCTCATGAGACTGTGTACTTTAGCCACGGAACTTGCTAACTAGCACGTTATTAGGAAAGGCGATTTGCAAAGATTCATAAAATAACCTTATACTCCCCTTTTCTCTAGGTGAGGCTGGATCACAAATGATTTGCGCGAACATAGACACATTTAGGTAGATCGGGGGCACATTCCCTTCAAAAACAAACATAATCCTCTGTGTCTTCAGCGGCTCAGATATCAGGAGTAAATGACGACTGCTATGTTCATTATTACATCCAACAACAAAACACCTCAATTGCTCAGGAGTCATTCTTGTCTACACCTGCTTCGGTGGTGAAACGATGGTGGACTGTCTACAGCTCACTCAGGGCGGGTCTAAGGTAAAACACTAGTGTCAATCAACAATCGTGGGAGGGTCTGGGTCTGTGTGACGTCATACAGACAGGCATCTGAGATCGGCATTTCAGTTTAAACTTGTAAAAGTGCATGTCACATCCGATGACCCCTTAAAAAAGTTGTCATCTATGGAGCTACGATCAGCTTAGGTTTACAATGATTTACGCAGCCCAGAAAAGTAGTAGGTGATCCGGGAACTTTCCGCCTACTGTTTTATGAATACTGTGAATTGGGCATACTACTCTTTTCACATTCTGTTTTTCATCTGTTATATACAGTAGAATGGAAAGTATGTGATTTCAAATGCAGCCATTCTGTCTAGGTCCTTATCAGATCGTTGTGCAAAAACCTCCTTGTAACGTTCTGACAATGTTAGTTTATGGTTACAAAAATGGAAGCAATTCCTAGAATGTTAGAATGGTTCTCAAAAAATAACCAAAAGGGAAGCAAATGCTAAAAACTAAAAAGCTTGCACAAGATGTGTTATTCAGAGCTGAATTGAACGTGACAGAATTAAACTGAACACCAGATTCTTGAGGTGCACTGGGCTTCTTTTATCTTGATACTCTCTTATCACTGTGCAACAGAACAGATAAATACAGCTGTCAGTTGGCATGTGCAGCCAACTATTTTAAAAATAGCAAATGTGGTTGATAGCAAGTCAACCTTAGTACAGACTGATTTAATTTGACAATTCAAAAACGGATGTTCTCAAAATAAAATAAAATAAAAACAGCTATTTACATCTGTTTGCGTCTCTCCTACTTTCTGTGCTCACATATTGCATTTTAATACAGACAAATGTACATATTTTTTATTTAAAATACTGTTTTATAATCTGACAAAATCATCACACCTTTAATATGTTGCGATTTCTGTTACTGTATATTTAAGTGTAAAATTCTCACAGAAAGCAACAGAATGTCACAGCGCACATCCTCATTCTGGGTTACAAACCACAAGAATGATATTCCCTTTTCAGTCAGGGATGATTAGGCCTAACCTGACCCCTTTTGCCTGTTTATGACAGCTGCTGCATGGACTGTTAATCAGCAAAACACTTAAAATATTTGGAGCGATGAAGCCAAAAAATTTACAAGATCAAAATGTGAAATTGTACGACCTAAAACGATGAATAAACACCACAGTGTTATATCATTATATCAAAACATATTGTTGCAGAATCAGATCTCTGTCGTTCTCTTGCAGTGCTGAGAGCTGCGTAATGTGACATTTATCAAGTTCAATGACTGATAAAAAACGTCTCTTTAATAAAGGTCAGGTCTGTTCACAGGGGCCACTTTAAGGTGCTCTTTTCTGCACCACAAATGTTACTGACATACTGCCACTAACATTTTTATATATAATGCCAAGCATTCAAAAAAGGTTGTTCATTAGCAACCTAAATGCATAAGTACATATCAGAGAGAGAGAGAAAAAATATATATTACTCAGTTCATTGGCCATTTAGAACAAAGATAACCACAAAGTGCTCTATAAAGCACAAGTCATTTCTTGGTAATTACACATATTACATTATAACCTTAGGAAGTTCCTTAGCACTGAGACGTAAATAGACATCAAAAATGTCCTGACTTAAATAACAGTTAATGCATGATATAAAAAATATGCAAATAGCAAATTACAAAATCTTCTCTCAAACTGACCCAACAATGTTTATAGTAGAACCTTAATTGCAATTAACAAAAAAAGCTAACAGCTAATTAGCTGTTCACGTTTACCTTACTTGAAATCCTCACTTGTAGCCAAGCTGTCCACTGAGCTTTGATCTAAGAGTTGGTCTTCTTCATTCACTTCCTTCATAAGTTCCTTCTGTAACATGTAAAGAGGAAATTGGGTTTTGTATCTCTCTCTCTCTCTCTCTCTCTCTCTCTCTATGTGTCAGTGAATATGACATAAGTCAATGTATGTGACAAAAATGCAAACACAGGTGGTCGGGGTTTGGGGGGGGGGGTGATTTTGTGGTATAACACTGATGTTATAGAATACATGAACAGTTGCAGGACTACACTATGAGCTGTAATAATATTTTTAGTTTTATTTTTTTTTGTCATTTGCAAGTCAAAATTGTTTGGTTCCTATTTTGTTTTCTCGGACATGAAGCAAAATTCAGGCTATGTGTGTTGTACTTTGAAAGTATTTTAAAAACCAAAACTGTTGGAGGGGATTGCTTTTTGAGAAAACTGTGGTTTATGTTATGCTGTTGTGAGTTTTATTTCCAAAGTGAATCAATGATTTGCTTTTTGAGTCATCAGTTTAATTGATGCCTGTGCAACACTATGTTCTCACCATGCAAATACCTTGCTGTAGCTGTGGGCCATCCTGAATAATTAGCTAGTGTCAATATCTCAGCCTAACAAAGAACCTTTCACTGAATAATGTTCAGTAAAATGGTAAGAACCCGCAAAGTTCCTGTCACGTCCAAACTGTTTGTAACCTGAGACTAATCACTTGTGAGATTAGTATCATTGAGATTAGTATCAGTCCTCTCTGCAGGACATCTACCTCAAACGCTGCAAAAGCAGAGCTGCAAAAATAATCAAGGACTCAAATCACCCCGGTAACCGTCTTTTCATCTCACTGCCATCTGGCAAGCGCTTCAGGAGCATGATGGCAAAAACTGAGAGACTGAGGAGGAGCTTCTTCCCTCAGGCCATCAGGCTCCTGAACTCAGTCTCCTAACATCTACAGGACTCATTTAATTAACTGTAACACCCATCATTCTCCATCTTCCGCATTGCTGCTATGTGTACATACCTGGTACAACCTGTTTAGAGATCACGTAGCTTCCTGGAGACGGAGACGGAGACAGGAGGTTTCAGCCAGTGATATTCACATTACTTTCCTGGTGTGAAATATTAAGTGTCTTTATTCAATGAGCAACCTGTCTAAGCATTTGTCAGCCCAGCATGGCAATACACTCGTGGCGAAAGACATTTGTCACTTAAACAAGCAAAGCTTTTCTCAGTCTTTACAGCAGGTAACACAAAATGAAATGAACAGACTAATTGCAGGCTTCATTTTATGCTTCCCCTGTCATTGAATTTTATTTTACCCGCGACTTGAAAACATTTTTTTGGACAAGTGTTATTTATTACGTTTATTATGTGTTTTTTATCTTAGGAATTGCCTACCATTATAGGCGGCTCTTGCCTTAAATATATGCTCCTGTGTTATGTATCATCTTTTATTTTTATTTTCTTGCACTGTCCATTGAGCGGACCTGTCCTGACCTACATTTCACTACTGATTATACCCTGTATGATTGTGTATGTGACAAATAAACAAGAACCTTGAACCTTGAACCTTGAGTGAAGCTGCATAAGGTTATAACTGCTGATATAGTTTTGCAGATTTGCTGCCATCTAGTGGAGTCTCTATGAAATGACATTCTTTCAACTGCATTACAACAGGCTGGAATTACTTGTGATTATTATCTAACATTAAAATTAACCTAAGATTAACGTATCCCCTTAAAATAGTAATTTTAAGGAGTCTCGACCTCAAGTTCAAGGTCAACTTTATTATCCCCATGGGGGCACTTTGTTTCACAGCCAGCAGTAAGCCATACAATAACAAAACAAACACCCACCACCTTAACTGTATCCAAAATTTGCACCCACAATTTTTTTGCTAATTAAAAATGTTTTACACATAAATACATGAAAATGAAAAACAGCTTATGCTGCTTTCATTGCAAACCAAAAGATTTATGTATTACCTCTCTGAAGTGGCAACCGCGGATCCTTGCCAGTAGGTGTTAGTAAAAAACACTGAGACCATTGGTGCTATCGGGACAAATAACAAAAGCCAGCTGGACATAAATAAAAGCTGTTTCTGAGGCTCCTTCTGATACTCTCAGAGTTAGTACTTCTTTTAAATTACTGTGTAGTATGAATGTAAACTGGATGTACTACATTCCTCGTGTTGTTATCACGTGACCTACCTATGACGTCACTGCCATTCATTGGATTCCATTGGATAGGGGTGCACGATACTGCACATTATGGTATCGATTCGATACCAAGTAAATACAGGGCCAGTATCACCGGTACCGGACCGGTACCGATACCAATACTTTTTCCTTTTAAAAACATTCATTTAAATGTCCAATTACACTTTGAAAATTAACACTAACTAATGTTGATATGACTAAAATATTATATTCACCTTAAAGCTATGAGGATATTATTTGCCTTTCTGAAAGGAGTTTTCAAGCAGAGCTGCCCAGAATTTGAAAACAATGTGTAAAGTTTCATGTTAAGCATTTTCCTCCGATAGAAAAGAGTTACAAAGAAAAAACTTAACGTGGCTTAAATGGGACCTATTATGCAAAAATCACTTTTATAAGGTGTTTGAACAGTTGTGTGGCCGCAGTGTAATGGATTCTGAGTTTATGTTTTTGTGTCATGTGTCACTTTGGTTGGTCTTGTTCTTGGTTTGGTGTCAGGATTCTGACACTCATGTGTATTGTCTTGTCCAAGGGTTTACAAACCTGTTTTTGAAGGGCCAACATCCTGCAAATTTTAGCTCCAACCAGCTCCACACACTTGCCTAGAAGTTTTTTTAGTGAGTCTGAAGACAATGATCAGCTCTTTCATGTGTTTAGGTTGGACCTAAACTCTGCAGGACAGTGGTCTAGCAATAAATAAAGGTCCTCCAGAAACAGGTTTGGACACCCTTGGACTTGTCCTGGGCTGCATCTGAAAACTTAGGCAGCTGACTTGTTGCCTCTCGGCCCTATCAGGCAATGACTTGCAGGCAGCGTTTGCGCATGAAAGCACTTCACGAAACTGATTTCGGACAGACATCAAAAGAAATGATATCAAAAGTGGAAAATGTTTATCAAAAACGTACATTTACACACAAACTGACCACCGACCGCAACTCTCAGACGCCATCTTTTTTTTTATTTTAACTATCACAGAATGGAACGCACAGGATTGTGGGATATCAAAGGCAGTGAAGGATACATCTATGCTGCCTTCAAAAATCGATCAGATGAAGGCATCTTAGGAGACAGGAAGTGAAGCTAACATTGAATTCAGACATGCTTTAATGCCTTCCTACCTTGAAATGTGTCCTCCGAAGGCAACATTTGTTTCATTTTTCGGATACAGCCCTTGTGTGAGTATCCGGTTTCTGGGATTGTTCTCTAGGCCACTGGTTCTCAATTCCAGTCCTAAGGACTCGCTACTCTGCATATATTGCATGTCTCCCTTATTTAACCTGATTCAGATCATCAGCTCATTAGGAGAGAGCTACATGAACTAACCTGAATGTGTCAGATAAGAGAGAGATACAAAATGTGCAGAGCAGTGGATCCCAAGGACCGGAGTTCAGAACCACTGATCTAGGCTGTGTGCTGTTCTGAACTGTGCGTTCAGTAGTGATTATGTTTCTTTTCGAAACACTTCTTCATGAAGTTGCAAATCATTTGTTTCAAACCAGTGGTTCAACGCATGCATCAAACAACCAAAGTCATGTGATCTCAGTAAATGAGGCTTCATTTGTAGTTGGCTGTTGTGGGGCGATTTCTGTAACCAATGAAAGTGTGTACCCTGCAAACAAGCCTGCACTGGCCCTTTACGGGCTGCCAGCGCAGGGCCCCTGAGAATTTGCTCATTGGCTAAACGTTGGCCCCTTAGCACTGGCCCTGCACGGGCAGCCCTCACTTAGCCTCCAGGAAGCCTAAGCACTGTTTTATTGAAAATAATAAAGTTTGAAGTCACCGTTATGGAGGTAAGCGCTTGCTTTAGTTGGGCTCTTGACCCTTGACTTCTTGATTTGAATGTTTCTTTGGCTGCTATAACTGTGTGTTTCTGAAGCACATTTGTTGTTGCAAAAGTTGTGAGAAAACAACCTGATTGGATAGTGATGGTTTGTTATTGATGATTCACTGATCTCATCCAGAGGCTGATCTCTGAGAACATTATTTTTAGGTATAATAGTTTTACTTCATAGTAGCCCTAAAAAAACACTGCATGACATTTTGTCCTGGTTTAATATTTTGAATGCTTTTAAAGCATTATGCAGAATTTTTTTGGTCAGGATCATGTAGACTCGCACAGATATCAAGATTCAGCGTATGAACCTCAACAATGGTGACAATCAACGAAAAGCTTGTTTTGTGACGTTCATAGTTGATCTGAATATTTTATTGACTCTCACCATTATTGAGGTTCATACGCTGAATCTTGATATCTGTGTGAGTCTACATAAATTTCTGAATCAACAGAGCAATTATACTTCTTGCAACTTTTGCTATAACAAATGTGCTTCAGAAACACACAGTTATAGCAGCCAAAGAAACATTAAAGTCAAGGGTCAAGAGCCCAACTAAAGCAAGCGCTGATCTCCATAACAGTGCAGGCTTGTTTGCAGGGTATGATTTTTGCCTGATCTTAAATCTCCTGCAAATTAACACTTTAAACAACTAAAAAACACATATTATATAGGCACTTTATATTTAATTTATTTGATGATTTGTTAGTTGCATTTAATATACTTTCAATAACAATAAAACATTTGCATTGGGTTGTAAAGGCTGATTTAATGCATGTTTTGGCCTGAGATTTTGTTGCATTTACTTTGTTTTGACCAGCAGGTGTCACCAGCGTGTGGTTTCGAGCGCTTTGAAACAGCGAGTCATTTCAATAGGGTCATTTGGGAAGCAATTATATATATATTAATTTGTTTTAAAGCTTTGAATATGTTCATTTCTCCCATCTCTAGTGTGCAGGGCTTAGGGTCTGGATCCTAACAGGCTTTAGTTTGGTTTCACTGTCGGGATCCTAAAAGGCATAAAGAGGCAAAAAAAAAGCCTGCATAATACTATAGTGATGAAAAGGAGAACAAAAAAGCAAATGCAAGTAAAAAAATAAAATAAAAATAAAATAACCCCAGGGGGAACAGAGGAACAACACACATTTCAGTCACACCACACAAAACTTTATAGAAACTATGAGTACAGTCTTAATTATACACCATATTTTTAGTACAGCATTCATACTCTTCATTATTTATGTTTTAATGTGTAAAACTGTTATAAGTACAACAAAGCTACTGAATATTTTTTTTGGATTTGTTGACATTCGGACTAAACTTTTTTAAGCAACATATAAATTACAAATAGTTTGATATATTATGTCACACACTGTTGCAAAGAGCACACACTAAAGAAGAAGATCAGGTTCAAAAGTCTTTAAATCCACAAGATTAATCCAAAGAAGGCAGGCAAACTAAACACAACCGTAACATGATGTCTACACTAATGTGACCAGACCAAAGTGAAGTGAAAACACAGTTACTTAAATACAAAGGCAAATGAGGGTATCTAATGACACACAGCTGGACAGAATAACGAAAGCAAATCAGTGACTACCCAGATAGCAACATAATGTCAGCCCAGATCCGGTCCACATCTGGCACATGCGGAATGATAATCTGGTCCACATGTGGCGTGGAATGATGGCACTTGGGCGGACCGCTCCTGTTTGCCAGATCTAGGCCAAAAGCAGGGCATAACAATGCCACATGTCAGCCAAGAGCAAAGAAATAAACAACACTGGACCTTATCTGAGCCACAAAATCTTCATATATATTTTTAAAGAGTCCTCTCAGCTTGTCTAAGCTTGTTAACAAAAATCACTGAAGGAAAGAAGAGAACAGAAAAACAAACAAACTCAAGACAAACAGAAACTCAAGAACTACAACTGACTGCAGCCACAGCCTTAGATGAATTCAACTGAAGATAAAAGACATTAAATCTCTGAAGATCTCAGCAGAGGAGGATTAAACAACTCCACAAACAGCATCGTCAGCTTCACTTATTACTAACCAGATTGAATTTATTTCTGTTAGAGGTCTACAGAAGTTCTTATTGAGAATTAACAGGGTTTAAATCTAATGTATGATTCATTTGAGGTCACCAGTGGCGTTCCGTCCATATAAGCTGCGAATGCGCCGCATACCCAGGCTGTCTGAGAGAATGAGTTCACGGGCTAATTAATATAAACATGATTATAAATTGATCCCTTGTCATTTGAGATGTGACTTAAAGCTTAATAAAGTGTTGGGAATCAGTATGTAAAATTATTTTATCAGCTCCCTGTCTCAGCAGCAGACGTATGCCGCGGCTCTGCGGGGAGGGGGCGGGGGAACAGCAGCCACTATCTCTCCAGCCCGATGGGAGAAGCTTAATGGCCAGAATGGACATGGTCCTAGCTTCCCAGGAGGAGAGAATGGGAGGATAGACATGGACGCTTGGCAAACCTATTTTTGCTTTCTCTTCTCTCCTCTCCTCTACTGGGATATTGTCCCTATGTATCCAGTACAACGATCTCTTTGCTGGTAAGACTGACACTCTTTTTTTCTTTTTTGGAGGGGACTAATGGAGAGTAGGTTTAATTAAAAAAAATATATATATTTTTTTTTTGGCTGTGTGAGCCTTTTGGGAGACATGTCTTGCGTTGGAGTGGATCGGTCACGAACCATCACTATTTTTTGTTGCTCAGTCAGACCTATGTTCTCGGTAATGTGCGGTCTGAGTTGTTCCTTGTTTATGGTTGTCGGTTGTTCATGTTTTTATGTTGTTTTTGTTTTTTACAACAGACATTTATACTTTTATTTATTTTAGCTTATTTCTAAAGGGATTTTTCATCTAGGAGGTTTGGTATCTAAAATGCACATCAGTGTTTACGTGTTATTTACAGAATGGAAGTGCTTCTGCTTTTTTTCATTTATTGAGTACAATCTTGGGATTATGAATATTCAATGCATACTCTAAATATTTTATCACTGAATGTGAATGGTTTAAATTCTGCTGTTAAACGAACCCGTGTGTTAGAATATTTACACCGTAAATCTATTTCCTGTGACCCTAATTCAAGAGACACATTTAAAACAATCTGACGTGGCACGTTTCCAGAATAATTATTATAAATTAGCAGCTTTTTCCTGCGCTCTCAATAAAACTAAGGGGGTGCTTATCCTTGTTAACCGGAAGTTAAATTTAACAATTGAACACCTTGGTAGTGATGAGAAGGGTAGATTTGTTTTTATCCGATGCAAAATATATAATAATAGGTTAGCATTGGTCTCTATTTATGGTCCGAATGAGACAGACAGTGCATTCCTTACACAGATTTCCAAAACTTTACTTGAGGCGATTGATTGCCCTCTAGTGGTGGGTGGTGATTTTAATGCTGTCATAAATCCTGCTTTAGATAAATCTCAATCTGATATAACAGCCAATCCATCCTCTAAATTACTGAATAAATTTATCACTGAGCTCAACTTAATCGATCTTTGGAGAATTCAGAATACTAAAGCTAAGGACTTCACTTTTTTTTCTAATAGACACAAGACTTTCTCTAGGATAGACTACATATTTCTCAGCCCATCTTTAATTTCGTCTAATTCCTCCATCTCTATATTACCAATTTTATTATCTGATCATTCTGCTGTGTTGTGCAGTGTTCCTCTTTCCGATGTTAAAGCCAAGTCCCCTAGATGGCGCTTTAACATATCATTATTAAGTAATCAGACTTTCAATACTTCTCTAAAAGAATATAAGGATTTTCTTGAAATTAATATGCCCTCTGATGTGGATCCTCAAATGCTGTGGGAAACGACTAAGTGTGCTATACGAGGTTATATCTTTCTCTTCTACTCTTGCCAAAGCGAGAACTCACCAGTTTACACAATTAGAAAATAAAATCCAATCATTACAAAACCTACAAAAACAATGTTTTACTGAGAAACAGGCTACACAGCTGTCCTCTTTAAAAGAAGAATATGATTTACTTTCACACTCAAAGGCGGAATTTATTTTACATAGGACTAGGCAAAAATATTATTTCGAATTAGAGAGACCTAGTCATTTATTGGCCCTTAGGTTGAAATGATGCGAGTCTAAGGCATATATTAGCGCAATAAAATCATCGGATGATCAGGTCACCACGAACCCTGTGGCAATTAATGAAATATTTAAAGGTTTTTACACAAATCTGTATAAAGCCGAAACAGATTTTGATGAACCAGTTTGTAAGCAGTATTTAGATAAATTGGAACTGCCTCGGATCTCACAGATAGATAAAGAATCTTTGGAGGCCCCATTAAGTTTGGAGGAACTCCACGTCTCTCTAAAAAGCCTTCAAAAGGGCAAATCGCCGGGTCTTGATGGTCTCCCCCCTGAATTATATTTAGAAATTTGGGATTTGGTAGGAATACTTATGCTTAACTCATTTAATTTTGCAATTGAACACGTGGTATTTCATAGAAATCAAAAAACATCACTGATTTCATTACTTCTTAAAAAAGGGAAAGATCCATTAGATTGTTCCAGCTATAGACCGATTTCGCTTATCTCATGTGATCTACAAATCTATGCTAAAGTTTTTGCTTCTCGTATGGAGGAGGTTATTCATAGTCTGATCAAGGAGGACCAAACTGGTTTCATTAAGGGGCGCAATGCATCTGACAATATTAGTCGACTCCTTCATATTCTTGACTTTGCGGACTCCCACCCAACCCCTTGTGCAGTCTTCTCACTTGATGCAGAAAAAGCCTTTGACCGGCTAGAGTGGAATTATATGTGGGCAGTTCTGCAATGTTTCGGCTTCGGTGAACACTTCATTTCTATGATTAAGACATTATACCACTCACCTGCAGCATCAGTCATAACTGGTAATATTATTTCCCTCTCATTCTCTTTACAGCAGGGAACGAGGCAGGGGTGTCCGCTTTCCCCCTTATTGTTTTGTCTATCTCTTGAACCCTTAGCACAAGCCATCAGGAAATCTGAAGTATTGATTAAGATTCATGACCATAATCATAGTATTTCATTATACGCTGATGATATTATTCTATATTTAGACCACTTTGATGTTTCAGTCTCTAGTATAATTAAGGAATTTGATAATTTTAGTAGCCTATCGGGATATAAAATAAATTGGAGCAAATCTGCTTTAATGCCAATTAACAATGTTAAGGTTAATTCTTCTATTCCCTCATTTATCCCTATTAAGGAATCTTTCATCTATTTGGGCATTACCATATATAAAAACATTCATAAGATTGCCAGAGACAATTTTAATAACATTTTAGTTAAGGTCAAAAGTGACATTCAAAGATGGAAGAATCTTAAAGTCTCTCTCCAAGGAAGAATCTCCACTGTTAAGATGAATTTGTTACCTCGATTTAATTGTTTTTCTCTATGCTACCACTTTCTCCCCCTCCAGGTTACTTTAAAGAGATCAACTCCATAATTTCAAAATTTATCTGAAATGATAAATGCCCCCGAATTAAACTTACCACATTACAACATCCTAATAGCGCAGGAGGACTGGCTGTACCAAATTTTGAATTATATTATTGGTCGTTCCAGCATAAGGCTCTTCATAATTGGGTTGATCCTCAATCTACAGTTTCATGGAGGGTGATTGAAGCTGACAAGGTTAAACCAAATAGACTTCAAGATATTTTATTTACTGGCACAGGAAAAAAAGGGGATAATTATAAATTTGGTCCGGTTGTAACTAACTCTATTAAAATCTGGAAAACGGTTGAACGTCGGATAGGAGGACCCTTCAAATTTTGTAACAGTACACCTTTATGGCACAATTTTAATTTTGTATGCGGAGGTCGTCCATTTGTCCAACCCTCTTGGTCCTCTTTAGGTGTAAACACGTGCGGTGATATATATGATAACCAGGGCCTCTGTTCATTTCAGACATTAAGAACCAAATTTTGTCTACCAGCATCCGCATATTTTGTCTTTCTTCAATAACGTTCTGCTCTCAAAGCGTATGGCGTTCCTTGGACTATTTCCTCTCATCCTATGCGGGACTGGATTGCACCATCTGCTGGTCGGCCATCGGTTTCCTTAATATATAATAAAATTATTGATTGCATTACAAAACCTCTTTCTATTAAAACTATTTGGAATAGGGAATTATCTGACCTTAATTTATCTGTCGACTGGGAGAGAGTGTGGTCTAATCTCAGTTTAACATCTAAAAATCTGGCTCATCATCTTATTCACTTCAAAGTCATTCATAGAGCATACATAACTCCTTACAAAAGATTTTAAATGAAACTACAGTCAAATTTGAACTGCCATATATGTAATACTACATCATCAGGTACCTTTCTGCATATGTTTTGGGAATGTCCTGTCGTCATCAGTCTATGGACACATGTAAACCTGGTTTTGTCATCATTACTGCAAATTGATTGGTCTGTTAACCCAAGTTTGTGTCTTAGTTCTGTATTAGTTCGATGCAAAAGAGAATGTTGTTTGCTGGTTTTACAGCTGTGAAGAAGACAATAATCCAGAACTGGTTTACACCACACATGTGTAGAAAAACATATTGGATCCGTAGCCTCCTGCAAATAGTGACGACTGAATGTACAACGGCGCGAGTCGGTGGGGCCAAGCCTTCGACCATTGATGCTTGGCAGTGTTTTTTGGTGGATATACATGGTGGATTATATAAAGGAGTGACTTTTCGTGTTCTGATTGTCCTTCCCTCTCTCCCTCCCTTTTGATTGGACCTTGAAATGTTGAGTATATGTCTGTTGTTTTGTTTTGTTGTGTTCTGGATGCTATGTTGTGTTGTGTGTGAAAAAAAAAAAATTGTTGATAACAAAAGCTAAAATTATTTATTTGAAAACAACTGTAATTTTCTGTAAATCTACTTCAGTGACGGGAGCTTCCGGGCGAGCGGATTCTCCGCATCTTTGGTGCCTCCGCTCTGTTGCTATGACTCGTCAGGATTGTAGCGCGTTCTCAGTGATTTGCTGGTATGCGCGTGATTTCATGAGCGAGGTAAGCTGTCCGCGAAGCGCTCGCCCAAGTGGGAAAATGCGCTGTTGCTGCCAGATCTCGACTGCCGAAAATTACATTGTGTTAATGTGATGCAAAATTAACTCAACTAAATCATATGAAAAAAAAAAAAAACGTAACTCTATATTTTCATGCTTTCTCAAGCAAAGCAAATTTTGAAAGTCCACTAAAAACATATCTGGTCATAGACAATGTTGAAGATGTTATTGTCAACATGCCTAAAGTAGTAAATAATAATAAAAAAAGGTTTATAATAATGTGTATAACATTTTAAATAATTACAAACATCAGGAAAAAATAGGAAACATACCTTTGTTTTACGTATACTTTTGTCGCTTACAATTAAAGTCCTTCTCTGAATTTATTGTGTTTTGCAACGTTACTTGGCAATATTTTAAATATATTATTATTAATTATTATTATTATTTGGTATTTTGCATGGTCTATTATTGGAGTAGTGTCATGCTGGTTGGAATTTTAACTCCTATTTACTGGGAATAAAAACATAAATCATTCAGTCGATGCAGACATATAGAGCGAGGGAATCCACCATCTCCCCATCCTCTGAATATTACGTATCATAATGTAACTATGTGTAAACGTTATTTGGCGGTTTTTATGTGGAAAAGCAGCTGTTTTCTAGCATTCGAATAACTGTGGATAAACCTGAAACGATGGAAGAAGGATTGGAGATGAATTTCATTTACAAATAAGGTAGGAATGTGAATACTTTTAAATCGACACCTGCCATGGTGTTTTCCTCTTTGAGTGTGTCCTAAAAGCGATGGGGGAGGGGGAGGGGGGTTATTAATCTTAGCACTCCGCATACCCGGTTAAAAAAAGTCACCGCTCGCCACTGCCATAATGGTGATTGGTGTTTCCATTAGTTGGGCTCTTAACTCTGATTATTGGTCAGTTGTCTTTTTTGGCTGTTGTGACAGTGTGTTTAACACATTTGCATTACATGATAGTTTGCTGTTGATGGTTTCACAGTTATCATATTTTGTCATTTGAATCTTGAAGCTGTGTAATTTAATGCTTTCACATTACGAAATCTGTGTTACTGGAACTTGAGTTGCAATGCCAGTTTGGAAATATACAAAAAGTTGAACAATGCTGACACACACAGATATCAGCAATCAGCATATGAATCTCAACAATGGTGACAAAACATTCAGCTAATCGGATCAATTCTGGACATCACAAAAAGCTACTAAAAAAACCAGCAAAAAATACAAAATAAATACATGAACCAAAGTTAGGATTAAAGAAAATAATAGGACAATTCAGCTGCATAATTTATTCATGATGTGATGCATGCTGGGAGTTTTGTACTATGGCACCCAGCATGCATTGCAGCATTACACTTTTTATTGTCACCATTGTTGAGGTTCATGTGTTGATTTATGATGACTTTGTGTGTTATTGTTGTTTAGCTTTTTGTGTTTTTTTTTTAATCTTTAACTGGTTCTACACTACTGTTGATCTTGCACTGCAGATTTATACAGCAAATGTATTATTGGAACAACACAATCGTTAGTGTCAAATGACATTAGTGAATCAGGCATTTCATTATGACGCTGAACCATCAATAGCTGACTATCATCGCCTGATCTCATGTATTTATTTGCCAGTGCAAATGTGTTTGATAAACACAGCAGCAAGCGAAGACACACAAATTATAACGAAAGTTAATAATTGTAATAAGAGCCCATGCCAGCTAATGGAAACACCAGTCACCATTATGGTGACGTCAAATGAATCATACATTAGATTTAAACCCTGTTAATTCTCAATAAGAACTTCTGTAGACATCTAACAGAAATAAAGTCAGTCTGGTTAGTAATAAGTGAAGCTGACGATGCTGTTTGTGGAGTTGTTTAATCCTCCTCTGCTGAGATCTTCAGAGATTTAATGTGTTGAGAAACGAGGAATGAGGATGCTTCCAGAGGAGCAATGAGCGAGGATACACAGGTGTATCCTATGCGGAAGTCTTTTTTGGCAAAAAATCTGATGCACATATAAATTCTCCTCCCCCTTCACATCTGTCGTAATAATTTTAATTTACATTTTATCTTTACAGTTTAAATGAACCATAAATGTCATATATTTCAACAGGCATCTTGCTTTATTAACATTTATTCTGAACGTCTTAAATAACAAACTTTAACAACATAAGGGCAGATCCATTTAGAGCAGCTGATGATGCTTTGAAGTGACTCTTCAGAGTGGTCAAGAATATTCCAATGTACAAATAACTGTTCCTTTAATTCCTCTGTCCTCATTTTCTTTCCTTGAATCCTTCCCTCATATCCTAATGGGGGTGGAGCTAAGACGTAAAGGAAACGAGGTTGCACAAATAAGAAATGAGAAGCACCCCAGGAAGGACTGGATGGAGGAAGCAGCCATGGAGAAGATGATGTGAGGTGTGGCCAGGTGGTAGAGATCCAAAGCAAAGCCTGGTCTATAGCCGACAGCCAAGTCGATGGATGGAGATGCCATGATGATGACTTGACCGGCGACTTCCAGGGGCTGACCGACGGAGATGGAGCCATTGTTAGGGTAGCCCAAGGCACAGACAGAGAGTTAATGGGATCAAGCAACAACACTGGCACTGGAGACCAATATTTCATATTTCATCTTCACTGGATCTTTGCAAATCTTTCTTTCTGAGTCGGTCTCTAAAGGCCTTGCAGAAGATGAAGTATATTAGAGGATCGAAACAGACATTTAGCACTGAAAGCAGGATAGTCAGCTCCTTCAGGGTGTTAAATGTACAGTCACTGCTGAACACGTAAGGCAGTCTCACCAAGTGATAGGGCACAAAGCACACACAGAAAATCACCACTAGAACTAGCATGTTGCGCTTAGACTTGTTAAACTTATGGCTGCCGGATACAGTCTGTGTTGACAGCTGGGCTTGTCGGATCTTTTGCAGAGTCTTCCAATAAAGAAAAACCAGAGATATTAGCACAAACGCAAAGACTGCAAAAGACACACAGTGGATGAATTTATAGACCACGCTGAGCTCGTGACTGTGCAGGGACTCACAGCTAGGTTTTTGATCATGATCCCAGGAAGTCTGAAGATAGAGGGTCAAGTAGACGGAAGACATGGCTAACAAGGAAATCCAAGTTCCTATGGAAATGTGGCAGGCGGTACGAACCCTCTGTAGAGCATGAGTCTCCAATGGCCGGACAATCTTCAGGTACCTGAGATGATAGAAGGTATTCAGAATGCTGTTAAAATCAATTTACATTGCACTTTGAAATTAATTTACTGTGTAAATACAAATATTTTAACTCAGGCTTGGAAAAATGGGCCTGTGGTGACATTTCTACAAAATGTTATTCCATTGCTTCCTGCACATTCTGCAGCACTATTAAAGTGAAATGTACATATTGGCAGTTCAGAAATTAAATGCCTGGTGAGTGCTGCTAAAAGGTTAATGCTTCTATTGGAAATAATATGCTACACAAAACCCACCCTAATCCTAATGATAGCATTAACAAAAGCAAACATGAGATATTTTAGCTTGCTTCTACAAGTCCTTGAGTGTTGTCATTCTTGTTTTAGTGCCTGGGCATTGCTATGTGGTTGCAAATGTGTTCTGAGTGTTTTTAGCACATTGAAATGTGGTTGCCTATAGTTGTTTTGGGTGGTTTGGACAATTCTGTACTTGCTCTTCCCTTTTCTTCACTTCTAATCCATAATATTATTCTTTCGTGGGGGAATGTATTTGAATGTTTCTATCAGTGTTTGTAAAAAGAGGTAATTATGGAAATGTAATGAAATAGTTTATTTTTGGGTGAACTATTTCTTCAATGCTAAGTGTAAAGTGGGCAACAATTTTCTGGTTCATTTCCACTCTTTAATGTGTTTTGGGATTCATTCATCACCAGATGAAATCTGTAAGTCTGATCACTTATATGAGTAATAGCACACCTCTCCTCAGTCTTCACAATTTGAGGGACCATTTATGTCTGGTGTACAAATAGTGCAGAACATAACATAATGTATCATCTGGGTTATGGGTTTTTTATCATTACAATGATAATATCATATCTAATAAACCATATGAAAATAACAATTGTTTTGTACTGTAAATGTAGATGTTAGTAGCTCTTGAGTAGCATACCTGTTTGCAGCAATAATGTCCATGAAGAGAATGCTTGCATACATGTTTATATAGAAGGCTGTTGCTCCAAAGCTGCAGTAAATGTTGCGTATTGTTATGGAATAGGTTGCATTGTGAGCAATGCGCAAAGGTAAACAAAGACAAAGGAAGAAGTCAGCTGCGGCCAGGTTCTTCATGTAGACCGTGACACTGGACTGGACACGCTGATTGGAAAAGAAATAAACCCGCATTGTGATGCAATTGAGCACCAGACTGACGAGAAACACTAGCGAGTATGCAAATATGAAAGCAGGGTGGGCTGAGACCTCTGTAGGTCCACATGGAGCTTGAGTTATGTTGGTCATGTTTGGTTTAATTTTATCCCTTGGGGAAGTGGTAAAGATGGTAGCAGACACTGTAGACTCCATCTAGATAACCAAGAGAAACAGATAATTCTTATTAAGATTTAATATGCAGTGGGTAAAATAAGTATTGAACGCATCACCATTTTTCTCAGTAAATATATTTCTAAAAATGTTGTTGACATGACATTTTCACCAGATGTCGATAACAACCTAAGTAATCCAAACATACGAAGAAAACAAAACAAATACGTTATGAAATTAAGTTATGTGTGTGTTGTCTGTGCTAACTTGCATGTTCATTTCATTACAGTTTATTACAAACATTTGTTTGCATGTTTGTGGCATTGTTCTTAGTGTGTTTACAGTATGTATGAAGTCTGAAAACATCTTGAGTGCTATTTTGTTTGCTTTGTACTTTCAATTGAATTTTTCTGTATGTGTTTGGTTTCATTTACTGCTTTGGTTATTTTTTTATTTTTTTATTTTTTGTTGTTTTTTGTTTTACCCTGATGGGCTCCCTGGAACAAGTAAAACAGCAATCACTTCATGCTGTGCCAAATGTTTTTGTTACACAGTAAAATCCTGAGTGTTAAATTAACACTGCTCGGATCATATATGGTCCCACTCTAAAAGAGTGTTAAAGTAACACTGAAGCAGTGTTAAAGTTAATGAGATAATTATGTGATTAATTAAGTGCTGATTGAGCATTAGTGATGAACACCTGCTGTTAACAAGCAGAATCACTGAAGAAAAGAGAAACACAAGAACTACAACTGACTTCAACCACATCCTTAGATGAAATCAACTGAAATAAAAGACATTAAATCTCTCAAGATTTCAGTAGAAGATAATTAATCATCTCCACAAACAGCATCACCAACTTCACTCACTACTAACCAGTTTGACTTTTTTTGTCATTCATCTAAACATTTCTTATTAAGAATTAACAGAGGTTTAGATGTTAATGTTTATTGAAAATAATAAAATTTGAATTCACCGTTGTGGAGATAAGCGTTTGCTTTAGTTGGGCTCTTGACCCTCAACTTTTTAACATTAGTTTTTCTCTCTTTGCTGTAATTTTGTTTATGAAATACATTTTTTATGGCAAGAAAAGCCAAGAGAAAAAGTAATCAGATAATGGTTATTATTTGATAATGATGTAGTTGTCATGTAGTAGCCTGATTCACTGATGTCATCAGTGGTGTTGTATACATTTAGTTTGTTATTGGTCACAACTGCCTTTTAATGACATAAATAACTTTAAAAACACTTTGCACATCAGTTTAGAACATCTGTACTGTTTAGACACGCAGACATCAAGAATCAGCATATGAATCTCAACAATGGTGACGATCATCAGACAGATTCATGTTGCATTGCATTCTGGGTGCACCAATCATAACTCATCCATGGCTCCCAGCATGCATTGCGACATGAATAAATTATGCAGCTGCATTGTCTTAGTATTTTTTATTCTTACTTTCACCATTGCTGAGATTCACATGCTGATTCTTCATGTCTGTGATTGCCAGAATTGAAACTTCTTTATGGTCCATATTTATAAAAGTGGTTTATAAAGTTTTCTCACATTGTCATCTCATAGAACTGCAATAATATAGAAATCATAAAGCGCTACAGTTGTAGGTAAAACGCAATCAGAGACTCAGACACACAAAATAACACAATTATAAACACAATTGTAACAGCCAAAGAGAAACTTGTATTTAAAAAGTCAAGGGTCATGAGGCAACTAAAGCAAACACTATTCACCAAAACGGTAAGTTGAAAAAAGAAAAACACATCTAACCCTTAATTCTCAGTAAAGAACTTCTGTTTTAGATAATCCAGAAATAAAGGCTAACTTGTTAGTAATGCATGAAGCTGTTGATGTTTGTGGAGATGATTAATCATCTTCTACTGAAATCTTGAGAGATTTAATGTCTTTTATTTCAGTTGATTTCATCTAAGGATGTGGTTGAAGTCAGTTGTAGCTCTTGTGTTTCTCTTTTGTTCAGTGATTCTGCTTGTTAACAGCAGGTGTTCATCACTAATGCTCAATCAG